>JAZKJV010004043.1:0-364898 GCA_037367405.1 Ottelia alismoides | reverse complement strand
TAATCTTTCCATGCAGTGTAAGTGATATGTAGCCCCCCACCTCAGAAGTGACAAAGAAACAACCTCCCTCAACCTGGTAGCTCTAATGCCTCGGTCTAGCAACTCTTTCCTCAAGAAGCGGGGTATTCCCTTCTAAGTTCAAGTGCAACCGGCTCAAGAAGAGGGGGAAGAAGTATAGACTTTTGGAAGCTCAGCCAGTGTAGCTAAGTCTCCCCGCTGCCAGCTTCATGAGATGTAACATGGATACCATAAGCTTTTGCTTTATTTGACTATATACACTCCGGTGGGGTTATTAAATTTTCAATCCGACCCACCACTTTTTTTGGAGTTTCTTTTTGCATTTTGCATTTTTTTTCAAGTGCCTCTGTACAACATATCTACATGGTGCAGCATATATATACAAGAAAATTTTCCCCTTGAGCCAGTAGACTATCCCTCTTTTGAAGCTTTATTGCAACCCACGGCTTCTGTCTTTATCCTTCATCACCACTAGACCAAGTTGAGACGCACTTCCTTCACTAGAAGAAGAAGAGAGGTTCCGCCTAGAAGTACTATCCTCATATGCTAGCCCAAGCCAACGGAAACTGCCTCCTCACCACCTCATCCGTGGAGAGATATGTGTAAAGTGCTGGTGCAAGTCAAGCCATTGTCTCTAAGAGTTATGCGTGTGTGTTAAGTGCTCTACTTAGTCTCATCAAGATGACATATGCTCATAGCCTAGTGGACTCAAAGAATTAAGTCCTTATGGACCTGAAAAGTCTTAACCCTAAGCCCTATAAGGTTCCTCTTAGAATTAGGTGGATTAAGATCTTAATCAAGCTCCATTTCCCAATTTAATTCCAGGCTAGTTTAAATGTCAACTATCATCCAGGAAAAACTATATACATATATATACAAAGATGTTATTTACAAATATTTACAATCGTGCAAAATTTTTGAAAAATATTTTGAAATCATGAATGGATGGATGCATGAAGTGTAAGTTTTTGCAAAAGTATTTACAACATTTACACAAGATTTTTGCAAACTTTTTGATTTTCAAAACATTTTGGAAAAAATTTTGTACTATATATATATATATAATTTTGATAAGAAATTATTTACACAAATTTTACACAAAAACTTTTTGAAAACATTTTTACAAAAATAATTTTGTACACTAGCTATGTATGTGCAATAAAAGAATGATTATTACAGGAAAAATTTTTAATTTTTGTAGTTTTTTTGGGGTTTTTAGCCATTTTATTTATTAACACACTCACACAAAGTACGAGTTATGGCTAAAGTATATATGAAATATATACACACCCCCCTATACTTAGCTCGAACGATGTCCTCAGAGTGATAAGAGCGATGAAGAAGACATAACTCGTGCTTAGTAAAAGGGAAGTGAAAAGGAATGGCTAGGTACAAAAACGAATAAATGAATAGAACGAGAATAACTCGGTGGTTTCCCCCTATACTTAGGATTAACTAATCCTAAGTATAGCAAGCTGTACATGAAGGGAAATCCGAGTGAAGAATGTACAGAGTCTCCCCCCCCCCCCCCCTATACTTAGGGTAAAATATCCCTAAGTATAGGCAGCAAAAACAGGGGCAGAAAGAATGAAAAGAATACCCGCAGGTCCTACATCCCCCCTATACTTAGGGTAAAGTGCACCCTAAGTATAGCATAATCATAAGATGAGAAAAGGGATGTGGGACTAAAGAATAGTGTGATATAGACAACTGGATCTATACAAGTCGGAAGAACAGTGATAATCAGGCATGAGATGCAATAGATGTGAGCCAAGAGACCACATCTCACGCAAAGTGAATAGGGGCAACATCAACGACCCGCGGCTCATGATCTAGGAATGGCTTGAGCCGCTGGCCGTTCACTCGAAAGGTACTCTCAGAAGACAACTCGGATATATCAATGCTACCATTGTCGTGTACCTTTCTCACAAGATAAGGTCCCTTCCATTTGCTCCGTAGCTTCCCTGGAAATAGACGAAGCCTCGCACCAAACAACCATACTCTCTGTCCAGGCTCAAAATGCTTGTGGCTGATATGAGAATCATGCCACTCTTTCACTCTCTCCTTATACTGTAGGCTGTTTGAGAAGGTTGTATCTCTAAGCTCCTCCAAGGCTGTTAACTCTGCCCTCCTCTGGTCTCCTACACTATCTGGATCTAAAAGAATATCCGTGACTGCCCAAAGTGACTTGTGCCTCAACTCAACAGGTAAATGGCATGGCTTGCCATAAACTAGGCGAAAGGGAGATGTGCCCAATGGTGTCTTGAAAGACGTCCTATATGCCCACAAGACCGAGTCCAAAAGATGTGACCAATCCTTTCGATCAGGGCGGACGACTTTCTGCAAAATAGTCTTGATCTCCCTGTTCGAGACCTCGGCTAGACCATTCGTCTGTGGATGGTATGGAGTGGTAACTCGATGGTCTATGCCGAACTCACTGGCAAGTGCCTTCACCTGGTCGTTGATGAAATGAGACCCCCCATCTGAAATCAATACTCGAGGTACCCCGAACCACGTGATGATGTGCTTCCTCAAAAATCTACAAACTGTCCTGGCATCAGTGGCTCGGGCAGGGATAGCCTCAACCCAATGACTAACATAATCAACGGCCAACAGAATGTACTCAAATCCCTGACTCTTTGGGAATGGACCCATGAAATCGATGCCCCATGTGTCAAAAACCTCACAGAAGTGAATGGGATGCATCGGCATCATATCACGCTGTCCACAAGTGCCCATCCTCTGACAGTCAGTACACCTCTTCACGAACTCATTAGAGTCCTTGAAGAGGGTAGGCCACCACAAGCCGGATTGGAGCACTTTCTATGCCGTTCTCCTCCCAGAGTGATGTCCTCCTGCCTCAAGCTTGTGGCAGTAATTGAGGACGCTATGGTGCTCATCCTGAGGGATGCACCTACGCCAGACACTATCCCCTCCTTCGTGGTAAAGGATGGGATCCTCCCAATGGTAAAACTTGGCCTTCGCAAGGAAGGTCTCAAGCCTTTGTCTGAGCCAACCTTGTGGGACTTTCTTAGCAACAAGAAAGTTCACAATATCGGCATACCACGAGAGTGAGGCAATAGCAAGGATCGCCTCATCTGGGAAGGTCTCACAAATGGGATCAATCTGCTCAGACTCCTCAGGCTGCTCTAAACGGGAGAGATGATCCGCCACCACATTCTTGACTCTAGGCTTATCCTTGATCTCAATGTCGAACTCCTGGAGTAGAAGGATCCATCTAGTAAGTCTGGCCTTGGCATCCTTCTTTGCCATGAGGTATCTGATGGCGGTATGATCTGTATACAAAGTCACTCTAGATCCAATGATGTAAGATCTGAACTTATCTAGGGCGAACACTACTGCTAGCATCTCCTTCTCTGTGACTGTATAATTCCGCTGGGCGGAATCCAAGGTGCGGCTAGTATAGTGGATAGCAAATGGGACTCCATCCCTCCTCTGTCCCAGCACGGCCCCCACGGCAAAATCGGAGGCACACAGACTGGGTTTTGGGCTCTAATCCTTACGAAGCACTCTGCTCACTTGGAAGGAGACCTTCCCATGCAACCTGAATACAAGTGAGGGTGTGACTCTCCCCAATCAATGAGTCCAATTACCAATTTTATTTAGGTCAAAGTTTTCTTAGCAGTCATTTTTTTAATTTTTTTGTGTTATCGCTTCTTTTGAGTGATTTCAAACAAGCGCCTAACGTTTTTGTATTTTCTTTATCCTACTTTATCCGAAAACAGAGGGAGAATAGAGTCGGAAAAGTCAATGCAAGTCGGCACCAAGATGGAAATCTCACCTTTGTGCCTAAATGATGGATGCAAAGTAAGAAGACTTACAGCGAATCCCAGCTCTCTCCATGCGGGATGCAAAGCAGAATTTGTAAACCCAACTACATGCCGGTATGCAATGCGGAAATCGTCCTAAGATAGGTAACTGCTAGCGTGAAGAACCACAAGATAATCACCAATCCTCGATCCTAAGAGTCCGGTCTAGACCCTCCCCTCCTCTTCTCGACACATCGAGTTCAGGAGTAGCGCTTGATGGGGAGGGCTCGCGGCGCGGCGAATCTAAGAAGGTGAGTTAACTGTTTAATTAAACTAAGTCCAAAAACGATCTATAGGTACATGCAAAGGTCATTAGTGTGTTTGGACCTAATCTAATCGATCAAGCAAAAGCCTAAATCTAAGGGCTCAATCCACAAAAGAAACTGAAAATGAAATCAAAACCGGCAAATGACAGTCGAGAAAACATGAAGAAAACATCGGGTAGACTCCGGGTGAACAAACACCCGGAAATTAGGCCCGAAGTGTCTAAGTGTCCAAGTCCTGTATTATTACAATTTAAATGACTCTCTCTCACAAAAATACAACAACTGACTACTCTCACTCTCAAACTCTCCTGCTCTCTCCTGCCAGCTAGGATAGAATAGCCAGCTCCTCCTCCCAAGGATGCACAGGATCCCCTAGGCGATCCTCCTCGGTCAGCGGTCCCTCGCAAGAAAACAAGAGAGGTGTCAGACAGTTCAAAACAAATTATGCACGAAAATCAAATAAGCAAAAATGGCTAAGCAGATAATAGACTCAAAAGTACTCTACAAACCGATGCTCCCCGGCAACGGCGCTATTTGAAAAGCAAAAAAGCGAGAGCCGCTAAATAGTGGTCTGACAACACAGACTCACTGTCGCTGATGCGACTACACAATCCTCGTCGTTTGTCAACAATTAACCCACACAATCAATAAAACAATCAATAGCAAGGATTAAAATTTATTATACCCTACTAACAAAGTACAGTGGCAAGCAAGTAGGGGTCAAACACAGGAAGCAAGGGTGTAGAATATAGACAAAAATCCAAACCTAGGTCTAATGAACCACTTAGTCAAGCTAATTTTTTGTGGGTTTTTAATTTTTATTTTTTTATTTCATTTTTAATTTTTAATTTTTGTCTTTTGATTTTTAATTTTCTAATTTTTATAATTTATATTTTATATATTTTTTTTCTTTTTCAATATTGGAATATAAGAACAATGTAATCAAAAGGAAGATCAACTATTTATAAAAATGTGTAAATAACTAAAAATTCAGAAAAAAAATGTTTTATATTTTTAGAGTTTTTTACTGTTTTTGTGATTTTTGGGTATTTTTCAAAGTGTTTTTGGTATTTTTAAATGCTGAAACGAAAGAAAACAGTGAAGTAGGTACTGGCTGGGAGTAAAATGCAAATTAAAAATGACAAACAGTCACAAAAAAATTCCAAACTAATTTTCAAATAAAGTCAATAAAATATGGAACAAACAGGAGTTGAGTTTCTATTTTTCTGAGTTTTCTTTGATTTTATATATTTTTTGAAGTTTTTATGTATTTTGAATTTTTAAGGTTTTTCTTTTGAAATTTTTAGTGGTTTTTGGATTGAAAGTAAAACAGGTCAAAACACACAACAGAGAATATTTTTGGAATTTTCTAAGGCCTTTTAATATTTTTTTGGTATTTTCTAAGCTAAACAGTACTGAAACAGAATGTTTTTTATTTTTAATAAATATAAAAATGCAATGAAATCCAAAACTAAAATTATGGCGTTAAAGAACATGTATACAGGAGCTTAAACCTATTTTTTGAGAATTTTTGGCAATTAAATGATGCGAGAAATAAATAGATTAAGCACACAAAATTCCTAAGCCTAGCAGGGGTATAAATGCAATTTTACAAACATCCAGGGGCTTAGGTACAAATTTCACCAAAAAGACACGCACAACACAAGTGATATATCATTCACAGGGTCATATTTGTAAATATCAAGAACCGGCAAGGCATACATGCAATTTTCCCAAAGACATATTTAAATATCCACGTACAGGGGTATAACTGCAAATACTTAAAGGTTTGGGTAAAAACTGTAAAATGCCCAAAAAGCACGCGCCCCAGTCACGTGAGGTGACGTGGCATGGACTAAAGTGCAAATAGTGAAAGTGTGAGGGCCTAAGTGCAATTATTACAAAAGTTTTTAAACTTCAGACGAAAGTCTTTAGACTAAAAAGTAAATACAAAAATGCATGGGTTGAAGATGCAAAATACCCACGGGAGTCGATCGTGCGGCCGATGGAGTTTCATTTGGACACGTGGCGAGCATCGAGCGGCTGGTACCCCTTCGTCCTGGATGGCTGAGATTAGATCGTGGGCGGTTGATCCAACGGCGGGGAGCAACAGGCGATCGGAAGGCTGGCGTATCGTCTGGAGATGGCGTCTGATCCAACGGCAGGGGGAGGTTCACGAAGAACACCTCCCCGGCGAGCTTTGATCGGCGATTGCGGCCGACACACGGCTGCTCCGACCCTAGGATCAGGGGCAAAACGATCCTGGGGCCCTTCCGCGTCAGCTGGTGGTCTCAGGCGAGGCTGCGACAACGCGAGATGCTCGGACGGTGGAGGAGACCTGGGCGGCTGTTCCTGGAATCATCGAAGGTCAATGGAGCCTTCTCTGGGGCTCGGATCTGCAAGGTTAAGTGCACAAAACCCAGGCGAACAAAACGGTGGGATCTGATGGCTCGATAGAGGCGAATGGTGGCTCGGACGAAGAGCTCCGGCGAGCGGCGGAGAGGGAAGCTCAGTTGACTCGATCTGGGCGAGACCGAGGTGAATGGAGGGGTGCTGCGTGATGACTGAGCGAAGGGGAAGAGAATGGAGGTGGTCTGTGGGCGAGTTGAGGCGTTGAGTGATCGGAAATGATGTGCGGAGCTCAGCTCCGTCGTGGCTTTGATCAACAATTCACGATGATTGGGGAAACGAAAAGCAAAACTGCTATTGATCTATTGATGAATACCCATTCATCACTCTTTATTCTTCTATTTTAGCTACAAAAACCTTTGCAAATACATGTAAATATGTGTAAATACAAATAATTACCAAAAGCATGCATTGTGTAAAAAGATATAATTAGCATGTTTTTGTGCAAAAATAAAAGAATAAAGAGTAAAAAGAAAAAGAGGGAAATATTTAGAATAAATATTGAGCAACCTAACCCAAGGGAGGGCTCAGCATGGGCCTGACCGCATAAAAGCCAAAGTAGAGGGAGATAGGAGCTCATGTGTACATACTTTTGTGAATAAATAAAATTATATTTTCCTCACCCAAAAATATGCTTGTATACATTTTGTATATATTTGGAAACTATTAAAAACAAAATAAAAATTTAAAAATCAAAATTCCAAAAATGCCCTTTCACCATGTACATAGACCATCATCCTTAATTTCTTTAACCCTATAAATAAATAAAATTATTTTCTAAACTTTTTAAATATTCTATGTTACATATTGTAAATACATAAAATAACAAGAAACAAAACAAAAATCAAATAAAAATTACAAAATTAAAAATACAAAAATACATTGTATAGATACCATGTATGTAAATGTATACAACTATTTATTTCACCCTTGTGTATAAATAATTAAAATAAAATAAAAATACCATTTTGTTCTTTATTTTATGATGTAAATAAATAAAATATAAAATGGGCATAAAAATACATAAAAATAACAAATAAAAAATCAAAAATTAAAATCTATATAGTGTACATATACCTATATATATATAGCTACCCTATTTTTATTTCCAAAAATTAATTAAAAGTCACCAAAAAATAGAAAAAAAATAAAAGGAAAATATTTCATGTTTTGAGTTTTTCTTAATTCGGCCTTTTTCTACCTTAAATTAAATAAACAAAAAAATAAAAATGTGGCAGCTCCTGATTGGTCCACGGGGGATTGTTGACCCCGGTCAACTCCCCCGCGGACTCTTTCCTTTTGCGTCGACTCGCGCCCGACCCGACTTCGTCGATTTCTCCACGCGTCTCCAGCCTGTCGCCCCCGCGAACCCCACGCCCGGATTCTTCGCCGTTCATCCGACATCCTCGCCGGATCCTTCGCCGTGGGATCCACGCCTTCCCTAGCTGCCTCCACTCAACCCTAATCGGCCCTGTCTCCATATATATCCCGACCTCCGCCGCCTCCGCGCCTCATCTTTGGCTCGCCACTTTCATTCCCGTGACCTCCAGAGCAATCACCGAGGTGACAGCTCGTGTTTGCCCCTGTTGCAGTGAGGAGAGGGTGCCCCGACCATCGATCCGGCAGCTTCGCGCCGCCGTGCTCCGCCGCTTGCAGGAGCTCGAGCCTCAGGCCTTGACGCCCTTCGAGGCTACGACCGGGAGCTAGCTAAGCTCCAGCACAGTCTTCCGCACCACCCAGGTAGATCCTTTAGGCCATAGTTTAGCGTAAATTTCGATTTTTAGTGTACTGTTAGCGTAGCTCCGCCGCCGTCGCCAGCCACCTCCGATCTCCCATCTGTCATTCCGACCCGACCATCATCTTCGCCAGACCTCTCCGCACCTTCTTCACCCATCCACCCAACCCAGATCGCACAGGATCTGGGAATCGAGCTCCTCCGCCGACCACCTTCGCCGGAGCTCTCCATTCTGACGCACCATGCACCTTCACGCCGCCTAACCGGGTCGAGGCAATTTGCCCTCGACCCGTGAGTCTTCTGGTTCGCTTTTCAGGTCAAGACAAGGGTCATCTGAGACCCTTCTCCATCCAGCCAGGAGACCCGGCTCCGCCGCCTTCGCTCGAGCTCCTCGGAGCTCGGTGAGCTCGTCGGAGACCACCAGCAGACGCGGGAGCCTTCCGCGATTCTTCTCCGACCTCCAGAAGGCTCTCCAGAGGATCCTAGCGCACGCACGAGCCCGGCGAATCTCGCCGGAGACCAGTTCTTCCAGGCTTCTCCAGAACCGTCAGATCATTCTCCTTGCTCCAGGTCTGATCTGAACCATTCATCTGCGGAGCACTGCCACCGTCCGATCATCCCGAGGGTCGATCTTGACCGCTCGCGCAGAGAGAGAGGCACCAGCTAGCCTCAACCGTCAGATTCGCCACGCGTCCTCCTCTCAGCCGTCGATTCACCAAGAGTATCTCCACCACGCTTCGTCACCGTCAGATCTACCACGTGGAATACTTTCCACCGTTCGATCAGGCCAGCCCTTCCAGAGTTAAAGTCGCACCCGTTCTCCACCGTCCGATCAGCCACGTGGCGCACATCAGGCCGTCGATAATAATAAAAGGGGTAAATTCATCTTAGGCCCCTCTGTTTGTTTCATTTCATTTTAGTCCTGTAATTTTTAAATTAAGTTGTTTATTTTCTGGGATATTTGCATTAAGGACCTCGTACTTACTTTATTTGCACTTATACCCCTGTCTACGTGGACCACGTGCTTCGTCACGTGAACTTTATTGGGTTATTTGCAATATAAACCCTGTAGTTCTGGATGTTATGGATTGGATAAAAAGTTTTCTTTATTTGCATTTATGCCCCTGTGCGTGATTTAATTCCCCATGTGCGATATTTTTTGGGTTATTTGCAGATAAGACCCTGGACTTTTGGTACTTGTTACCAATAAGCCCTCGGAACTTACTTTTTCTTACATTTGGGTCCCTGAGTGCCCCAGGCACGTGCTTGGCACGTGTTTTAATGGGTATTTTGCACCAGACCCCCCAGAACTTTGGGTATTTGCACTTTGGTCCCTGTGCACAGTGCCCCTCCTTTATCTTTGAATAAAATATCAAACCACCTCCAAATCCAACGAAAATTTGACACATGGCTCCTGCCATGGTGTAGGATTTTTGTAGATTTTTGAGGACATTTTTGATTTCATTTGCTATTTTTAAAAATTCAAAAACCCTTATTTTTGCTACTGTTTAGAGTCTAAAACCCTAAAAAAATATCAAAACCCTTTTAAAAATTCCATAAAAATTAGTTACTGTTTATTTAGTGTTCCTTGATTTTCTAGCCAATTTTGGATATTTTTTCATTGAGTAAAAACCCTAAAAACTTAAAAACACCTCAAAACTCCTAAAACTCATAATAAATAATTTAAAAACTCAAAAACAATAATTTTGGTGCTCAAATTTTCCTTGTTTTCTCTAGTATACAGGAAAATTACCTCCAGGTCCCTTTGAGATCCTTAGATATTTTATCTTGGGGTTTTGGGCCTGGTTGGACAGTACCCCTTGCTTTTCGCACTGTTTGATTTTTAGGAAATAAAATAAACATCAGAAAAATCTCGAAAATTCACCAAAAACATAAAAAAAATATAAAACACATAAAAATATTTTTGTCTGAATTTTTGCTTGCTTTTTAATGCATTAAATAAATTGTTCAAGTTAGTGGTTTGGGTGCTTTTCCTGTTTTCCTTATATTCCAAAAATCCTAAAAAAATATAAAAACCCTTAAAAACACTAAAAAATACTCTCTCGGATTTCTGACTACATCGTAGGCCGCAAGGCCAATCTGTGCTCCTTGTGTTCGACCCTGGGTGCTATACCAGGTTAATCTCATAGCAGGACCGCTCTCTTTTGTGCTTGATTAGTTTTACATGTTCTGAGTGGTTGATTTTTCTTGATATACTTAGCCCGAGTGATTGAGGTCGCGACGACCATTTCTTTACCTTTACCTTAGTCGTTCGGGCGGATATCATCTATCCTAATCTAAGCTAAGGCTACAAGAAAAAGGAATAAGTAGAGGGAGAGGCTCATCGGAGACGGAAGTGGATGGCTTCGGGCGGAGCTCCGGCGACGGTCGAATCGCTTCGATTCTACACCAAACAACTCGAACCCCAGGTCGATTCGACTCCCACTGTCACTAGGAGCACGAGGAGGTAGGGGTTTTCGATTGAAAGTGGTGGAAGAAGGATTAAAATTTGACTTGAAGTCGGGGGTGCTCTTTTGTAGGGTTGACGGGCGGCGTGGAAGACGAGGCTCGAAACGCCTCGATTAGTGGTCTTCAGCCCCAGGTTTCACTAGGGCGTGAATCACCATTGATCGAGGAGAAAAAATGCAGAAGGCATCTTCCTGGATTGGTGCAAGGTCGAGCCTAGGAAATGGCGAGAAGATGAGACAAAACGTCTTCTGACAAGTCTAGAGGAGGAGGTCAGACAGTTGACCGAGGTCAACTGTCAGACCAACCTGGTTGGTCCACGTGGACCAACCAGGAAAATTCCTCAAAAAATGATTTCAAAAATCGAAATAAAATAGTAAATGGATGAATTTCATTTTGGTTTAAAAATAAAAAATGTTTATAATTTATGAAGTATTTTATTATGAATTTTAATTATATTTATGAGATATATTTTTAGAAGTTACTCATTATAGCCTATATAGGTATAATATCTACATATTTTGTTCTTTTATTTTTATTTTGTGTATTTTCATGTTATTAATTATGTTTATTAATTTATGTAATTCTAACATACGTTTATACACATAATTGTATTTTTATTTTATTTTATTGATGAGTTTTGTATATTTAATAAAATATAAGTATGTGTGGTATAGGTTTGTATATAGGTATTGTATCTATGTATTTTATGTAGCTATTTTTAGTTTGTGTTTTATTTACATTTTTATTCTGATTTTAATGCACATAATTATTATACGTATTAATTACAAAATTATAAGAATATAAAATTATAAAAATAATGAATAAATAATAAATTGAATATTTTAATCTGTACAAGTATACAATAGGGGTCCAAAATTCAACTTTCAAACCGTAGCTCCGCCAAATGCGAGACCACCACCATTAAAAAGATTATTTTATTCTGTATACAATTAAAGGTGAGTTTGATGCATTTGGAGTTGTCATTTGTGAGATACGGGTCTGGGAAGTTGGGATTCTGGATTTTTATTCAGACCATAACTTTTTATCTGTACATTACTTTTCAGTGAAATCAATTTTGTATTTTTATCTATTAAATTAACTACAATTTTCATGTACAAAGTTTCTTTATTTGATGTATAAAAAGTGGAACCAAAAATAGGTTCCAAAATGAATAAAGAATGAATAAAATAAAAGGAATTTTATTGGTATTTTTGGCCCTTATCTCCCCCTACTTTATTCCTTGTCGACCTATTCATCAAGATGCCTAGGTCTCGGGGTTTCGGGTCATAAAATATGTACAATATTTTATTCTTTTTTTCTTTTCTTTTCTTTATTCTATAATTTTGGCATTAAAAACCGCATTTTATACAATATTTACACACATATACATGAATGTTAAAATGCATGAATTAGCTCCATTTATACGCATTTAGTAGGGTTTTTAAGGCCAAATGATAGAATAAAGATGATGAAACGTGGCTTCATCACGTACTCAGACTGTCTCCCCCTATACTTAGGGTAAGATGTCCCTAAGTATAGACAAGAAGAGGAGACAATGGAGAGGATCGAAGAATAGGAGAACTCGAGGTGCATCCCCCCTATACTTAGGACAAAGTACGTCCTAAGTATAGAAGACTAACAAAAAAGGGCAGCACCTTTTCGGTAGATAAAGAAGATAGAGGATGAAAAGAAGAAAAGAGATCAACAGATGGAAGAAGATAGAGAAGAATGTACGCATCACTCCCCTTATACTTAGGGTACAAGAAGCCCTAAGTATAGGCAACAACAGGAGTGATAAGACGGAACAATGAATGAACACTCGGCTCGTCCACCCCCCTATACTTAGAACAAAGTACATCCTAAGCAAGGCAAACACGAGAATGGGTGGATGAGCAATATGGTAGAGAGAACAGAGATGAACAAAAGTGAATATACAACAGAGATGGATGTACACAGGATCAAGAAGGTTGAAAGCGAATCTTCTTGCGGGACCGCTGAGGAATAGATCTAGTATGGTGCAGGTCAACATCGGGGTCCTCAGATGACACAAACCGATCAGGGTTGACAGGGTGTGAGTCCTCAGTGGCCCTAGGGTGTGAAGTTACAGACGGGGTAGTGGAAGCAGTACGACTAGGTAGGGCCTTGGGAGTCTCGCTAGTATCAAAGTGGAAATGGATGAACTCCTCTTCATCGGAAGTAGTGTACTCAGTGTCGTCCTGCGAGGTCTCGTCCAGGTCAAAATCAAAAGGAACAAACTCATAAGTGGAAGTAGTCGAACTCTGTTCGTCCTCTATAATCTCAACCGGATCATCGTTCTCATTAAAAGGCCCGAATTCCCAGATAAAAGCAACCAAAACAAATTCGGCCTTTGTCTCATCAGTGTCTATGTGAACAGGAGCGGACTCATCAGTGAAAGTAGTCGAGTCATGTTCGTTCTGTCTAGTCTCAGGATCTGCCCTCCGCTCAATGGTATCAATCGTGTAAATCCCGCGAATGTCATCAACACAACGCCAAGTCCTAGATGAAGGAACTCTGAGGTCCATGCTTTCCAAGTCTTCCTCCTGGGAGAGGAATTCTTGGGTCTTAGTGGAATCCAGTAAGCAACAAAATTCTCTGATAGTCTCATCAAGGTCATGGTCCTCAGGGTCAGCCAAGATAGGTAAAGTCGCATCAGGTGCAGGTCTCTGGTAGGTAGTGGGTGCGGTGATCAACACTTCGCTCTCGTCAGCTGGACGAAAGCGAATCTCACCTGATCCGTAATCAATAACGACCCTCGCAGAGGTGAGGAATGGTCGTCCTAGGATGATTGGAGAGTGCTCCCCTGTGGAGGTCTCCATGGGCAATACGACAAAATCAACTGTGTAGCTCATGCCCTGAATACAAATGACGGCGTTTTCAATGATACCCTTCAGCCTCTTGATAGATCCATCAGCAAACTGAACGATCATCCTGGTTTTCTTAAGAGGCCCTAAGTGAAGAGACTGTACCGGCGAGAAGGGTAATATGCTAATCGAAGCACCGCCGTCGAGGAGAGTGTGATCACATGTGTGGTCAGAGATAGTGCAGCTAATGAAAGGTGGGGCAGTGTTCTTTTTCCTAGGAATGGGACGGTGTGTGATGGCGTGGGCAGTGGCCATGGTCAAAATATGACGCTCAGATCTGATCCTCCACTTCCTCTTCTTGGGAAGAGGAGCAGATAAATCAGTCATGGCCTGCTGAAGTGGGGCACGAATGATCTCATGAATGGTGGCCACCACTTCGGGTTCAGTCATCATTTTTTTGAATTTTTGGACTTCCTCTATACAAGGGAGAAAGTCAGAATCAGCATATACACGAGGCATGCCAAGAACAGTCTGTACAGCGGCATCCTCGGGGTCAAAGGTGGGACAAGGTGTGAAAGGTTGTGCGGTCAAAGGGTCTGGAAAGTGGGCACTCTCCTCACAGTCTGAATCAACCAAAGGTCTCCCGAACTCTTTTTGGATTTTTAAATTTTTCTCATTTTTTTGTATTTTGGGCGATTGCAAGCTCTCGTGATAATCCTCAAATGAATCCAAATCCTCAAAGAATGGAGCTACATTCTAGATCTTATTTATGCTAACTATATCGCTCATCCTCGAGTTCATATGCTCCATCATCTGATTCAAGGTCTCAAGTGTGGATATCATGAAAGGTGATTCCAAAACCTCAGGATTGGATGTGTCGAATGTGGGCAGTGGGGGTGGACAAAAATCACATTCCAGCTCAGGATACTCAATGAAGAGCGGGTTGTGGAAATGTGAGGGTGATGGTGGTGGAAATGAATGTGAAGGTCAAAGTCCAAATCCTGAAATAGTGGGTTGTCGGATATGTACAAAGATTAGGAGCAAAGTCCTCTTGGAAAAAAGGAGGTGGACCGACTGGAGGGAACGAGGGATCCGCAAAGTCCGGATAAAATACGCTCCAGTCGGCCATCTCGAAATAAGAGGAAAATGGTAGTCGAGAGAGCACGAAGGTCAAATCAAAAGAGTGAAGAAGAAGGCGCAAATGCGCAGAGGCGATCTAGAAATGCACACAAACAAGCACAAACAAACTCACACAAGACAAACCCTCAATTCACCTACTCAACTTGGTAGAAACCGAAAAGTCGGTCTTTTTATCTTGTATGTTTTAGAGTTAGGTGAGAAGTCCAAAAGTTGCACAAACACTTAGGGAGTTGAATAGGATTTGGGCACTAACCTTAGTGTGTGCGCGAGCAATATAAAACGAACACAATGAGGGAGTTACTCGCCCCAAGACAATATTTTCTTTTTGATTTATTTTAGGGCCAAGTAATATTAATTCCCAATTTTATTTGTTATCACTTTTTTTTGGATTTTTAGTGAGAAATGCACGAACCTAACGAGGAGTCGATTCCTTTAAGCCCCTAGGTGATCAAAATCAGAGGTAGAGAGACGTAAAAGTAATGCAAGCGGCAAATCGATGATGTATGCTAAAGCGTAAATGCTCACCTTGCCTCCAGCACTCTACATGCAAGGATGCTCAACAGAATTGAAACCTATCTATATGCAAATGCAAAGCCGATGAAATCTCCCTAAGTTGAGCAGCTGCTATTAGCGAGAAGCACAGTTTTCAAAATTTGACTAGATCCAAACGGAGACTATAGGTACATGCAACAGTGATTACTGTGTTTGGACCGAATACTATGCCAAGCAACTCCTACAGCTAAGGCTCAATCACACAAAAATAAAGAAAACAAAGCCGAAAAACAAAAGGAAAAAATGTGATGAAAATCGATAAAAGCCGCGGTGAGCCCCCAAGTGAACAATCACTTTGAAATTGGGCCCGAATAACCAAGAGTTCAAGTACCTTTATTATTACAAATTAAAGGGTCTCTCTCTCACTTCAAATTACAAAAATAAATAGATGAAAAAAATGCTCAAAAATGTGCTCAAAATTTATCTTCAAAATCCTCCAAGTCCTTTGTGCTAGGCTAAAGCCGCCTCACGTGGGTGCGAAGGTGCTCCAAGAGGGGCTCCTCCCTCGATCCGCGTACCTCGCACAAAATCCAAACAAGGGAGAGTGATTAGACAAGTCAAATAGTGATGTCAAATAAATGAGCAAATAAATCTAGCAAAAATGGGCAAATAATCACAAGCACAAAGCAAGAAACCCGAACTACGCGTTGTTGCTCCCTGGCAACGGCGCCATTTTTTTAACCCGAAAATCGGTGATCTTAAGTTCCACACAAAGCGGGAACTCAGTCGCTGAATCGACCACACGAAATCCGGATTAAAACCACAATTAACCCACAATAACGATGAAACAATGTAAAGCAATATGTGGAGTTAAAATTTATTATAACTCTACAAGAAAGATGTATATAGGTGCAAGTATGTGTAGAGGTCGATCTCAGGGAGCAGACAGGTAGAACAGGGCAAAATGCTCAAAATGTGAATGTGAAGATTTGTCTATTTATGCTATTTTTTTGGGTTTTTAATTTTATATATTTTATTTTAATTTTTGATTTTATATTTTTATATTTTGGTTTTTAATTTCTGATTTGTTATTCTCTTTATATATTTATTATTTTTTATATTTTCTTTTTATTTAAATAGACTATATAGACAAAGTAAGAAAGAGAGGGATGGAGTATTTATAAAAATAAGTAAGAATATTCAAAAATCAGAAAATAAAATGTTTTTGGACTTTTTATATTTTTCTAATGTTTTTGTGATTTTGCTAGATTTTTCCTAATTTTTTGGTATTTTTAAAGTCGAAAATACTAATAAACAGTGAATAAAAGTTGCTGGCTGAAATTAAAATGAGGATGGAAAAATATAAATCAGAGTCCAAAATTCCTCAAATTAAATTTAAATCAAAGATAATAGAATAGGGAAACTACAAAAACAGAAATTGTATTTTTAAGATTTTTCTTGAATTTTAAATATTTTTAGGAAGGTTTTTGGGCTTTTCTAATTTTTAGGAGTTTTGTTTTGTATTTTTTAGTGATTTTTGGATTAAAGTTAAACCATACTAAAATAAGCAAAATGTATTTTTGGGGAATTTTCTGAGACGTTTTTATAATTTTTAGGGATTTTCTAACGTAAACAGTGCTGAAAATGTGAGTTTTTGATTTTTTTATAAATAATAAAATGCAATAAAAATGCGAAATAAAAATGTAGCGTGAAACTACAATGCAACAGGAACACTATGGTATTTTTTGGATTTTTAAATGATTTATAGATGCATGCAATAAATAAAGGCAACTAAGAGAAACTATACTACTGGCAAGGGCTTTTGTGTAATTAAGTCGAAATCCGAGGGCCAAAGTATAATTTCTCCACAAAACTTGTAACTAATTAGAAATGCTTCTGGACCGATTTTAAAAAGCTAAAGCGCCAGGGATATATATGCAAAAATGCCAAGGTCACGTGCGTGAGCACACGCACCTCGCGGGGACGATATAGCAATTATCAAAAACCCCAGGGGCTGGACCACAAAAATGCTTTAAAACAGATAACTGCATCTAAAAAGTTACGAACTAAAACGCAATAAATAAACTCACAGGGTTCCCTCTGCAAAACACCCTTCACCTCACGCGCACAGGCACGTGAGGTGACGTGGCGAGGGGCCTCGATGCATTATTCAAAAGTGCAGGGTTCTCTTTCTAATTATTACAAAAATTTTAAAGTTGTAAGTGAAAGATTAGGCACTACTACGAAATACAAAAAAGTATCTGGGTGGCGAGGCAAAATACCCAGACTTGGGCGTTGACGGACGGTGCAGTGTGCCCCACTTGACACGTATCGCGCCTAGATATCCCGATACCCCTTCGATGTGTGTGGCCCAGATTAGAATATTGTATGGCGATCAAACGACGCTGGTGTGCCTGATCCGACGCCATCTGTGCTCCATGATGAACTCGGCCAAGATCAACGGCTTACGAGGTGCTTGGAAGAACACGATGAACTTGCCCTTGGGCGAGTTTGATTCTGATGCAGCTCTCCCCTCTGAGCACCTGGAAGCTCGCCGATGGTTGATCCATGCTCCAGCTGTTCTCCCGCAGATAGGAAGCCCCACAAAAGGCCAAACACCGTCGGAGAATGTCTGGCGACGCGCGGCGCCTGGGCTACCTTCATGACCTTCAAAAACTCCTGCAAAGATGCATCTTCTGTGTGTTTCCTGCAGGGGAGCGGTTAGGCAAAAAGCACAGAGCTCCAGAGAGCTCCTGGGGGGTGAACATGGGACAATGAACGGGGTTGAGGCTTGCCGGAGCGAACGCCGACGAGCAGCGGTTGAGGTGGTTTGATGGACGACGCTTAAGCGAGTGAGGGATGAAATGACTATGGGAAATGGTTCCTGTGACTACCACAAACTGAAAAAGCACAAAAAATGAGATAAAACAGAACCTCAAAGGTAGTGCACCTGAGATTTGTACCTCACGGCCACTTGGCCGGAGATGGGGTGGAACGGCCTCCACGACCGCTCAACCTCGCCTCAAGTGGCTGGAGGACTCCTGTCACAAGGTCCCGTCCGGAGCACACCAAAAAGAGAGGAAGGGCGGTCAAAGAAGGGTTCAAGGATCAATGGAGGCGATGGGGGCTTTTTGAATAAGTGACGGATGCGGCTCGAAGATTGAGGGATGGTGGTCGCAACGATGGTCTAAAGACCAATATAAGCACTGGGCGTGTATGCCCGATCTACGAGGAAGATTAGTCGTTTAGAACTCAACATGAAAGGGTGCAAGGTGTGCCCTCCAAAAATCGTCGAAAACAAGGAAAACACTAGTCTGACATAGCCACAGGCAGGGGTCAGAGAGTTGACCCGAGGTCAACTCTCCAACCCACCTGGTTGGTCCACGTGGACCTACCAGTAAAAAGCCTGGAAAAAGTTTTGTAAAATCATTTTAAAATCATAAACGATTTTATTATTTTTAGGTTATTAAATAAAAAATATTTATTATTTTCTAAATTATTTTATTATGAATTTTAATTATTTTTAGGAGGAATAAAAATGTAAGTTACCTTTTATACCCTTTATAGTTATATACATCTATATATTTTAATATTTTATTTTTATTTTGTGAATTTAATTTATTTATTGTTGTTTATTATTTTATAAAATAATAGAATATTTTGATAGACTTAAATATATTTTTATTTTATTTTTATTATATATTTTATACACTTAATAAAATAGAAGTATAAATTGTATAGGTGTGTGTATAGGTCTTATACCTATGTATTATATTACAAGTATTTTATTTTGTATTTTATTTAGGTTTTTATTCTGGTTTAATATACACATTTATTATAAATAATATTTACAAAATTATAAAAATATAAAATGGTAAAAATAATGAATAAATAATAAAATGATTATTTTAATCTGTATAAGTATACAATAGGGGTCCAAAACTCAACTTTCAAACCGTAGCTCCGCCAAATATGAAACTACCGCCATTAAATAGCTTATGATAAATTATATACAATTAAAGGTGAGTTTGATGCATTTCGAGTTTTTATTTGAGAGATAGGGGTATGGGAAGTTGGGATTCTGGAATCTTATTCAGATCATAACTTTTTATTTGTGTACTATTTTTGGGTGAAATCAATTTTGTATTTTTCTATATGAAATTATCTACAACTTTCATGTAAAAAGTTTCTTTATTAGAAGTATAAAAAGTGAAACCAAAAATAGGTCCCAAAATGAATGAAGAATGAATAAAATAATAGGTGTTTTATTGCATTTCGGCCCTTATCTCCCCCTACTTTATTCCTTGTCGACCTAGTCATCGAGATGCCTAGGTCTCGGGGTTTCGAGTCATAAAGTATTTGAAATATTTTATTCCTTTTCTTTTCTTTTCTTTATTCTATAATTTTGGCTTTAAAAACCGTATTTTGTACAATATTTACACAATGATGCATGAATGCTAAAATGCCCAAATTAAGCCTATTTACACACATTTACTAGGGTTTTTAAGGCCAAAATGATAGAATAAAGATGATGAAACGTAGATTCATCAACTGATCACCTCTCTTGTCTTGAAATTCTTGATACTTCTGAGGATACACCTATCCGAGACTCCTTTCCAAACGAGTCAGATTTTGTTATCGACACACTCCCATGGTACGCCAATATAGTGAACTATCTTGTCTCCAAGAAAGTTCATGAAGATCTCCCAAGAGTGACATAAACCGACTCAGGTCAGATGCGAGACATTACCATTGAGAGGAACCGATCCTTTTCTTTGAAGGACCGGATTGTGTTTGGAGGAGGTGTATTCTTCAGGAGGAATATCAGAGTATCCTTACTTTTTGCCATAGTCTGGAGGCAGGAGGACACACTTCAGGAAGAGGACCGCATGGAAGGTTTTATAATGTGTCTTATACTAGTCGACTTTGTTTTGCGATTCCCTCACCTTTGTGAAGTCGTGCCCAGTATGCCATCGAATGGGAGGAACCGTTGGTTACAAGGATGATATGCCAATGTAGCATGTCATCATTGGTGATGTTCTTTGACAAATGGGGAGTCGACTTCATAGGTCCATTACCGATTATCCATGATTTTTAATATATCCCTCTTATGATGGATTATCTGTCAAGGTGGGTGGAGGCTATCCTGACCCGAGCCGCGGACAACAAGACTGTCTCAAAGATCACATCATTTCTAGGTTCAAGATCCCCAAAGTGTTAATATCCGATGAGGGTAGCCATTTTTTGAGAAGAGATGTAAAGAAACCTGTGAAGGATTATGACACCGAGCACCGTGTCGCTTGTCCTTACCTACAGACCAATGGCATGGCAGAGGTGTCAAATAGGGAGGTTAAGACCATATTGCAGAAACTTGACCGCCCAGACAGGAAGGACTGGTCTCATATCTTGGACCAAGTCCTTTGGGCTTACAAGACATCTTACAAGACACCATTAGGAACCTCCCCAATGAGAACAGTGTTTGGGAAGTCGTGCCACTTGCCCGCAGAGTTAGTGCACAAATCAGAATGGGCAATCAAGAAGGTCAATAGGAAGATACGCCTAGGGTATAAATAGAGAGAGATGGATCTAAATGAACTTGTGGAGATCAAAAACTGAGCATGCGACAACAGTTTAGTGTACAAGGATAAGGTAAAGCATTGACATGATAGATTCATCATATGAAAGACCTTTGTTCCTAGATAGAAGGTATGGTTGTTCAATGTGAGGCTAAATGTTTTCCATGGGAAGCTTAAATCCAAGTGGATGGGTCCGTTCATAGTCCGTGCAGTACATGATAGTCGATGTGTAGAGATCTCAGATCTTACAGATAGTGCACAAACATCCCTAGTTCATGGACAACTGTTGAAACACTTTGTCGAACCTAATGAACAGTTAGTCCGTGTTGAGGAGATTGTTTTCATACATGAGGCAGACTCAGAAGACACTTATAGAGCCGTGCATGAGGCCTTGAAACATTAATCTCTAGCCATCAACAACATCAAAAAGATTCAGATCATGATCTATCTGTACATACACACTCCTTCTTGTATATACCTTCTATCCCCCCCTCTCGTGATTCGAATCACTCACACTGGCTCCATATCATTTTATTTTAATACTTAGGATGACCAGATCCTAAGTATAGGGTGGAGAGTGACCCGAGTATATTCACCATTCGTTGTATATCCTCCAGATCTCATCGATTCTCACATTCACTCCTATCCTAAACTTAGGCCAATCAGAGCCTAAGTATAGGGGGGACCGATGCTCTCCATGTATATACTCATCCATTTCCTCTCTTAACCTCGTCTGCCTAATTTTTTATCTTCTTCTATATTTACTCTGTCAGAGCCTGAGTATAGGGGTCGGGATGACTTCTATGTATATTTTTTCTATTTTAGCTCTCCTACGCTTAGCACGAGCTATGTCTTTTTCCTCACTGTTCATGCTCTGAGGAAATAACACACGCTAAGTATACGGGGCATGTATATATTGCATATATACTTAACCCGTAGCTCATACTTTTGCGTATTTTGTATATATTATGCAATAATTACAGATGAGAAAATTTGAATGTTTTGTAAAATACATGTATACTAGTATGCATATTGTATAATATTATAATACTTGTATAAAAAGTTGTAAAATGCTTGTAAATAATATCTTGTAAATAATATGGATTTGATTTGACCTTAATATACCTAATCTCAGAGGAACCAAGTTACTCGTTCATCTACATATCATGTCATCCACATCTCATCTGCATACTAGCATATGCAAAGTGAAACGTTAGTGGGTTCTAAACCAAGTTATGAATAGATGTCGAGGATGGATTTGATTTAACCTTAATCTACCTAATCTTAAAGGAACCTTATAAGAACCGGAGTTAAGATTTTTCAGGTCGAGTGACTTAATTATTTGAGTTTGCAAGTCTATGTTCACGTGTCATCTTGATTGGTCTAAGTAGAATATTTCATACACACAGGATTCTTTTAGACAATGACCTAACTTGGACAAACACCATGCACATAGCTCTTCATTGATGAGGTGGTGAGGAGGTAGAATCCTTTAGCTTGGAGTAGCACATGGGTGGAAACATCCATCCTCCTCAAGGGAGGGTAGTGCATCTCAACATACTATGGTAGTGTTGACGTCTAAGGACAGGATGTTGTGGGTTGCAATAAAGCTTCAAAAGAGGGATAGTCTACTATCTCAATGAGAAAAAATTCTTATGTACATGCTTCACCTTGAATATATTTCAAAAAAATAGAAAAAAAGAAAAAGAAGAAAATGCAGAATCTCCAAAAGTGGACATGCCTGATTGAAAAGTAAAATGCTCGACGGAGTGTATATACAAGGATAGAAAAAATAAGAAGAGCTTCAACGCTTGTAGCTGGATGACTTGGCTACACTAATCAAGCATCCTAGGATAGGTAGCTACATTGTCTATTGTCCACTCTTCTCTTCACCTCCTCTCTTGAGCCAGTTGCACTTGAACTTAGAAGGAAATACCCCTCTCCTTGAGGAAAGAGTTATTGGACCTAGGAATTAGATTTACCTTATTAGAGAAGGTTGTTTCTTTATCATTTCTGATGAGAAGAGTTATATTTCACTTACACAGTACAAGTAAGATTCATGGTCATCAGAATTTGTGTATGACGATATGTTCTGACATGACTGTTGAGGCATCTCGAATAGAAGACTTGTGGAACTTAAAGGTTGTTAGGTCTTAAATTCATATCCCAATAAGGTTCCGCCGCGTTATTAATCCAAAGGTCGAGTCAAGCTCCATTTTCACCTTTTGTTCATGACCTTGGTACGGAACCCAAAATCATTTCAGTTTTGCATTTCATTTTAGTTGCGCGAGGACAAGCAAGGTTTAAGTATAGAGGGTTGATGAATTTGTGTTTCAATACCCTAAAAGTTGAAAATAGAGCTTTATTCCTGAGTAATTAGTTGCATTTCATCATTTATATTGCATAATTAGGATTCATGCGTGTGTAAATAATATCTGCATTTTACCATTCATATTTGCATTAAATAAGGAGCCAAAAACCACTTGTACATATCCACATGTATATAGCTAAATTTACCTATTTGTGTCTATTTTATACTAACACAAAATCTAATAAAATCAACTCTATAGTGTATATATTACTAACATTAATAAAGGAAAAATATCAAAAAAACACTAACTTTTAAAATTGTCCAATAAAACCCGAATCCAAGTTCGAGACCAAGAATTTTAAAATGTGCATATATCTCTCATATGGTATCCAATTTATGTCTACTCACTTTTAAAGTAATGTACATCCAAATACCTTCAAAACAAGACTAATTTCATAAAAATCGGAGATCGTATGTGAAACTTGGGCTTTGTGCCCCTATTGTATATTGTACATATTGACCATAATTCCCTCCATTTTTTTATTTTTATTTCTTAATTATTAAAAATTCTAAAAAATAGAATAAGTTTTAAGTATTTGTTACATTTTTTCCCCGATTTATTTGATTTTTATATTATTTAAAAATGACAAAACATTTGCAAGATAAAAATGTTGCATGTTATACCTACAAGATATCATCCAAAAATACACTTTGTACATATGACTTCCTTTGATTTTCAATCCTTCACAAAAGTTTTAGATCTCATCGAGACGAACAACTTTCATGTTGACCACTTTTTGATTTGACCTATTTTGATATTTTTGATTTAAATTGGGATTTTTCTGGAAGCAACACGTGGCACCTCCTGGAGCCACCATGTGTCACCCATTTTTATCTTATTTTATTATTTTATTATTTTATGAATTTATTAATCAATTTAATTATTATTATTATTGTTGTTGTTGTTTTAGATAATTAAATAAGCACCACATGGCCGCTCCCAGGTGCACTATGTGGCATCTTCTTTTCATCCTCTCCAGCCAGTCACGTGCTGAGCATGTGACCGGCATCTCTTCCTTATCGTTGCACACCTTCGTCCCGCCCTTGCTCGTGCGGGGGAGACACCTGCATGCAAGACACAACCTCTGCCCTATCAATGCTCCTTCGCTTCACTTGCACCATCTCCCTCCACCTCACGTCGTGTATGGACGGAGGTGGAGATCGTTGCATCCGCACTGTGATGCGCCACCACCAAAGGTCTCGATGTCCACCACTCCAGCCAATGGAAGACTCAACTCACCTTTGACCTGGACCAAGCTCATTCCGCACTCCACACAATCATCGGCAACCGAACGTGGGCTCCTTCTCCTTGCCCCCAACATCGCTGACCTCCAACTCCTATTGTGCGATACACACGTATGTCCCTGCACAACGCCATTAACCACGAGCTCACGTACGGTCTCACGTGAGATCTATTTATGGAATTTTTACAATTGAGCCCTTATGTGTATTTCTATTTCATTTTGGCCCAAGTTTGAATTGTAGTTATAATAATTTGGAAAATTTTCATGTTCACCCCTATGATGTGATTTATTTACATATATGCCCCTACTAGTTCATGCATTTTTGTTAGTTTCTCTATTTATTAATCATAGTATATGTGCTCCAAAAATTACCAAAAAATAGGATTAACCTCCGGATTGCACATACTTTCACTTATATTTTTATTTTTACAATATGTGATTTTTTATTATTTATTAAACATCAAATAGAGCAGAAATATTTCTTGTTAGCTTTAAAAATAACAAAAAAACGTTTTTTTAAATTCCAAAAAATATTTATATTATTTATTTATTTTGAAATTCTAGAAATTAAAAATCCTAAAATAGATAAAGAAAATATATAAAAATTTAAAAACTATAAAAATAAGTATAAAAAGATATAAAATACATAAAAATTTCAAAAATATATTTTCTATCTTTGTTTTTTTATATTATTATCTATCTATTAAAAATTATTTAAAAAAATTTGGACTTGATTTGTTAATTTTAATCTTTATTTCAATTTTGACTTATTTATTAAATTCCTGATTGGTGATATTTTGGACTTTAAAAATCCATAAAAAAACAGCAAAATTTCCGAAGAATACAAAAATAGTAAAAATATATTTAAAACCCAAAAAAATTATTTCCTGTATTTGACTATTTTTAGTTGTATTTATAATTAAATTAGTCTATATTGTATATACTCTTATATATTTTATATTTAAAAAAATAAATTTAAATAATTTAAAATATAAAAAGAAAATAAAAATAAGAAAATTAAAACATAATATATATAAACAATTACAAAATTTAAAAACCACAAAAATGCATAGACAACAATAACACATAATTTTTGCACCTCATTGCATAAATCTACTTGTTTTGCTCCATGTGTTCGACATTTGCATACTAGCACACTATACACATCTACTGTAGAGTTAAAATAAATTTTATCTCCACAAATTTGGACTTTAAAAATCCATAAAAAACAGCAAAATTTCCTAAGAATACAAAAATAGTAAAAATATATTTAAAACCCAAAAAATTATTTCCTGTATTTGACTATTTTTAGTTGTATTTATAATTAAATTAGTCTATATTGTATATACTCTTATATATTTTATATTTAAAAAAATAAATTTAAAATATAAAAAGAAAATAAAAATAAGAAAATTAAAACATAATATATATAAACAATTACAAAATTTAAAAACCACAAAAATGCATAGACAACAATAACACATAATTTTTGCACCTCATTGCATAAATCTACTTGTTTTGCTCCATGTGTTCGACATTTGCATACTAGCACACTATACACATCTACTGTAGAGTTAAACTAAATTTTATCTCCACAAATTTTGCTTTTCATTGCTTAATTATTATTGTGGGTTAATTGTTGATTTTCTAGAATTTCGTGAGCGGTCGCTTCAGCAACATTGTACTTCTCTCCTTGTATAGACTAGTTTGTACCCTCGCAAGATCCCGGTTGCCAAATGGTGTCGTTGTCGAGGAGTAACTGCGCATAGGTTGGTTTTATGTGATTGTGTCTTCTTTGTCCGTTTTGTTATTTTTCCTTTATTTATTTTCTACTTTATTTATAATTGTTGAATTGTATAATCTCCTCTCCTTGTTTGACTTTGTTGCGAGGTACTGCGCATCGAGAGAGGCAGTCTACTAGGAGTGTATGTGCGCCCACGTGAAGACGAGTTGACTTTTGACCTAGTTGTCAGAAGGATGCAACATAGAAGGACTTGGAGGATTGTTTAAGACAACTTATTTTATAATTTGTAATTTGAATTGAGAGAGATATTTATTATTGTAATATTTAGGACTCTCAGGACACTTTGCTACTTCACAAGGTCCAGTGCCCGAGGGATTATTCCCTTGGGGGCCTCGTCGATTTTTGTCACATTTTCTCGATTTTCTTTTTATTTATTTCATGATTTTATTTTTCTTTGTTTTGTGTGTGATTGAGCCCTAGCATAGGATTGCTTGACGATATATTAAGGCCAAACACCTAATACATTTGCATGTACTTATATTCTCATTTAGACTTAGTTAAATTTCAAATTACTTTTCACTGAGTTTCGGAACCGCACGCTGTGAGAGTCCTCCATACAACACTTGTAGGACCCATTGTAGTGGGCACCGAGGAGGCTCCAAGACCAGACCCTTTGGTTCTATTCTAAGTATTTAGCATACAATTCTTCACGTTAACATTAATTCATGTACTTAGGGTGATTTCATCAACTTGCATTTACATATAGATAGATTTCAATTCTGCCCAGCATCCTTGCATGCAGAGAGATAGAGGCAAGGTGAACACTTATGCTTTAGCATCATCATCGGGTTGTCGCTTGCATTTCTTTTCCGACTCTCTCCCCCTTGTTTGGACCTTCTAGGTTGTTAAAGGAACTGACTCCTTGATAAGCTCGTGCATTCTTATTAAAAATACAAATAAAGTGGTAATTAATAAAATTGGGACTGCTAATATTACTTGACATTAAAATATATCAAAAAGAAAAATATTTGTCTTGGGGAGAGTAACCCCCTTATTGTATTTGTTTTTATTTGCTCACGTACACACTAAGGTTAGTGCCCCAACCCAGGCCTCCAAAGTGTTTGTACAATTTTTGTCTTCTCACCTAACTCTAAAATCGATAATATAAAAAGATCAAACTTTCACGATCTTCACTAAGTTGAGTAGGTGGATTTTGTATGTGTTTTTTTGTGATTGTTTGTGTGCATCCTCGATCGTCTATGCGCATTTGCGTCTTGTTCTCACATCTCTTGACTTGTCCATCGTGCTCTCCCGATCTTTTTCTTTTTGTTTCAGAGATGGCCGACTGGAGTGAATTTTATCTGGACTTTGCATATCCCTTGTACCCTCTAGTCGGTCCACTTCCATTTTTCCAAGAGGACTTTGCTCTTGATTTTTGTACATATTTGTCTCAGCCACATGTTCATGACTCGGACTTTTACCCCCCACCACCACTCTCACACTACCAACCATCTTGCCTACCCAGGACTGATCTGTTGGAGTCACCTCTCAAGGAGTACACCCTTGAGCACTTGACCCAGATGATGGAGCATATAAAATATAGGATTGATGTCCTCGCTAGCACAAATAAGATCCACAATGCTGCTTCAAAATTTCATGATATAGGTTCATTAGAGGATTCTTATAAGATCTTCCAGTCATCAAAAATACAAAAAAGGAAAATTTTAAAAATACAAAAAGATTTTGGGAGACACCTTGTTGATTCAGATTGTACAGAGAGGGCCCACCTTCTAGATCATTTGTCCACACACTCACTCGCCCTTGTCCCACCTTTGACCTCGAGGATGACACTATATAGACTGCTCTTCATTGTCCGTGTATAGATGATGATTCCGACCTACTCCCTTGTATAGAAGAGATCCAAAAATTCAAAAAAATATGTTGACTAAATCTGAAGTGGTGGTCACTATTCATGAGATCATTGCTGCCTCACTTCACCAGACCATGATCCATTTATCTGCTCTTCAATCCAAGAAGAGAAAGTGAAGGAGCATATCTGAGCATCATATCTTGACCATGGCTACTGCCCATGCCATCACCCACTACCATTCTTCTAGGAAAGGAAACAAGACTACACCATTCATCTCTAACTATTCATGTGGTTACACTATCCTTAACAGCGAAGCTTCAATTAGCATAATATCCTTCTTGTTGGTATAGTCTCTTCACTTAGGGTCTCTCATGAAAATTAGGATGATCATTCAATTTGCTGATGGATCTATCAAGAGGACGAAGGGTATTGTAGAGAACACCGCCATTTGGATTCAGGGCATGAGCTATACTGTTGACTTTATTGTATTACCCATGGAGACCTCCTCCCCTAGGGATCACTCTCAAATCATTTTGGGATGACCCTTTCTCGCTTATGCGAGAGTCGTCATTGATTACGAATCAGGAGAGATTCGCTTTCATCCTGATGACGGGAGCGTTGTCATCATCACTATACATACTGTTGACAAGAGACTTGCACCTGATGTGACTGCACCTGTTTTAGCCGACCCTGAGGCCTATGACCTATTTGTTGATATCAGAGAGGTTTTCTTTATGACAGATGATTAGATCTGAGAATTCCTCTGCAGGGAGGAAAGGCTCAGAAGGCATAAACCTTGGAGTTTCCTCTTCTTGTGATTAGCGTTGTATTGATGACATCTGTGGGATTTACACGATCGATACCCTTGATCGGAGGGCAGACATTGTAGAGACTGATGAGGCCGAATTCGATCTGATTCTTTTATAAATAAATTAAGGCTTTTTGATAAGGATGATGATACAGTAGAGACCTCATAAGATGAACACGAGGATATGATATTAGTCATTGTTTTTTAAAGTCTTGTCACTGTTTATCAAAATCTTGTCACAGTTTATGAAAATATATTAATGATATTACTTGCTGTTAAATTATTTTTTTATAAAAAAAAACCAGTAACTAATGTCTTATCTGTTGCTATATGAAACTCACGTCAGATCATAACTTTTGAAATTTAAGGAAAGTGTCCCAAAACATATTTTATTCTCACTCATGTTGTCTTAAACTTTTGGTTTGTAACAAATCCTATGTCTTCTCCCCTTCTTACTCTTTTATGATGATTACGTGATGGTTTGTAGGCTTGTTAAAGAATTCGATTCCTTTCTAACGTATCAAACACGATTCTAGAGCGAAATTATACCCCCAAACGTTCACAATACATCAATGATTGGTTTGTAATCTATAAGAATCAATCCACACGCAAGCAAATGAAAAATAATTGGAGGACAAAGTGCTTATTATTAGACGAGGCATCGTGCGAAGGGAAACTAAACGTGCAGCCAAAAAAATATCCAATGCACTTAGTTCTACTTTGAAACCATAGTTTAAATATTAGAGACAATGGCACCTGAACGGACACCCCGATGGTCATTCCAACGATCTAATCGCTGCGAAAACACAAACTGATAAATTATTGAAAATAATTGGATCGGAACTACAGTTGTATGGATAACCTGAGATTACACGTGACTTTGTCCCTCGATTTGATTACGATGTGACACTACCTGCTAGTAAAACTTTTTCGATCAAATTAATTAATTGTACAGCCTCTCTATCCGTGTATCTATCTCCTTTTTTAATCTCAAAATTTACCAATTTATCATCAAGAATTAATTCGATACTAGGATGATTATGCATTACAACGTGGGGGTTTTAATTAAATGTGTAACGTCCCGGGCTTAGATCTCCGGTCCGTTATCGAGGAAAACTAGCCCTGACAACTTGTTGGGTACGGGTTCAGATGGACCCGTTTTCAACCACCCAAAATGTGCTTAAGGCCGAGTTGTTAAGTAGTAATCCCCACCACTTATAAACCCCACCCACACTTCGTGAGTTTTAGGTATGACACTAAGTTTTGGGGTTGGGGTGTTACAACCTCCCCCACTTATATTCGCAATGTCCTCGTTGCGACATGGCCCATTCACTTATTCCTAGTGACAGTGGCGGCTGCACGCTCCCGGCTTAGTTCCCTTCCGGTACCCCTTTCCACTATTAGAGGAAACCCGCTTTGATATCATTTGTAACATCCCGGGCTTAGGTCCCCGGTCCGTTATCGAGGAAAACTGGCCCTGACAACTTGTTGAATACGGGCCCAGATGGACCCCTTTTCAACCACCCAAAATGCTTAATCCCAAGTTGTTAAGTAATAATCCCCACCACTTATAAACCACACACACACTTCGTGAGTTTTAGGTATAGCACTATGTTTTGGGGTTGGGGTGTTACAACCTCCCTCACTTATATTCGCAATGTCCTCGTTGCGACATGGCCCATTCACTTATTCCCAATGACAGTGGCGGTTGCACGCTCCCGGCTTAGTTCCCTTCGGGTACCCCTTTCCACTATCAGAGGACTCTGATACCATTTGTAACGTCCCGGGCTTAGGTCCCCGGTCCGTTATCGAGGAAAACTGGCCCTGACAACTTGTTGGGTTTGGGCCCAAATGAACCCGTTGACAACCACCCAAAATTCTTAAGCCCAAGTTGTCAAGTAGTAGTCTCCATCACTTATATACCACACCCACACCTTGTGAGTTTTAGGTATGCCACTATATTTGGGGTTGGGGTGTTACAACAGAGAAGATTAGCATGGCCCCTGCGCAAGGATAACACGCATAAATCGAGAAATGGTATCAGAGCGGGTTCCCTCTGATAGTGGAAAGGGCTACCCGAAGGGACCTAAGCCGGGAGCGTGCAGCCGCCACTGTCACTGGGAATAAGGATTGGGGCCATGTCGCAACGAGGACGTTGCGAATATAAGTGGGAGAGGTTGCAACACCCCAACCCCAAATATAGTGCCATACCTAAAACTCACAAGGTGTGGGTGTGGTATATAAGTGATGGGGACTACTACTTGACAACTTGGGTTAAGCATTTTGGGTGGTTGTCAACGGGTTCATTTGGGCCCGAACCCAACAAGTTGTCAGGGCCAGTTTTCCTCGATAACGGATCGGGGACCTAAGCCCGGGACATTACAAAATGATTTCTATAAAGAAGATTACACAAGGATGGCCAAAAATACAATATACATAGAAACTAGATAAGATATATATTAATATGATATATTTCAATTTTTTCATATATGATACTAGTTTATACTAATTTGATAGTTTACGAGTAACATGTGAACTACTTATATTAGTTATATAAATTATAAATGATGTTAATAAGATCATTTTACATTTACTAAATAATATTAAAAAAATCAATGGAAAAATAAAGTAGGCTTATAGGCTGGCTCCTGACAGGCTTTGGACAGAGGTTTAAAACGTGACCTTTAATTTATAGATAACAATAGAAGGCAAGAAAAAAACAATTTCTTTATATATTCTTCCAGTAATACCTAGAGAAGAAAACAAATACTACATGCTTAATTAAATTGATGTAAGGTAACGAATAATTTGAATATATGTTAACGTTTCTTTCGATATTAAATAAATATCAACAAACATTATTCATTGTAAAATTGACTTTTCTTCTTGAAATAGCAATAAATATATTTTTTGTTGCTAAAAGGTTCATATAGCAGTGATTTATCCATTTAATTATTTGTTAAAATTTCTATCAATTATTGTTAAATATAACAATGATTCTACAAAAAATATTGTTATATAATTCGTTCGAATTATATGAATACTATATTCTTTTCAAATTTAAATATTGAAGTACACTACAAGAAACTGGACCTAAGACAATGGATAATTTGAATATTCATTGTCATCTTCCAAATGTTAAAGATATATCAACGAATTTTTTTTGTAAAATAATCTTTTGTACTTATAACTAGCAATGAATGCTATATTCAATGTTAAATTTTCATATAACGATGATTTTCCATTGATTTATTCATTAAAATTCAGACGTATCATTACTAAATTTAGCAATGATGAGAAGAAAAATCAACGAATAAACATTATTATATGATTCATTGTGAGGAAAATAATAATGAATATCATTATTCATTGAGAATTTAAAGAAGTAAGCGATGGATAATCTTTGTTTCATATATCTAACTACAGAAGATATGAAAATGGATATTAATTTTTTTGTTATTTTAGGTCAATTTTCTTGTAGTTGTAACGGATAACATTCGTTGTAATATATTTAGCTACGGATGAGATAACGACGAATAAGAATTATTCATTGCCTTAGTCAAATTTGTTATAGTGAAATATGAATATAACTGGATCTATTTGGGCCTGCATTCCTTAAATAGATATTAGGATGCTATTTTCTCATATATGGTGAATACGGATACAAAAAATTAACTACCTTTTATATATTGGATTTTTATTATTGTGAAACTAAAATTCTAATAGTTTTTAAGTAATCTTAGAGACTGGTGAACCTCAGATTCATCATATTTATTTGCAGACATTAACCTCTAGCTTAAATTGGTGCCAATAAAAACCAGATAAATTATTGTATATATCTGAGTCTTTGAATAAATTAAAATACAAAAATAACAAAAGCAAAAATTGTAGTGTTTTTACACCTCTAAAAATGTTCACAAAAATATTCCTCCCTTTATTTGACTCCGTTTACATTTTTAGTCAACATAAAACTTGTGTTTTGAGTTTTTCCAAAATCGGTCTTTTTTTCCTCTTTTTTGAGTGTTTCTTCTGAATAAATATGGTTGGACCACGTGGCTCCATCTAGTTGAGCCACGTGGCCCGCCTCTTCTCGCCCCACGCGCCCTTCTCTACCAGTTGTTTGATCACCTCTAGAGCATCCAATCATGGTCGTTGGATCCTGCCTTGCATCTCCACCATTCGATCCTCTCCAGATCGCATTTGGACCATTCACTTCCTCCCCTTATCCCCTTTCGCCATGTATCACTCTCCACAGCCATCCAATGCTTCTCCCTATCACATATGGATCGATCCCTTCTACCCGACCCTCGCCTGTTAGATCATTTAATCCAATGACAACACGTGTTTCGTCCCTCGACCATTAGATGCACCTTGGTTATTTGATCAAGGCCGCTCTTTCGCGCCCTCCTCTTAGTCATTGGATTGCGAAATCCAACAGTTGACCCCGTCTCCTACCTCCGGTTTCGCCTTCTCTCCTACATCCTCCACCTCGCGTACCCGTCACCCCCTTTCCATTTTTACCGTGTCCTCAGCCACCCTCTCCACTTGCGGACCACACTCACTCAAAGACCACTCTCCTCTCATCCTCGCAGACCATGTAACTGCCAAGTCTCCCTCTATCTCGCTCCATAGCATGCCCACAACCCACATCGTACACCATCAGAGCTTCCAACTTCCCATCTTCAAATAAACCATCATCGGCTATCGTTGTGTCTGTCCACCTTTACGAGGGGCTTTGCCCAGCATCTCTCCGCCACCATATGATAGGGGGAGGCCGGATCGATGCCGCAAAGATGGCCTAGCCTTCGGTGTCGATCCATAGCCATGGTAGGCTATGTCTCTGGCCATTCAACACTGGCGAGCTGCTCCTCGCGATCGGTGGAGTTTAGCGACGACCTGAGCTCCGCCTAGAAGCTCAAACACAGGCCCAACGGTCGTTATTTCTCCAAGTAAGCTCTCTTTAATCCTTCATTGTTCTTCCCCTAATTTCTCCTAATTAATATGGCAATTCTAGGCATCTTCACCTTCCACTCATCACCACCTAGCTTCGCCACACTTCAACCATCCTCGCCGTGCCCTCAGTTCACCTTCTTAATCTTCCATAACCCCAAGCCACTCTGCCCCCGCTTCGCAGCCTAGTCGGAGAAGACGACTCAGGCCGCCACGTTCCACGCCGCACATGGCCTCCCATTCCACTTCACTTTGTACACATAAGGCACCTGCACGCTTCGGCTATCTCCACTCGCCTTCTTGCAGGTGCTAGTCTTCAATGGTTGGAGCTTCATCGGAGCTCTTTTCTCGAGCTTCGTCTCCTGCATAAGAGTGTCGTCACACCCCTCAAGGAGATCCAACGACTCGATCGTGCTTCAAAGTCAACCACCCACCTTCCAGGTCGCTTCCTGAAGCTTCATCGAGCCCAGAGGATGGTGGTGGTGCTTCTGCAGCCTCGTCGGACTTCCAATATCGTTGCCACCAGCGCCGGAGGAAGAAGCCCCCTCCCCCCCAGGCGTACAGTTTCCGTTGGATGGCACCCTCCCGAAGCTCATCCAACGACTAACACTCGACCATGTCGACATCTCCAAGTCTCCATTTTGTGCCTCTAGGCTTGAGTCGCCCACGCCATACCTGAGAGACATCTATTGCCACGTGGCCCAAACCACCTCCGAGCCTCGATCCAAGCCTCTGTCGACCACTGACCCTAGCCTCACATTCCTGGTCATGTGAGCATTGGGTAATTTGCAAGGAGGCCTCGCCAAGTTCTTCAAATTGCAAACAGATCATCATATCATATGCATACCACACACGCCTAGGGTTAATTGCAACTGTCTCCCTCTGGGTTTGAATAATTGCAAGTAGGCCCCGTAGGTGTGGGTAAATTACAGGCAAGGCCTCATGTCTTTTTTTATTTGCATTTAAATCCTTTCAGAGACCTCATTTTTTATCTAGTAATTTCATGTTTTCTTTACATTTATGCCATTGGTTACTTTTTTTAATATCTTGAGCATCCGAGCTCCCTTTTAGTCGATTTTGGTCTCGTTTCAAAGCTTGTTTCGTTATCTTTCCTATGGCATGAATTGTTTTGTTTTTTGGCACTTTCAACTTTGATGATAAATTTTAATAATGAAGTGTCCCTCGTGTAATGATTTATCATGCCTTGAACTAATATATCAATGGAATTTGCTTAATCGTTGGATCCTGAAGTTGACTACAATTTATTGCTCATTTGTTTTATCTGATTAGGGTATATTTTTATGCATCTTCACTTGCATTCCATGGCATTATAAAAATCAAATAAAAAGTGCATGCATTGTATATCTTTGTGTATCTTGACCTATGAACCATTAATTCATCACTTAACATGAACATTAGGAGTCTAAATATGTGATTAAGAGGCTCATGTCTCTAAGTTCGACCTTGGATTTGTTAAGTAAAATAAACTCTATCGCTTTGATTTTATTGACAAATTCATAAATGATTTTTTTATGAATCCAATTTAGTTAACTACAACACATTAAAACAACATTATTAAGAGGTTGAATTTTAAATCTATCAAATGGCGTCGTTGTTGGGGAACAGCTCATCTTTCATTTTATTTAGATTTTTACTACTTAATTGAGTGTTAATTTCTAACTCATAGGTCTTGTTGTTGTTTTACTTGCATTATTGATAATTTTTTGATATACATCTAATGCATGCTTTTTGTGGTAGGGTCCCTTGGTGATCAAGGAGGCAAGGAGCAGGAGCTCTAATAACTGACGAAAATAGAGGGTTTGAAAATCTCACAAGGTGAGAGATCCAGTCGATGCATTGACCGCTCAACAAACCTCAATCAATCAACAATTAACCTACAATAATAATCAATCAATTAAGTATCAAAAATGTCGAGTTAAACTTTATTATAACTCTGCAATAAAGGTGTATAGGTGTAATTACATGTAGACGTTGAATACTGGGAGAAAACGGTAGAAGGAGGCTCAAATAATGTGTCAAAATTCGTCTTTTATGTCTTGTCCAATTTATTGTTTTTGGGTTTTTAATTATATATAAATTTTGTTCTGGTTTTATATTTTTGTATTTTCTCTTTATATTTTCAAATTTTATATTTATTTTTCATTTAAATATTATATATATATATATCAATATCAATATAAACATATAAGTATATGTATAAATTCAATATAAGACATATATAAATACTCTATATATAGAAATACGTAAAAATATTAAAAATTTAGTAAATATCATATTTTTTGCTTTTTATATTTTTCTAATTTTTGGTAATTTTTCTAGGATTTTGCAAATTTCTATGTATTTTTAAAGCCAAAAATGTCTTAAATAAGGGATTAAATATAATACCTGAAATTGATTTGGATTTTTAAAAATAATAGATGAATCCCAAATTTCCCAAATCAATTATAATATGTAGATATCTATATAAGAAAAATTATAAAATAGGAAAAGATATTTTTTTTGATTTTTAAAGGATTTTTTAGATTTTTATAAGAGAGTTAGGAGTTTTTAGATTTTTAGGCTTCTTGTTTTTATATTTTTAGTGATTTTTGGTTTCAAAATATAATAAAACAAAATATACCATATATAATATTTTTCAATTTTTAGATATGTTTTTTTATATTTTTTGTATTTTTTCTAAGTTAAACAGGGAGTATATAGGCTCCTTTTCATTTTTAATAAATAGATAAATGCTCAAAAATGTAAATAACTATTAGGCATGAAAGTACAAGGCAAGGGGCATCTATCCGTATTTTTGTTTGATTTTGGAGAACATTAGGTATTTTAAATAAATAGGCAAAAATCGACAAAATATGTGTCCTAGCAGGGACATAAATGCAATAAGAGTAAACATCAGGGATTCCTATGAAAATGTGCCTAAATAAAATAAAATTTACTTAATTTCATTATACTATTTCACAATATACAAAAATTACAAGGGCGTGCTTACAAAATTTCCCACTAAATGTGGGGACATCACGTGAGGCTGGGAGGGACCTATGTGTAATATCAATACAATACAAGGGTCTATATACAAAAAAAATTCCATTTTATTTACAATGTTATATTTTATTTACAAGACAAGATAATAAAACACAAAAAGCAGGGTGAAGGATGAAATTTACCCCATTCAAAGGCATTGATGGACTGTTCGATGTGTGCCACTTATCCATGTGGCGTGCCCTGGTGCCCGCTTCTCCCACTGATGGCTCCAATTAGAACAGGCATAAGGATTCAACGGCTGATGGCGATGCTGATCCAACGACACTGGTGTGATCTGGGGCACGGATCTTGATCCAACGACGTGGAGGCATGGTTGAAGAATAGGGAAGAACACTAGCCAGAGCGAGGTTCCTCTGATCTAAACTCCCTCCACCGACATTGCTTGAAGCTCAGAGATGGCCTAATGGATTCCTAGAAAGGTCAACTTCGTGTTGGGACTGATAGAGAGGGAAGAGGGTCACCGGAGCACCACAACAAGCTCGAGGAAGATGTGGCGCTCCAAGTACCTCCGTCAAGCTTTGAATTCATCTCCTAACACTTATTTATGTGCCTAAACTGCACAGGAAAGAAAAACGGCTCAAGGAGGTAATCCTCGACCAAGAATGAAGTTGTGAGCGTAAAAAATGAGGTGGGTGGAGAGCCATCTGGCAAGGTGGCAAAGTGAACCGTTGATCTGTAGAAACAAAGGGGTTTCGGTTGCGCTAAGGAGATCGGGAGGTGGAGAAAATGGTGGGGAATGAAATGAGATGGAATGGGGGTCGGAGAACAGGGTGATACACGTTGGAATCGTTCGCCAGAGCGGAGCTCCAACGAACTATGAATCTCAGATTTTGCTAAGAATACGGTCTAAACACTAAATTAAATGCATAATTAAAATACTAGAATTAAAATCTACCTAAAAATTATAAAAAGCACAGCTCGTACCTGCCGGCTAAGGTAGGGAACAGAGGCCGTCAGCGACAGCCTTGGGTGAACCTCCTCCACGAGCCCTCGACACCTCAGGGGACTTCAGTTGTCACCTGGATACACTCTTTGGCCGAGATGCGGCAGCTCTATGGCTTAAAGATGGCCAAAATTGCTTGGAGGAGAAGATGGAGTTATTTTTAGACAAAATGGAACACCCTTATTGATTGATCGATGGTGAAGAATCTATTGTATTTACAAGTGATCTATGGTAGCGTGAATGTATAATGAATGATGATTATTTTTCATGAAGAGATCCATGATAGATGGTGGAGGGATTAAGCGGTAAAAGTGGATGAAAATGCGGGAAAGACAAGTCTGTGTCACATCTGGAGAAGAGGGGGGAGTTGACCGGTGGTCAACTCTTGACGCGCCACCATTGGGCCAGGCCAGCCCGTTACGCGACAAAACTATGGTATTATTCAAAAAATAATTAATTTAAAATAGTATATGATTTTATTATTTTTATTACAAAAAATTTATTATTTTATGTAGTATTTTATTATAATTTTAATTATTTTTTGGTGTATTTTATTAATCGTTAATTTTTTAATAGTGTATTTATAGGTATATTTGCATATATTTTATACATTTTTATTTTGTATATTTTATTTTATTTTATTATCCTTTTCTTTTATATATTTATAACTTATTTTTATGAGTATAGATATATTTTGATTTTTTTATGATGAAAATATGAAAGAATAAAGAATAGAGTCACTTTTTATTTATACACAAGTAAGAACATAGGTATTTTATCTATGTTTTCACATAGACTTATTTTATTTTTCATTTTCTTTTGTTTTTATTTTAGTTTTAATATGCACATATGTTATAAATAATTATTGAAAAAATATAAAAATATAAATTTGTAAAAATAATAAAGAATGAATAAATTGATTGTTTTAATCGGGTACAATATACAATGACGGTCAAAAACCTAACTTGAACTCAGTAACTCCAAAAAATATAAAACCACCGCTGTTAAATACTTGTGAAAAGTTATATACAATTAGAGGTAATTTTGATATATTTTGAGTTTTTATTTGAAAGATATGGGTTTGTAAAGTTAGGTTTTTGTCTTTTTATTTTTTGTATAAAATAAACATTGTGTATTATTTTTGTACAAACTCAATTTTGTATTTTTATTTATATTATTATCTACAACTTTATGTATAAAATTTCTTAATTTGATGAATAAATAATAAAGAATAAAATATGTATAGAAAATGCATAAATAATTAATAAAAGAATTGGGTTTTTATTCTATTTTTGTTCGTTATCTCCCCCCTACTTTATTCCTTGTCGACAACTCAATTCTTGACTTGGTCTCGGGGTTCAGGGTCACAAAATATTTTCAATATTTTATTCCCTTTTCTTTTCTTCTCTTTATTCTATAATTTTTGCACTAATAACTTTATTTTATATACAAATAATATAATTAATAATGAATGTTATTGTGCATAAATTAATACTATTTACAAGCATTAGCTAGGGTTTTAAGGCCAAATTGATAGAATAAAGGTGATGAAATGGAGATTCATCAACCCCCCCATACTTGCCTTTGCTAGTCTCTAGAAAACACTTATGCAATAAGTTCAAAAAGAATAAAGAATAAAAGAAAATGAAAGAATAAATAGAATTGATCGTGATTATTAAACTTATTTATACAAAATCAAAGTTTGGAGCTCATGTTAGACCTTGATATGAGAATGTGTGGAACATGGTCGGGAACCAACTTTAAAGTACAACAGCCTTCGAGAGTCACAAAACTCAATTCAAACCACCTCATTAGCCAGGTCGGAACTAGCCTACATCATACGCAAACCCTTATGACTATGAAGCTGACTTGTACAATGTAAGTGATAGTGGCTCTCCCCAACTGAAATGATGAAGGAATTGACTTCTCTAGAATGACAACCCAATGATTTCTCAATCTAGCACTTTGTCCTCAAGAAGCGGGATATTCCCTTCTAAGTTCAAGTCGCATCCAACTCAAGAGGAAGAGGTTAAGAAAATAATGGACGGTGTCCAGTGTAGCTACCTATCTTGGGATACGTGACCAGTGTAGTCAAGTCATCCAACTGCAGCCTCACATGGTATAACTTTGATGCTCAATCTTGCTTATTGACTATACAACATATATACATATTTCGGCAGGCATTTTATTTTATTTTCAAGCATGTCCACTTTTTTCGAGTTTTTATTTTTTTTTAAATACTATATACAACAGTATTTACATAAGGAGTTTTTCCTCTAGAGCCAGAAGACTATCCCTCTTTTAAAGCTTTATTGCAACCCACACTCTCTTGTCATTCGACTTCATGGCAACTGGACCAGGTTGGGGTGCACTTCCCTACCTAGACGAGGACAAATGTTTCCACCCATGTGTATCTCATACTAGCAAATCCAACCCCCTCACTACTCCATCTGAGTTGAGCCAAGTGAAAGGTTCAAGTGTCCAAGTTAGGTCATGGTCGACAAGAGACATGCATGTGTCTCGAAAAGTTCTAATGAGTCAGTTGAGGTGACTTCAAGTCAACCCTGAGTCTCAAAGGATTAAGTCCTAATGGACCTGAAGTACCTTATACCTAGTTCTCATAAGGTTCCAGTGCAGTTAGATGTAGTAAGGTCCAACCAAACTCCAATCTTTGACTTTATTGGACTAGTTCAATCATCAAGCTCAATTGAAAAGAATATGAAAGCTATGAAAATTCTATGTACAATGCAGAAAGAATGATACAATTTTTCAAAGGATAAAAGAATCTTTTGAAGTTTTATTGCAACCCACACTCTCATGTCATTCGACTTCATGGCAACTGGACCAGGTTGGTGTGCACTTACCTCCCTAGACGAGGATGAATGTTTCCACCCGTATGCGTCTCATACCGGCAAATCCAACCCCCTCACCACTCCAACTGAGTTGAGCCAAGTGAAAGGTTCAACTGTCCAAGTTAGGTCACGGCCGACAAGAGACATGCATGCGTCTCGAAAAGTTCTAGTGAGTCAGTTAAGGTGACTTCAACCCAGCCCTGAGTCTCAAAGAATTAACTCCTAATGGACCTGAAATACCTTAAACCTAGTTCCTATAAGGTTCCAGTGTAGTTAGGTGCAGTAAGGTCCAACCAAGCTCCAATCTTTGACTTTATTGGACTAGTTCAATCATCAAGCTCAGTTGAAAAGAATATGAAAGCTATGCAAATGATATGTACAATGTAGAAAGAATGATGCAATTTTTCAAATGATAAAAGAATAAAAAATTTACACAAAGAATTGTGGTAAAAAAATTTGGCAACAAAGTATAAAATATATACAGTTATTTACACATATGTGTTTCTTTTTATTTACTTACAAGACTTAAGAATTTAAAAGGATTTATAGGTTTATACAAAGTGATTTTATCTAGGTATTTATGTACAATTTATAAAGAAGTTTATTATTATTATTTACATATATAAATATTATTCTGATGCATTTATTCCTCAAATTTATCTGAAAACAATTTTTAAAACTATAGTACAAAATATTTTTTGCAAGTATCTAAAACATTTGAAAGACATTTTGCAAAAAAAAGATTTTTCAAACAGTATATATACATTTTTCAAAATATTTTTACAACCATTTTCAAAACCATTTGCAAATAGGTTTTCAAATCTTTTATTTTAAACAAAGAAAAGAATTTTTATACATCAAAATATTTTACAGAGGTTGAAAATATTTCACAAAAAATTTTCCAAATGGGTTACACCATTTTTCAAATCATTTTGTAAAAATATTTCTAACCTGATTTATTAATCAGTATGTACAAAATTAATTTGAGAAATAAAAAACATTATTAAATGTTTTTAATGAATTATATATAGTATTTTTAGCCATATTTATACAAAAGTATGAGTTATGGCTAAAGTATATACAGAGTATGTACGACCCCCCTATAATTGGCATGAGATATGTCCTCATAGATCGAAAAGGGAAAGAGAAGACATAACTCGTACTGAGTTTAGAAAAGCCTATACTACAACGACTGAATAAGAAATGAAAGTGAATGAATTGTAATTTGACACCCCCCCATACTTAGGATCAAATAATCCTAAGTATAGCAGATTGTACACAATCCAGGGAGGGTCCAGGGTGGGAATGAACAGATCACAATCAGGCTATCTCCCCCTATACTTAGGGTGAGATATCCCTAAGTATAGCAAAGCAAATCAACAAGAGAGGAGACATTGGAGGGGATTAAAGAATGAAAGAATCTGAGGTGCACACCCCCATACTTAGGACAAAGTATGTTCTAAGTTTAGAAGACTGACAAGAGGGGTGACACCTTTTATCTAGAAAAAGAAAATTGAAACAGAACGAATGATCCCTATACTTAGAAGAAAAGACGAATATATACAGATATATGAAAAGATCGTAGAGAATGTACGCATCACTCTCCCTATACTTAGGGTGAAAGATCCCTAAGTATAAGCAATGACATGAGTGATGAAACAGAACGAAGAAAGAACAATGCGGTGTGTACCCCCTATACATAGGACAAGGTACGTCCTAAGTATAGTCATAAGGATGTGGCGAAAGATCTGGGGTACATATGACATACTAGAGAAAGAATAAATGTACAAAAAACACATATATACAGAAGGGTATAGACTGGTGAGGTGCATGACGGTATCTAACAAGTGAATATCGTGCTCCCATCTCCCTATGAGAACGGTGATACAGTCAGATAGTAAAAAGACACCCAGTTATGCAATCTAGTGGGTGTCAACTACCGAGGAAAGAGATCGAAAACTAAATCAGGGACCGATAGAGAAAGCAGTTTATCGGCTTACAAGGAAAGAATGGGAGATCATAGCCAATACCGTAAGACATGGAGGAAGAGTGAGCAGTACAGACTCCTCCAAGTCAATCATAGTCTCAGAAAGGTCTAAAAAGTAAAGAGCAGGCTAATGCGGCGTGTGGTATTAAGTGGGCATATAGTCTGAAAGTTACAAGAATATACCGAATGCCACAAGACATGGCTCAATCCTGCGAGGGTCCTCAAGGTGAGCAGACTCACATGACTCGAAAATCACATAATCCTTAGAAGACTCGTCTCCGTACTCCAACATAAAGGAGACACAACTAGGGAGGAGACCGAGTACAACAATCAACAGACACGACATCATGATCCACCAGATAGGAGACACCATAAGTGAAGCTGAGTACCTAGAAAATGATGTACTCTCTCGTAGATAACCCTCAAGGAGTAATACATGCTAGTCAATGAATAATCAGAACAAAAGCTCACCCTTACGAGGGTCATCAAGGTGAGAGGACTCAAAGGAGTCGGATCCATCAGACGGATCCTCAGAGGCGGTCTCGGTAGGCGACAAATCGTCTACTAGAAGAAGAGGCCAATAGATCAAGAGAATGTGGCAGCATCCCACAGATAACCCTCGGGGAGCATACTGCCAACTAAGCATCCAATAATCAAAATATGATGGCTTATCCTTGCAAGGACCAACAAGGACAGCAAACTCAAAGGAGTCTAGTTAGATGGGTCCCAAGATCCAACAGATTGGATACACAACAAAGCAGCGGGGACCAAAAAATATATTAGATGACTCAGTTCTGGGTTCCAACAAAGTGGAGACACAATCAGCAAGGGGAACCGAGCGTAAAGAAAATGTTGCATTTTCCTACAGATAGTCCTCGGGGAACAATGCAAGCTAAGCAGAGAATAGTTATATCAGATCTCATCCTTGCGAGGGTCGTCAAGGAGAGTGGACTCAAAAGGAGGCAATCAGAATGGTCTCGGTAGATGACAAATCAGCTACCCAGTAGAACAGATCGGAGATCAAGCAAGATGTCATAGTCTCACGCAGATAACCCTCGGAGAGCACTACGAACTAGGAAAGGAATAATCATAAATGTGAATCTCATCCTTGCGAGGACCGTAAAGGATAATTGACTCAAAGGAGTCGGGGAAATTGGCCTCATGCACCTACAGATCGGGTGTACAATCAGTAGGGAGACTAAACAGTCTAATTAGAGGACTCAGTTCCATGCTCCAACAGATGGAAGCACAGTCATCAAGTAGAATCGAGCGTAAAGAAAGTGTTCCGTCCTCCCACAGATAGTCCTCTAGGAGTAATACAAACTAAGTCAATCAAGTCTTGGGATTGCTGGCACCACATATCAGGTCCTCAAAATCATCAAGCAATCAATGAATCATCAGCAGGGCATAAGATCTTGTGAGGGATAATTAATCATGCCAATCACAATACGTCCCTCAAGTCAATCCAATCAGCTGAGATGGAACAAAATATCAGCAGAAATCCTCTAAGTGCCACAGGTGGATGATAGTCAAGAGATTGGAGATGGGTTGATCAAGAAGATGATAGATCATGTGGGTTCCGGTCATTGTTGCATGGAAGTCCAAATGAAGATAGTCAATCAAACCTCTAAATCAAGATGGACGGAACCTCAAAATGGATCGATTGGTCATAGCTCATGAAATCATCATCAAATTATACCACATCCTCAATCTGGTGTGTGTGATCAAAAATCTTCAATGAAGAATCACACCTAGCGATCGTGCATCATCAATGTCTACAATAAGCTCCTATGCACATATCGAAGTCAAATCCACCAAGAGTAGGATATCAATCTCAGCAACCTCAAAAGGTGCCCAACTTATTCCAATAATCAATAAGTCAAAATCCTCGATGCAGGCTATATTCATAAGCACAGCAATCTCGGGTAAGAGAAGTGATGATACGGGGGGCACGAGGAGGGTGGCCGAGATGAAGATGGACACACTCAAAATTGTGGTTCAAGGAGAGGGTCTCCTCGAATCAGACTAGATGTAGGTGATATGGGCAAGGGGAGAAGCTGCAAAATCTGGCTAAGAAGGTGAAGCTCAAGACCCAATATCACGACTCGATGCAAATGAGGATATGTATGTATAAGAGAAGTAGAGAGATTCAAAGATGAAAAATAATGGCTCACACGGGTGGGACCACAAAACTAAAAGAGATGAAAATGCAAATAGACTCAAGGTCACAATCAATACACAAAGCAAACCCCGATTCACCTACTCAACACAATGAAGACCAAGACGGCCTTTTATCTTTTCATTTTTAGAGTTAGGTGATCATCACAAAGCTGTACACACCAAAGACATGCTTGGGATTTGGGTACTAATCCTTAGAGTGTACGTAGGAATAAAATGTGCATACAAGGAGGGGATTGCTTTCCCCAATACAAGGAGCCCATTACATCAAGTAGAGTTAGCAATACTGATTGTATTTAGCTTATCACTTTTTGGTTATTTTTTCAATGCACATGTCTAACAGGGTTTCCAATTCCATTAACATCCTAGGTGAAAAAAAATCAAAGGGAGAAGATCAAAAAAGCCAAGCAAGTTGGAAATCGATGATGCAAGCAAAGTTAGAAGACTTACAATGCTTCCTAACTTTCTCCATGCGGGATGCAAGACAGAATTGAAACCTAAGCTATATGGAAATGCAATCTGATGAAATCACCCTAGGTGAGAAATTGCTATTATCGTGAATCACCATATGCCAATTATTTGGAAACAAACCCTAAGGTACGATCATGGAGACATCTCGGTGCCTGCCACAACGGGTCCTGCCAGCGTTGTATGATGTCTCTCACGGCGTACGGATTCGATTCTAAATAACAAAAAATTATTATTTAACTAAGTCCAAAAGTGCATATATAGGTACATGAAAATATATTAGGGACTTTGGACCTTAATCTATTGGCAAACAATTCCTAAACTAGGGCTCATTCACACAAAATAATAAAAATAAAATGAAAAATGAAAAACATCAAAACCGTCGAGGCCCCCAAGGGAACAATCCCTCGAGCACTGGACCTAGAGAAGTCGAAATATGGAGAGTCCGAATTATTACAATTATAGAGTCACTATCTCACATGAATATACATAATAAATATATAATGCAAAATAGACTAGACTGGTCTTCAAAAATTCTTTCCCATCTGCCTTGATGCTCTCTCCTGCCAGCCGAGCAAGAAAGGCCGACTTCCGCCTTACTTGGGTGCACCGGTCCTCCTAAGAAGTCCTCCTTCGTGCAATGGTCCCTCGCATCAAAGACAAACAAATAAGAGTGGTCAGAGCAGTCAACAATAATATCAAATAATAAAAGGAGAATAAATAAATGAATAATAAAAATAAATAAATGCAATAAATTAATAAACAAGAGATAACATATGAAACAAAATAAGCTCCAACTACGCGACGTTGCTCCCCAACAATGGTGCCATTTGATAACTGAGGAAAATAGAGGGTATAGAAATCTCACAAGGCGAGAGATCCAGTCTATGTGTTGACCGCTCAATAAACCTCAACCAATTAGTAATTAACCCACAATAATAATCAATCAATTAAGTATCAAAAATGTGGAGTTAAAATTTATTATAACTCTATAGTAAAAGTGTATAGGTGTAAGTACATTTAGAGGTCGAAAACTTGGAGCAAACGGTAGAAGGAGGCATAAATAATGGGCAAAAATTCATCTTTTATCTCTTGTCCAAATAAAGATTTTTGTGTGTTTTTAATTTTATATATTTTTATTTTATTTTTGGTTTTATAATTTTGAATCTTATTTTTATATTTTTCAATTTTTATATTTCTTTTTTATTTAAATATAATATATATGTATATATATATCAATATATACATATAAGTATATGCATAAATACCATATAAGACATATATATATGCTCTATATATAGACATATGTCAAAATAGTCAAAATTTAGTAAATATCGTATTTTTTGTTTTTTATACTTTTCTAATTTTTTGTAATTTTTCAGGGATTTAGTCTAATTTTTATGAATTTTTAAAGTCAAAAATATCCCAAATAAGATATTAAATATAACACTAGAAATTTATTTGGGCTTCTAAAAATAGTAGAAGAATCCCAAAATTATCCAAATCAATTTTATGTTATAAATATTTATATAAATAAAATTATAAAATAGAAAAGGATGTTTTTGGATTTATAAGGATTTTTTAGATTTTTATAAGATATTTTGGGGTTTTATATTTTTAGGTGTTTTGTTTTTCTATTTTTATTGATTTTTGGTTCGAAATTAAAATAAAACAAAATATATTATATATAATTTTTTGGTATTTTTAGAGATGTTTATATTTTTTGTTATTTTCTAAGTTAAACAAAGAATATATATGCTCCTTTCCTTTTTTGAATAAATAAATAAATGCTCAAAAATCCCAAATAACCACTAGGCTTGAAAATACAAGGCAAAGGGCAATTATCTCTATTTTTGTTTAATTTTTGGAGTACACGAGGTATTTTAAATAAATAGGCCAAAATCGACAAAATATGTATCCAAGCAGGGGCGTAAATGCAATAAGAATAAACATCAGGGGTTCATTTACAAATGTGTCTGAATAAAAGAAATTTTATTTAATGTTATTATACTATGTCACAATATAGAAAAATATCAAGGGCATGCTTACAAAATTTCCCACTCACGTAGGGACAACACGGCTTGGAGGGACCTATGCATAATATCAATACTATATGGGGGTTCATACACAAAAATTCCATTTTATTTACAGCATTAACTTTTATTTACAAGACTAGATAATAAAACACAAAAAAGCTGGGCGAAGGATGAAATTTACCCCATTCAAAGGTGTGGATGTACGGTTCGATATGCGCCACTTATCCACGTGGCGTGTCTTGGTGCGATGATGTTGCTTCGCCCGCGGATGTCTCCGATTAGATCAAGCATGAGGATCTGACGGTTGATGGCGATACTGATTCAACGGCAGTGGTTTGATCTGGGGTACGGATCTTGATCCAACGACACGGAGGCACAATCGAAGAATGGGGAAGAACACTCGCTGGGGCAAGGGTCCTCCGATCCAAACTCCCTCCTCTGGTGTTGTTTGAAGCTCAGAGATGACCCAATGGATTCCTGGCAAGGTCTTCTTAGTGATGGGAGTGACAGAAAGAGTGGAGGGTCACCGGAGCGCCACCACAAGCTTGAGGAAGATGTGGTGCGCCAGGTACCTCCGGCGGGCTTTGAATTGGGCTCCTAGCGCTTATTTGCGCGCCTAACCTACACAGGAAAGAAATATGGCTTGGGGAGGTGATCCTAGACCAAGAATGAAGTTGTGAGCGTGAAAAATGAGGTGGGTGGAGAGGCTTCTAGCGAGGAGGTGGAGTGAAGCATCGATTCGCGGAACCAAAGCGGTTCCGGTTGGTGCATGGTGGCTGGGAGGTGGAGAAAATGGTGGGGAATGAAATGATATGGAATGGGTTTTGAAGAAAAAGGTCAGATTTTACGCTAAGTCATTTAGACTACACTAAATGCATAATTAAAATATAGAATGAAAATCTACCTAATCATAAAAGGAGCAGCTCGTACCTGCTAGCGAAGGCAGGGAGCAGAGGTCGTCGGTGACAACGGCCTTGGGCGCACCTCCTTCTCCGTGGGACCTCAACACCTCAGGGGACTCCAGCTCTCACCTGGGTACACTCGTTGGTCGAGATGCAGCGGCTCTAGGGCTTGACGATGGCTAAAATTGCTGGGAGGAGAAGATGGAGTTATTTATAGAAAAAATGGAACGCCCTTATTGATTGGTCGATGGTGAAGAATCTATCGTATTTACAAGTGATCTAATAGGGTAGCGTGAATGTAAAATGAATGATGATTATTTTTCATGAAGAGATCGGGAACATATGATGGAGGGATCAAGCAGGAAAAGTGGATGAAAATGCGGGAAAGACAAGTCTGCGTCACATCTAGAGCAGAGGGGGGAGTTGAGAAACGGTCAACTCTTGACGCACTGATGAATCTTGGATTCATTACAAAGAAGAAAGAAAAGAAGAAGTACTGCAAAAAAGGAAGTATAGCAAAAAAATATTGCAAAAAAAAGAGAGAAAAAGAGGAAAAAAGAAGAGAGAGAAAAAAGAAAAAAAAGAGAGAGAAAGAAAAAAAGAGAGGAGGAGAACCATTGTGCGAGTATTCTTCTCTGATTCTCATATACCATCTATATCTTCATCTTCTCCAAAATTATATTAGAATGATCAATATTGTCACATATTATATTTCACTCATTGAAATCAGAGCATAATAACCTCCACCAAATAAGCCTTAACCTAAATACTCCACAAATTAACCTATTATTTTGTTGATCAGTTGGAGGAAGTTGGGATGAGTGTTACATTAATTATAAAGTTGGAGCTTGTGAGAATACTCTGAGCCCCCACCTCAGGCATTTCCTGGCTTAGTGTATCAGAGCTAGAGGTTTGTGGATGAAAGTACTTGGTCAATTCAGTACATTTGACACTTGAGTCTATCCTCAGGTCTAATGACATTATTGATACTAGGTGTCACCTAATCAAAATCGAGAAAGTCTCTACATTAATTCATATCTTAAAGACACTTGAGATGACTAAGCATTATAGGAAGAGATTCATTTCTACTCTTGAACTTTATGAAATAAAGGATAATTTTTTTAAACCCTCAGAGGCTATGGTCTCCCTATATATCTACATTAGAGTATTGAGATTCTTCATTTACATCTTGCTAGGGACTAGCAAATCTTAAGCATGGGGGTATGATGAATCTTGGATTCATTACATTATTGAGTCATTATCACACAGGTACATAAACTTAAACAGATATTTTATGCCATGAAATAAATCAAGGGAAGTGCATTATATGTATCATGTATTAGATATTTTATGACTCTTGTAAGCAGCATACATTATTAGCAACCTCTTTTGTGTTCCTTGCCCTCAAGTACCTTTTAGCATTACCTCGAAGCTTGACTCTCAATTAATATCTTAGCCATTATTATATTGTGAACTTGCACTATGAGCTGAAATTAATTGGAATAGCTAATGTTGGCACCATATTTTTATTTTAATTATATAAAAATAGAAATAGTAAAAGGGGTAACGTTAGTGGGAAATTAAATAAGGACAACTAATGCATTAATGTTAAAAGGCATGAGATGTCTTGATGAAAAGATGCCAATATAAAAAAAAATGCCAAATTGATTGTTGCTTATATCAAGAGATGCAACACTAATATGAAGAGATGCCAAATTAGTTGTTGCTTTTATGAAGAGGTGCAATGCCAATATGAACAGGTAGAATTTAGTTGATGTTTTTATCAAGAGGTGCAATACCAATATGAAGAGGTGCTTACGTTAAATTTGAAAAGATGCATCCCTTGGTAGGAATGGATACAATTTGTGTATAAATACCACATGGGAGGGACTTTGGGGGATCATTTCCATCACCATCTGATTCCATTATCGAACAATTAGTGTCCAACACTCCTCCCATTCCTAGTCTCTAACTTTCCCTCTCCTTATATTAACCCTATCCATCTTAATTGTTGACGAGAGAATCGAAGTGGTTTCGTCAACTTGTGCATTCACCCCCCAGTGAATCCGACTCCTGAGGCTCCACCCCGAGTGCTGCCAAAAATCACTCAACACCATAGACGTCCGCCGACCATCAATCGCCAACCATCATTACCTCGGTCCCTCTGCGAATCTGACTCCAGAGGCTTCCTCCCGAGCCGCTGATCATCATATTTTTATTTCGCTTTTATTTTAGTACTTTATATTTTTATATCTGTCTTATTTTGTTATCTTCTCTTTCGTGCAGGAGTTCGTCAAAACTATCGCAACGATCCATATCTAACGGCGATTATCCTTGACTCTTGGAGAACCGGGACGTGACACGAGGTTTGAGCTTGATTCGCGGTTGTAATCGCATCCAACTCACCTCGTCAGGATATCCAATTTTGCGAAGAGTTAGCGCGTACGAATCCATTTGGAAGTTACCGCATAGAAGGGGAGCGATCAGCACTTACCGACCTGCGCTATTGTCTTCTCCAAATTTCATCTCCATTTTTGTTATTCAAACATTTTGCAAACTTATAAAAGTATCTTTTTTATAAAGTGCAGAATTTTCCTGTCTCTGTGGATCGACCCTAACTTACCCTATACATTGCCTTGTGCATAATATAGCTAAGTCCGGTAATTTATTTGTTTGAAGTATATTTTTGTGGGTTCTCAACGACTATCCATTGCAAAATCGGGTACTTAAATCCTCGAAAATACGCTTCAACACGTGCCACCATTGGGCTGCGTCAGCCCGCTACGCGATAAAACTACGGAGTTATTCAAAAACTAATTAATTTAAAATAGTAAATGCTTTTATTATTTTTTAAAATAAAATAAAAAATGTGTATTATTTTATGTAGTATTTTAGTATGATTTCTAATTATTTTTGGTGTATTTTATTAATAGTTAATTTTTAATAGTGTATTTATAGGTATATTTGCCTATATTTTATACATTTTTATTTTTATTTTGTATATTTTATTTTATTATTTTATCCTTTTATTTTATATATTGATAACTTATTTTTATGAGTATAAATATATTTTTATTTTATTTTTATGATGTTATTTGTACACTTAAATAAATAAATATGTGTATCCCATAGGTATATTTATATGTATTTTACATATATTTTATATACATCTTTTTATTTTAATGTATTTTATTAGGTTTTATTTTGGTTTTGTATTTTTAATAGAATATAGATAATATGTACACTATTATAAAAATATGAAAGCATAAATAATAGAGTGCCTTTTATTTATACACAAGTATGAACATAGGTATTTTATCTATGTTTTCACATAGAGTTATTTTATTTTTCACTTTCTTTTTGGTTTTATTTTAGTTTTAATAATCACATATGTTATAAATAATTATTGCATAATTATAAAAATATGAATTTCTAAAAATAATAAAGAATGAATAAATTGATTATTTTAATCTAATACAATATACAATGAGGGTCAAAAACATAATTTTCACTCAGTAACTCCAAAAAATATAAAACCACCATCATTAAATAGCTTGTAAAAGTTAGATAAAATTATAAGTGATTTTTATATGTTGAGTTTTTATTTGAAATATATGGGTTTGTGAAGTTTGGTTTTTGGCTTTTTATTTTGAGTATAAAGAGAACAATGTGCATTATTTTTGTACAAACTCAATTTTTTATTTTTATTTACATTATTATCTATAAATGTCATGTATAAAATTTCTTCATTTGATTAGTAAATAAAAAAAAAATATGCATAAAAATGCATAAATAATGAATAAAAGAATTGGGTTTTTATTCTACTTTTGGCCCTTATCTCCCCCTACTTTATTACTTGTCAACCAACTCAATTCTTGACTTGGTCTCAGGGTTCATGGTGCCTTTCTGTTGAAGCTTATGGGTGGAAGTCATAAAATATTTTCAATATTTTATTCCTTTTTCTTTTCTTCTCTTTATTCTATAATTTTGGCATTAAAAACCTTATTTTGTATACAAATAATACAACAAATAATGAATGTTATTTGCATAAATTAATGTTATTTACATGCATTAGCTAGGGTTTTTAAAGCCAAAATGATAGAATAAAGTGATGAAATGGAGATTCATCAAGTTCCCGGTACGAGGAGCCGCAGCGGAAATATTGGAGAAAATCGAAGAAAGGAAAAAATTTTGTCTTGCATTATTCATTCATGCATATAATAATCGTCTTTACAGCAATCTTTGTTTGAATACTTGCGAGTGTAAATGAACGAAGAAATGGTGGTTGTGTGGGGCTTGCCCCACTTGAATGTCGACCGAGGATCAAGCACGTGGCTCTCCGAGCAATTTTCACATTTTGATCTTATATGTTTGATCGTAGGTAGGACACACATTAATTTGAGACGCACGTAGACATCGCTTCACTTATCCAAAAATTAAATCTGGTCGTTCCCACTAATAGAAGCATGATAGGTGTGGTTTTCATCGACTTGCATACATTTAGTCTTGTTTTCAAATCAGTCTTATTTTCACGAATATAGTTAAAGGCATTGCAAGTTTTCCTCTTTAGCATAGATCATGATTTTATCGAATGCATTGGTTTTTTCTCGACCTCCCTTCCTGCCTTGATCACCTAGGATTAATAAAAATTGAGAATGAGCGGTAGACGATGTTTGATTGATTTATGTTCTCATTAAAATAGTGATAATCTTAAAGCTAATAATTGGGACTGTTAATGCAAGTTGACAAATAAAATGGAGTAAAAAGCATGTTTTGGGAGAGATGCCCTTTTGACATTGGATGTTTTGATTTGACGTATCACTTAGCCCTGCATAAATTATAACTTGTATTTATCACCAATAAAAAATGACAAGATAAATAACCAACATTTGTTGGTTTCGCATGTGAGGTGTTGCGTGGATGACTGAGCCTTGTCTGTTTCGACACCTTCCCCTAGACCCTAGATGCTCCATTCATCTGCGTAGATTCATTCCCTCACGTGTACATTCATCCTAACCATTTTGTTCTCCTCAGTTCTCCCCAACTTCATTTATCCATATCTTTAGTTAGGCTATTCTCAGTCTATGTATTGGGGGACTTGAGTCCCCGTAAATTTCTTACCCGTTCATCCATCTCCCTGATACTTAGGTTATTTCTAACCTAAGTATAGGAGGCGTCCTCCTCAGTTCTAGTATTTTTTTCCTATACCTTAAATTGAGCTATGGCTTTGTATCACTTAATACTATGAGGACATAGAAAAATTTAAGTATAGGGGTGTATTCCATATATACAATATATATGTACTTTAGCCATAGCTCTATTTTGAAAAAATTTGAAAAATTTAAAATTTTTTTGGCTAGAGTATAAATTTTCAGAACTAAGTTGGATAAAATGTTCTCACAGTTTGGAAAATTTTCTATACTATGTCACATTATTTTTGAGGAAATATATTGAAAATGGTTTAAAAGTTTTACTTGTTTTGAAAATCATCTGAAAAATGTTTGTAAATATATATATATATATATCTGTGTGTGTGTGTGTGTGTGTGATATGGTTTGGAAAATATTTTCAAAAACTTGATTTCAATAAGGGAAAATGAGTTTAACTTGTGTTCTAACTATACTCAAAAATCTATAAAAATGAGAAAAAATGAAAAAATACTTTAAAAAACAAACTGACTACTAAACTTAAATTAGTAGCCTCTTTCAGTGAGGATCTCCCTTAGTGGAGTTGGTGGTTTAGAAGACATCGCGTAAGGCTTCGTCCTTAAGTAACGGGTACCTTTCTACGGCACGTACTTACACCTATATTGGCTGAAAATAGATGCAACTACTCTTTTGAGTTTAGGCCAGTCATTAGTCCTTTTAAAGTCTTCATAAAAATTTGAAAAAAAAATGAAAAAAATGGATGAAGGAGTTCGTTTAAATCTCTGACACTTTCACTTTGACACAGGATAAGTGATATTCAAGAATACTTGGTTTGAGATGTCTTAAGATTTTAGGTTAGCCAACCTTAATTATCAGGGTCTTCGACTTAATTATCCACATTTCCCTAGTTTGACATATTTGTGGGCTATATTGTGTGTCTAGCCTCTAACTTTAAGAATATGATCAACACTTCACATACACGACTGTGGTTATGATGAGAGGAGTTGACATTTCACTTGAGGGATTGGGATGAGGGTTTCAAGTTTGGAGTCGATTTAATGATGCTTGAGGATGGGATAAAATCATTGAAGGCTTCATGAAACCTGAGTGTCAGCATTTTTGAGCCAGTATGAGAACATGGTTCTTATGCTAATATCATGATATTTACCTAAGTGTCCGGGTGTGATAAAATAAAAAAATGTTGATCAGTGTGCGCCAACTCTTGGTAAAAGCAGTGGAGCGAGCCAAAAATAATACAAAGAAATATCAATGTTGACAAAAGCTCTCACTCTACAAAGTCAAATATCAAAGAGCTTCCACCAAAGTCAAGCGCTCCCAACCATTTCAAAGTGTCCACTTGGACCACCGCTATTAGAACCAAGAGTCGGGCTTGCACAAAAAAGGGCTCTTGCTACAAGTATGGGTTTAGAAGGTATAATAAATACTCAAAAAAGACACACCCCGGTGTACTCCCGGGAAAATAAGTGCAGATGACTCTAACTTCTCTTAACAGACGCACTGATCAACACCAAAAATATGTGTTGAGTTAATAAGGCACCCGAAAGGATCCTTGTTCCAATGAGAGGGAGACAAGAAATGACACAATCCTACACCCTCCATCAACTGGCTTGCCACCTACACTTCTAAGTCTAACAACTAAAGGGATGGTGGATTGATTGCAATATTTGATTTATTCCCTAGTATTGAGGATTAGATCCTTAGGAGAATTTCTTGGACTGGAACCTCAGGTGACATTATGACTCTACTCTCATGATCGCGATCAGCACTTAATTTCATATACTTAGTTTATATATATATATATATATACACACACACACACACAAGATAGAGTTTGGAAAACTAGAAGAAATTGGGTACCACTTGATTAAGGCTAGGTTCAGCTTTAAAAATTTGGATTTCTCAAATCGGGAGTTCTTGAACAGTTCAAATCTTGTATTGACATGCACAATCGGAGGTTAATCGAACTCATTCATGGTCGAAGATGCTCAGGGACGAGTATAGTTTAAGTATAGGGGGATGATGAATCTCGATTTCATCATATTAATTTGTAGATATTAACCACCTAGCTTAAATTGGTGCCAATAAAAACACGATAAATTATTGTATATATTCGAGTCTTTGAATAAATTAAAAATACAAAAAATAACAAAAGCAAAAATTGTAGTGTTTTTATACCTCTAAAAACGCTCACAAAAATATTCCTCCCTTTATTTTACCTCGCTTGCATTTTTGGTCGACATGAAACTTGTACATCCCATCGACATCTACAACTTTCATGTTTTAAGTTTTTCCAAATTCGTCCCTTTTCTTCCTCATTTTTGAGTTTTTCTTCTGAATAAATATGGTTGGGCCACATGGCTCCTTCTGGTTGAGCCATATGGACCGCCTCTCCTCACGCTGCGCGCCCTTCTCTTCCAGTTGTTTGATCACCTCTGGAGCATTTAGTCATGGACATTAGATCCCGCCTTTGATCTCCACCATCGATCCTCTCTAGATCGCATCAGGACCATTCGCTTCTGCCCTTATCCCCTTTCACCATGTATCACTCTCCACAACCATCTGATGCTTCTCCAGATCACATATGGACCGATCCCTTCCTCCCTAACCTCGACCATTGGATCATTTGATCCAACGACAGCATGTGTTCCATCCCTTGACAATTGGATGTGCCTTGGTCATTTGATCAAGGATGCTCCTTCGCGCCCTCCTCTCAGCCATTGGATTGTGAAATCCAACAGCTAAAACCCCGTCTCCTTTCTCTGGTTTCCCCTTCTCTCCCACATCCTCCTGTCATCCCTTTCCATTTTTACTATCTCCTCAGCCACCCTTTCCACTCGCGGACTACACCCACTCAAAGACCATGCTCCCCTCATCCTCGTGGACCATGTAACTACCCACATCTCCCTCTATCTCTCTTCATAGCATGCCCACAACCCACGCCATCCACCATTAGAGCTTCTAACTTCCCTTCTTTAAATAAGCCATCGTCGGCCACCATTACGACTGTCCAACCTTACGAGGGGCTTTGCCCATCATCTTTCCACCTCCCCGTGACAAGGGGAGGCCGGATCGATGTCGCAAAGATGGACTAGCCTTCGGTGTCGACCCATAGCCATGGTAGGCTATGTCTCCGGCCATTAAATGTCAGAGAGCGAACAGCTCACTGTAGGTGGAGTTCAGCGACGACCCAGCTCCGCCTAGAAGCTCAAACACAGGCCCAGCGATTGCCATTTCTCCAGGTAAGCTCTCTGTAAACCTTTGTTACTTTTTCCTTTAATTTTTCCTAATTAATATGGTAATTCTATGTACCTTCACCTTCCACTTACCACCACCCGAGATTCACCACACTTTAACCATCCTCGTTGTGCCATCAGTTCACCTTCTTGATCTTCCATAACCCCAAGCCACTTTGCCTCCTGTTTCTCTGCCTCGTCGGAGAAGATGACTCAGGCCGCCACATTCTCCACACCACATAGCCTTCCATTCCACTTCGCTTTGCATACACAAGGCACCTGCACGCTTCGGCTATCTCCACTCACCTTCTTACAGGTGCTAGTTTTCAATGGTCGGAGCTTCATCGGAGCTCTTTTCTTGAGCTTTGTCTCATGCATAAGAGCTTTTCTCGAGTTTTCTTTAAATATTTCATGGATAATTTCACTATCTATAATATCCGAGCATTGAGAAAATTGATAATTAAATTTGATTTAATTATAAAAAATGATATGAATTTGATTCATACTATAAGGAGAGATATCTAATATAATTAAATGTGATTTAATTATCAAATATGTGAATAATATGAACGTGATTCTTATTATTTGGACACATGATAATTGGGATCCGGGATGATTAAATCTGATTTACTTATCATGACATGTATAATGTAGATAGCACTATCCATATTAATTAGATATATTATAAATGTGATTTATAATATATTAGAGAGAGTTTATTGTGATTTATATTAGTTAATTAATTATTGATGTGAATTGGATTTACATTGTACGATTAATTGAAAATATAATTACATTTTATTTTGGGTTGTGAATGTAATTCACATATTTCCAATGGCATGATTGCAATCTTCACAAGATAATTATGAATCATTTTTGTAAGATAATCTTGGAGATTTCATGAGATAATGTAATCTCATGAATTGGAAGGAGATTGCCTCCTCCCAAGTCAACATGGTTGACGCCCACCGAATCCTAAAGGGATAAGGTGGTTGTCCCCCCCCCCCCTCTAGGGATGAGGGCAATCTCCACGATTTATCGATTTAATTTGAAATTAATTTATATTAATTTACCAATATATATTAATTTAAATTAAATTAATTATTGTTTTATTTCAAAACAAGATCATGACCATTAAAAGAAACACAAATTAATATCATCTACTAATTTTGTGTTGTCCATGGATTGAGATCCATGGATCCCAAAATACTATATTAGAAGAGGCACCCCTTGCTCTTCAAGAAACATTACCAACATATGCTCTCTCCCTCTCTTTACATGACATGTGTCCCTCTCTCTCTTTCTCTCTCTCTCTCTCTCTCTTGTAGATGTCTACCATCGTCGCTATGTTGCCAGATTGTTTGCTCATGGATCTCCGTCTCCTTCATTCCACCTCACTCGTAAAGAATACGTCAGATCTCGTGTGATGAGATCAGGAGACTCGTCGCTTAGATCATCAACATGGATTGCGAGGAGCACACGTCTCATCAACGCGCTCACAAGTGTCTCCTCCGTTGAATCAAACTTGAGACAGGTAGTCTCTTTGTTTAGTGACTCGATTGTAATTACACTTCAAGAGGTAACCTTAATACCTAATTGTGGTTTAGATGAATTGATCTGAGAAGTGTTATTGGATCATGTGGTTTCATCGCTTCAACCATTTTAAATTCTGCTGGTTGGATCCACTAGTGCGACTAGTCACTCCCGATCACATTCGATGTAATCCTCACGCTTCCTTGATGCACTTAAGGATCTTCCCATATCCTTCACCACTCCCTGAGTGTTGTGAGAATATCTCAAGTCTGTAATCATGTTGCGATGCCCTCGTTATGTACTCTCCTACTCAAAGCATCTGCTACTTTATTTCCCTTACATGGATGATAAGAGATCGTGCAGTCATAATCTTTAAATAGTTCCATCCATCGTCTTTGCCTCATATTCAACTCCCGATGGTCAAAAATATATTTGAGATCTTGTGATCTGTAAAATCGCAAACGTGACCCCATATAAATAGTGACATCATATCTTCAACATGAAGACTATAGCTGCCAACTCCAAGTCATGGGTATGGTAGTTCAATTCATGGTTTTTTAGTTGTCGTGATGCATATGCCACGACATAACCATGTTTCATCAACACTACTCCTAAACCCTCCTTCAATGCATCTGAATATACTATAAAATCTAAGGTTCCTAAAGGAAGGGTGAGAATCGGAGCACTAGTCAATCTCTCCTTCAACATGCGAAAGCTCGACTCGTACTTATCGCTCCAAATGAAGGGGACATCATTCTGTGTTAGACGAGTAAGTGGTAGGGATAAATACAAGAAGCCCCTAACAAAACGTATGTAGTAGTCGATGAGTCCTAATAAAGTACGTCTCTCTGTAACTATCTTAGGCTACTCCCAAGACATTACTGCATCTATCTTGGCTCAATCAACTGACACGTCTGCTCTCGAAATTACATGATCGAAAGCTACCACGGTAAGCCAAAACTCATACTTGGTGTATTTCGCATACAGTTTGTGTTCACTGAGTGTCTTTAGAATAGTATGAATATGTTTCTTGTGCTCATTCTCATAATGTAAGTAGATCAAGATATCATCAATGAACACCACCACAAAATGATCCAAGTACGGGCGGAAAATTATGTTCATCATGTCCAGGGATGTGGCAAGGGCATTCGTAAGTCCAAAATGCATGACCACAAATTCATAGTGGTCTTATCTGGTGAGAAAAGCATATTTAAGCACATCTGTGTCCTTAATCCTCAACTGATGATAACTCAATCGTAATTCAATCTTTGAAAATATTGTTGCACCCAACAACTGATCGAAAAGATCGTCTATTCGAGGGAGCGGATAGTGATTCTTTACCGTCCTCTTATTCAGTTGCATGTAATTGATGCACAAATGCATGGACCCATCCTTATTCTTTACGAAGAGGACCGATGCTCCCCAAGGTGATGTACTGGGATGGATAAATCTCTTCACCAACAACTCCTAGAATTGTACTTTGAGCTCCCCGAGTTCGGATGGTGCCATTCGATATTGATTGTGTATCAAGGATAAATGTGATCTCGAACTCGATATCCCTCTCTAGTGGTAGTCCATGTAATTCCTCTAGAAATACGTCAAGAAAATCTCGTGTAATTCTGACTTCTTCAATCATCCAATCCTTTGCATGAAACTCTACGACATAGGCTAGAAAGCCTATGCAACCCTGATTAACAAATTGTTGGGCCTTTAACGTAGATACGTAAAAGACCTCAGTATTTGTGGTATGCCCATCGAACTGAATGATATGTATGCTTGGGAGACGAAACACTACCATTTTCTCGAAGCAAGCAAGGCACGCATGATGCTACTCAAGCCAATCCATACCTAGTATAATATCAGAATTCTCCAACAGAATAAGTAAAAGATATGTGGTCATCAGGTGTCCACCAATCTGCACTGCTACATCCTCCATTGCTTGTCGCACTATAAACATTTGGCCCCAATGGGCCCTTGATGTAGTAAGAGGATGAAACACAGACTGGCTCTTTATCCAATTTAGATATTAATCAATGTGCTAGAAAGGAGTGTGTGGCTCCTAAATCAAATAAAGTATGTAAGGATATACCATATACTAAAATCATACCTCGCACTACAGCTGCTAAGGCATGGGCTTGCTCATGTGTGATTGCATTCAATTGTACCTGAGGATGTGTTGGGACGCTAGAACCTGCAACACTGAAAGTTGGCTATGGTGGAGGGCATTTAAAACCTTGACCTCCATGATGGGAAACTGATCCATGTGAATGTGCAAATGAGAAAGTCGGTTGTACACTTGGTTGATGGCCGCCTGAGCTGTTGGCAAGTAAGGGACACTTGGCCTTAAAATGGCTCAGCTGCTAGCAGTGGAAACACCTACAATCTCGATTGAGAAAAGGTGCCTCCTGAGACAAGGCTAGCACCTCCTATCTTATGACTCTAGAAGTGTCTAGAAGACCTGAAAGAGGTAGTACCATGACTCGCCAGGCCCTGCCCCAAAGTAGGTGTAGGGGCAAACCTGCTAGCGGTAGGGGTGGTCACCACTGGGTGGAAACAACGCCTCTATAGGATCTGTAGAAATCTCGGCAAGTGGATCTTCCTAACTGTTGTAGCTGGAATTGTGACTGGCCTCCCTGAAGTCGACTCTAAGTTGCCTCCATCTTCGTAGCCTTAGCAGCTGCCTCCTTATGGAGGTGAAATACAATGTAGATAGCTAGTGTTGTTCATCATCACGTAAACTGCAGATAAACTTATGTAAGTTCTCCTCAGGAAAAGTAGTATTCACGGGTGAGTGGCCTGAGAGCTCAGTATAACGGATGAGATATTCTTGGGCCATCATTGACCCACGTTTCAGCTCTGTAAATAACCTTCTCTGGTCTTCTACCTAATGATCAGGGTAGAACTGGCTACGGAACTTGTCAAGAAATATTTCCCACATTACGGTATCATCCAAATGCTCTTTGGTGGCATACCACCAACGTTCAGCATAGCCTGCTAGTGAAAAACCCCCCACAAATGTGAGCCAAGACTCTTTAGGAGCATGGATCATCCGTAATACCTTGGATACATGATCCATTTACAGCTCAGCCTCATCTAGTGTACATGTGCCAAAGAATTGGGGTACCTTAGATCTCTGGTAGGATGCATAAGTCGTCTGATATTTCTACAATGCCTTTAAATCCTCCGATACTTTTGGGTCCAGAGACACCGAAAGATGAACACTGCCCTCTTCCTCACAACATGACTGATAAGAGGAGTCCTCCTATTGAAGGAGCCTCTGTTCCAATGCCTCGTAACATTTTTTTATACCATGCATGTCCTAAACTAGTAAGGTCAGTTGATGTGCAACATCAGGGTCAACACAAGGCGGTATGATTCCTTGTAAGAATCATTATATTAGAAATTATTTCTATGAATAGAGAGACAATGGACACATTAATCATGACTTGAATTACTCTCCTTGAACTAATGCCAAAGTCAGATGACTTTTCGTTGTATTTATATTTCAAATTCGGTTGATAATCTAATATGCGAAAGAGAGAATGGAGTATCGGGCTCTGATACCATCTGTGAGGCCTTAACCCTCCGTCGATCGAAACAGACGGGACGAGAGTGTCAGACCTACAGTCCAAATATACCCATGATCTATGATACTCATCAAACCATCTTATGTACATTAGATCAATTTTGAAATATATATAGTAGCAGGAGAATAAATTAAAATGGAAAGAAGATGCAACATCCATTCTCACAGATAATAATCATCAAGTACATATCCATAAAATGAGATGCATCATATAATTATAAATTTTGTAGAAGAAACTCTCCAAATACATCAATACAATGTCTCTCAAATAGAACATAAAAATACATAAATAAATAAGTTACTCTAAGTAGAACTCACCTTGTTTGGTGCAAGAACGATTTAGAACAAGTCCAATCTCCTCGAAAACCGTTATTGTTGCAACTACTTCTTAGCTACACCTGTTGAGTTCACACGAGGGTAACATTATGAGTAATTGTCTAGTAATGAAACAAATACTATAATAACTAAGTGAAGGTAGACAAAGAATGTACACTCAAGTCTATCAAATGGCATATGCATATATTGTAGAAACTGAGAAAACATCGTCATTCTGATTTGCATTGGATTACATAACAACTGATTTTACTTATTGATTTAATAATCATTTGAGTACTACACAATGATCTTGATATTTCTACAAGTTGATTAGAGTCTACAATGTTATACAATTACAATTATCGACATCCGATAGTTAATCATTTCTCGTATTATTTTAGTATACGCAAGTACGTGACTCGTAAGCCTCCGCTACACGGGAACTTGTTTGTCATCTTGAGTAAACCTCTATGTACCTCTGTCCAACTAGAACAGGAAAAGATTTAAACCCCAAATTTTGCAACTTCAACCACATCCCGTAACACCTCTCACATTAATATTACTCAAAATAGAATTTGATGTGGTCATGCCCAATTCTACTTTGAGTCCTAATATCGTGTATAAGTATGAAACCCAGAACGCCAACCGCACCACCTGTCACCTCCGTCGAGCGACTCCGGATGCTACCGGGTTGCTAGGTGCAACACATCACCCAACTCGTCTATTGGGGTTGCAACCTTCATGGCATCTACCCGGGACCCAAAGGTGCATGCCCAATTCCTTGAGACGCATAACTCCATCTACCCGATCATCATCAAATCTTATTCAGGGGATTGTAATTTCCACAAGTATCAACTCATGTTTACGATCTATTGGAATTTTTAAAAACTTGTCCAGGAGATTTTTTATATGTAAATTGTGGATCAAAATGCATATCATATCCTTATAATCCTCCATCATATATACAAAGGTTTCTTGGTTAATCGGTTCACTCTGCATATAATTAACCGAGAATCCACTGAAAGAACATTATTGAAATATTGTATATTTACAATGAATGTTTGTAACATAATCCTTACAATGCATAATAGAGTTTACTATAAATTTCCAAAATTTATAATTTTGATTCAACTTTAACCGTTCTCTTATTAGGCATGCTAGGATTCTAGTAAAAATAATTGGTTAGATATTGCATGTAACTATAATAGTGACTGACTTTACTGTAAAATTGATCCACCATAGAAAATATCAAAGAAAGCCATAGGGAAACTACGTAAAACCTGAACCAGACTTCAGATAAAGGAACACAGACTAAAATTGTGTTATTTAAATAACAAATCAGCCAATTTAAATTTCTAATTAACCTCTACACCCTTTAATCATGATTGTCAATTATAAAGAGAGGGTTATTATTGCACTGTTATGATTTCCATGTATACTTTGCAGGATTGGATGGTTGGATATCAATAATAAACTTACAAATAAAAATATCACTTCAGATTATATCAACGGCACATGAATTCATATTAATCATCACATTTACATTACACCATGAATTGCAAGTGGAGTCTAATATGGAAATTCCCTTTATTTTCATCGTGGATATGTTTGTTATTGACGATCTAAAAAATCATCAAAGCTAGATTTCTTATATAATAATATTATAAATTTTTATCTCTCATCGATAAAACATCCTATATTTTATTCCTGATGAACACCTTCCAATCTACTCCAAGTATGACGCATATACATGTTTCAAATACCATGAGAAGAAATGGGTATAACACCAACTAGTATTGCGTCACCCCTGGGTATCAAAGCTAAGATGCCATGGCAGGAATGACATTTTAAATAATGTTTATGATCAAGAATATAACTAATGGATGGGCATCACTGGATAAATCATAGACAGTTATCCACAAATTTTACTGCCAATATTTTGAAGTCTTTAGTGATGTTCAATATATAGGATCGATAATAATATAGAACCAATATAAGAATGGAGAGGGATATCGTTACTAGTATATGAAGTACATCATAAGAATAACCAAAGCTCTAAATATTTTCAAGCATATGGGTAGGGATGGGCATTGGGTTGGGCCAGCCCGACACAGCCCGTAGCCCGGCCCAAAAAACTCGGCCCGGCCCGAGCACAATAGAGCAATGGGACGGTCTTGGGCCACAAATCTCAACTTGAAATCCCTTTGGGTCGGGCTCGGGCTTGGCTCGGCCCAGTTCGGTATGGCCCGAGGCCCGGCCCATTCAAGGGCCCGAGCATTAGCCCGATATTGGCCCGACGTAGGCCTGGGGTTCAGGCCCATGTACTAGCCCGAAGATCAGACCCGGGGTTCCGACCCTTTGGCTTTTTCCCTAACTCGTAGGCGTACCCAGTACCCTCCTCCTCTCCTCCCTTTCGCACGTCACGACCCGCCGCCCCTTCCCTACCAGAACATCGCAAGTCGCAACCCGCCACCCCCTCCCTACCAGAACAGCTAGTCGCGACCTATCGCCCACCTATTGACCTACATGATCGTCACCCTCGTGCAACCTACCACAGGTGCAAGTCGTGACCCGCGGTCGCGCCTCCTTCGTTCTCCCGAAGATCGACCACCTTAACTTTGCCGGTTCGCCCACAACAGCCACGTGCACGCCGTCGATCCCCCCCCCCCCCCCCCCCCCCCCCCGGGGGCACCTCTTGCGCCTTCAAGTTTCAACCTTCCGTAACTGCAGCGACGAGCCCACAAGGCAGCAAAACCCCCTTCAAGTTTCAACCTTCCATAACTGCAGCGACAGAGGTATATGAATATGACTTGCTCCCATTATTTTGAACTTATGATACGGGTTATGCATCCAAAGATTAAAAGAATGAAAATATGTAGACGTAGTAAAAATTCCAAGAAGTTGTGATAGAAATATTAATGATTACTTGTTCCGTCAACATAGCGACATACATATGATATCTGCATCTTTTACTTTTTCCGGTGCTCTGGTTCTCACAACTGCATTAGATGAACATGTAAAGTATCATTTCTCCGTAATGACTTATATGCGGTAGCTTCTGCTCTTCGAAATGGGGATGTATATAAGTTAGGTTATGGTGACAATGGTAAGAGAAAAAGTGGATTGATGGAGGAGATAATGAACAAGAGCGATCAATTGCAGGAACAAGTAGATTTGTTGAACCAATTTGCATAAATAAGGACATTGTATTTAGAGGAGGAGCTATGCCATCAACGTGATCACTGATGAGCATTTTCCAGGAATGTTTTCTTCTCCTTCTTACTCAAAGAAGCCTAACTGCAGCGATGTTTAGAATGTGACGCGGTGAATATATCATCATAGAGAAGTTTGACTTTGATTGCACTTGTAGAGATTTAGCGAACTACGAAAAGCTATCTAACTGTACGCATGTCGAGGGTTGTGCCAACCCGGCCTAAGCACAGGCCAAAGGAAATGGGTCGGGCCCGGGCTTGGGTCAAACAATAGGAGGATTTGCGGGCCTAAGCCTGGCCCAAAGTCCAAAATATTTAGATGGGCTTGGGCATGGGCCCTTCAGGGTTCAGCCCAGCCCGGCCCATGCCCATCCCTACATATGGGTACAAAAAGTCGTATGAAACCAACAACAAGAGGAAGGTATAACATCATTACCTCCGAGGATGTTCCCTCGGGATCTCCTCTCACGCAGAAACAATATTTCCGTCAATCAATTGAAGAATGAAAGTGTGTACAACGATGACCTCGAACTCCCTTACGTGACGGTGGTCGCAAATCTTCAATCGGAGTACATTCTCCAACATCGACGACAACACTCTGACGAGAGGAAAAAGGATGGTGGTGGCTAGGGTTTTGAGATAGTAGCCTACCATTCCTATTTATAGAAGGATTGATGGAAATGGATCCAAATTTGGATCCAGTTCGCATCCATATATAGGTTCCAACTATTATACGTAAAACATTGGTTACTTAAGCTAGGAAGCTTAGAATTTGATATTCTTGGGCTCGTTGGAAAGATATCGACGAGCTCTACGAAATAATGCAGTCATTTAATTTTTTTAGGAATTAAAAATACTCCGGAATTTAAGATAAAATACATTATTTGACACTTATTAGCCAAGTCATCATGATGACCGGGTCTTAGGATCTAGGTTCACTCAGTGCCTTTGACACTTCCTTCTTCTTTTTCTTTTCTTTTTTTATTCTTTTATTTTGGCACAAATACATTATTTTGTACATTATTTTACAATTATTTTTTAATTATTGACTATTAATTTTCATAAATTAATGATATATACAAGCATTTATCTAGATATTTGATGCCAAAATGAAATAATAAAGGTGATGAATTGAGGATTCATTAATAGGCAGTGTCCTCAAGGCTTGAGTATGTCAACCTCCTAAGAAGTTGAGATCGTTGTGTGGTCTCTAGCAAAAAAGTAAACAAAGAAATAAAGGTCATAAATAGGTAAATAATAAAAGAAAATAATGTATAGGGTAATATACAAAAGAAATGCTATACTCTATTGCCCCCCAACAACGGTGTCATTTGATAAGCTACCCGAACAAAACAGAGCGATCGTGTGGCCTAACAATGCAGACTACATTTACTGAGGTAATTGAGCGCATGCTCGAATAAACTCTCAATAATCAATCCAAAACAAAATAATAAGGCAATCAATACAAAGTGGATCAAAATTTATTATAAACTCTATAAATAAAGTGTATAGTGGACGAGTACGTTGTTGGACATGCGAGCCCACGGCGAGCCATTATGCAATAAATGTTATTGCAAATATCATTCCCTGGTCTGAAATGAAGAATGAATAATTTGCATAATAGGTCCCTTAGTACAATTAGGGTTATGTACCATGGACATCTTAATGATCATACAGCTGTTGACTCAATTATTGAATCATAGAGGCTGGTGCTTGGATGAATATCTAAAGGGTTAGGTTGAGGACTCATCAAGCACGGTCAAATGATTGTTAAGAGATGATCTCCAGTCTGAGTAGGAGATGGCAATCCTTATCTCTAAAGGTTGATATCTGACCGACCTCTTGATGCAGGTCCTCTACATAGGAATAGAGATTCGGAGGTGTTAGATAAGTTAGCTCAAAGAGTTGACTTAACGAGATCGAGATAACCAAAGTCCGATATTGTATATTGTCACGGTACTGGCACGCATCCTCTGACCGGAGACAGATGTGTTGCTATATTTTTGAGTATGTACATTTGGCATACCAATAGGTTGATGACCTAACCAAGGTCTATACACTGGCGTGCTGGCGTGCATGTAAGGGTATATGAGTGATATGATCTCTCAAAGGGATCATACAGGTTCATCAACTGAACCAGAAGACATGAGCTCACTCATGAGATATTGGGAAGAATCAAATTCTGTGCGCACGGTCCTCTCGCTTTGGAAGCTTGACTGAATTTGTTGGTTTGATATATACTTTTGGAAAGTATATGATCAAGACCTAGGTATAAAATATGCTTTTGGAAAGTATATGATCGATACCGACTCACAATGATTGAATGAGAAACTTATTGATAGAACCCTGAAGTAGACAATGTAAAGTTGATCCAATACTTCGGTTTTATTCTGAGTCTTCCAGTATGCAGGATGTACAGGTATTGAGAATACCTGAGGGTGATGTGATCATAAACGATTGTATAACCATGATGCTTCCATTCCTAGGGAGTGATGAAATGGGTCTGGATTTTAGTGGCTCCTCTCGGTAGAGAAGTAATCTGATTTTAGTCCAAATGTTGGGCATTGATCTGAATGTGATTCAGATTCAATGAGAAGATTAGATTTGCGGTCTTGATTTAATGAAGCATCTATGGGAGGCCCGCGATCTGGATTTGAGATACGATCTCAATATCCAAGTCACTATACGTGGAACAATACAATCGCCCTATCCTTATCTCTAAGTATTCACGGAGAAAGCGCATTATCCTTGAAGGAGTTCATGGATAATTCTATTGTTGATATATTTATATATATATATATATCCGAGCATTGAGAAAATGGATAATTCAATGTGATTTAATTATCACGAGTAATATGAATTTGATTCATATTATAAAGAGAGTTATCTAAGATAATTAAATGTGATTTAATTATCAAAGATGTGAATAATGTGAATGCGATTCATATTATTTGGGCATAAGAGAATAGAGATCCAAGATGATTAAATGTGATTTAATTACCGTGGATATGAATAATGTGGATAACCCTATCCATATTAATCATAATATATTATAAATGTGATTTATAATATATAAGAGAGAGCAATTTGTAATTTACATATGTTAATTAATTATTGGTGTGAATTGGATTCACATTGGACAATTAATTGAAAATGTAATTCACATTTTATTTTGGGTTGTGAATGTGATTCACAAATTTCCAATGGTAAGATTGCAATATTTACAAAATAATTATCAATTATTTTTGTAGAATAATTTACAACAAGTGTTGTTGTAAATCTTGGAGATTTTCATGGAATAATGTAATCTCATGAGATCTCATGAGATTACATGAGATTGCCACCAAATCCAATATTATGGAAGGAGGCAATCTTCATTCCATAATCTCCATGCTTGATTGATTTAATTTGGGATTATTATATATTGATTTATCAATATATATTTAATCTAAATTAAAGTAATTGTTGTTGGTTTTTATCAACACAAATCTTAGCCATTAAAAAAACACAATCAATGAGAGCCATTGGATTTGTGTTTCCCAAGGATTGAGATCCATGGATCCCAAAATGCTATAAAAGGAGAGGCACCCCATTGCTCTTCTATACACAATGCTTGAGAAGCACATCTCTCTCTCTCTCTCTTTCTCTCTCTCCCTCTCATGGTCGTCCACCATGGATGCCCTAGAGAGGTTCTCCATCGCCGCCGCATCGTCATTATGTTGTCCGATGATTTGCTCGTGGAACTCCGTGTACTTAGGTGTGTCTCTCTCGTGAAGAAGACGTCGGATCTCGTGTGTCGAGATCAGGAGATCCACCGCTTGGATCATCAACATGGATTGCGAGAAGCGCGCGGTTCATCCATGCGCTCGCAGTCGTCTCCTCCGTCGGATCGGACTTGAGACAGGAGGTATCTTTGTTTAGAGATTCGATCGTAACCACGCTTCAAGAGGTAACACTAATACTTGTTTGTGGTTTAGACGAAACGATCCAAGAAGTGTTCTTGGATCATGTGGTTTCGTCGCATGAAAAAATTTTAATTTCCGCTACATAGAACAACTAGTAGGACTAGTCGTTCTTCATCGTATTCGATACGATGCTCACGCTTCCGTGATGCGCTTGAGGATCTAACGATATCCTTCAAGTGGTATCAGATCCTTAGGTCGGTGATTTTGGATACGATCCATTAACCAAGGACGACTTGGGTTCATTAGGGTTTGCGAAAGTTTTCTTGCATTTCATTTTCGCATCTCTGTTTTGAGATTATTTTCGACACTGTTTAAATTATTTAAACATGAAAATAATAATTGTATTTTGTTTCCCATTAAATAAGGAAACCGTAGGATCTGAGTTTACGTGATTTCGATTCCGTTTGCTCAAGTTATACTCATTTTAGTGAACATATATCTACTGTTTCGGGGAGTGCAGATCATGACGTAATTAAGATGTTAACTGCGGATTAGAAACGCCTTAAAATACGTAAAATTCACTTGGGTTCTGTTGTAAATCAAATTAGAAAACTTTAGGAACTTACTTTGCTTAATTTGGATTTAAATTGATTGAGATATGCTACTTTTAGTAAGTGAGGGTCACTGCTGGAAATACTTTTTTAATCAAGAACCTTGTGATTGTCATTTAATCAATTAGTGAAATTAAATTGTTTAGTTTCCTGGAATAATTGTGCATAAATATTTGTGAAATATTTGATTATAATTATTTCCTTAAATGACATAGCCTTAACCAATAATTGATTAGATGTGATCTATCACAATATTGGTTACATGATCTACACAATCTACATTCCAACAAACATGTTGCTTGAATAGGACTTGAGATTTGTTTAGCAAATCTCATTATAATGTTAATCAAAATTGTTTTGATTATTATTATATGGTATAATTTCGGTTGAAGAACCGATGATCATCTCAATTACAAAGTGATCTATTTTGCATTATCTTTTCCCGAGGTGGATATGGTGTCTAGTCGGAGAGCATTAGGGTAGCGGGTTGCAACGTATGTGGTCCGTCCCACTCTCGTCAGTACTGACCATGACAACGGGTAGGATTAGTATAATGCTTTATAAATCATGATGTATTTCTAATTATTAGAATTTGAAATAATACATATTTGAGATAATACCATAATTCAAGTAACAATTAAGAATGTTTGTTGGATATTAATTAGATCATTAATTTAATATGATTAGATTAATTGGAATACAATTAAAATTAAGACACTCTATTATGAATAGAGATGTTATTTCCCTTGGAAGAATTAATCATAATGAATATGATTCATAATGATTAATTAGAATTTGAATATGATTTGGAGGATCACATAAGTGACATCCATGGTCTCCCCTCAAGGTGAAGGGTTCCGTCGCCAGAGATTGTATGTAGATGTCCGAAGTGACTGCTCCTGCATGCAAGCGCATCTGGATCGGGCTCTTTGCTCCTCGAAAGAGTAAGGTTGTATGCGTAGTGACCCCAATATCGGATCCTCATATTATTGGGGCGATATTGGATGCGCATAGCAAGTACTATTCCTGTTGACGGTTGGTTCAATTAATGACGGGTCAACATCGCCTTAGGGGTGGTGGGCCCGGGTGTTAAAGATCGAATTGGGAATGCAAGTTGGACTTGCAAAGCGGAATGTGTTCCCGCTTCTTTTTATCCGGGTTGCAGATTCTCATATTATTGGGATGTAACAAAGATAAGGAAGGAGATCCCAGATCTTGCTGAGATATGATGGTAAGTGTATCTCTTACATTGAAAGTAATTAAGGGAATGAACTTTCAGTGTTGACAAGGCAAGACAACTTTGACTAAAAATTCCTAAATCAAAGTAAAATATATATTTATATATTTATGCAAATTTCTTATTTCAGATAATCCTTCATTAAACTCACTCAATGTTATACTCAATGATAACCAGTTAAAATATCATGGATTTGGACTCATGATCCAGATATTGCACTTGCATTGGACACATAATGTATGTGATTGCAATGTGCAAGTTTCCTCATAATATTGAGGATTGACAATTAAATAGATAATAGGACTACAACCTAGGGTTTGTATGTATCTATAGTCTTGATCTCATCGGATGTACTTTGGAAGTGACATGTCGATGATAATCGCAATTGTCAAATAATCCTTATAAAATCAATGAAGATATTATGGCATAGATATGTGCTCTTGGCATTTATCTTGAATAAGATGGTTCATTGCATTATGCAGAATGGTGGCTCTATAAGAGATGATGTATTCAAATTGTTTGAGTACCTACCTGAACCAATGTTTTAAGAGTTTAGATGGATGTAGATACGATGAGTGTCATCATTCTACTGTCTATACTCTGATCATTCATGATGCTTCATACTATTCATATTATATAAATTTATTGAAGCATGTATAAATGTTGAAATACTCTTACATTGAATTATTTTGAATTTAAAATAAGAGATCCTCTGCCCCGAGCAATGGTTGCTTATAGATAAAGGGAGCGCAGTGGAAGCATGGGTTGGACCCAAGTAAGAAGTATAGTCAAAGAGTTGACTGTACTTCTGTGACTTCCATATGACATCCAAAGAGTTGGATGAATGCCAATACTGCAATAAGTTGATGTGGTTGATAGTGTGACTATCAAGTCTATCTAGAATCCTTAGAGAAGGACTCGGGTAGAGCATCAGAATAGTCTACATAAATCATTGATATTACTTGCTTATTGAATAAGATAAAGTCTTGTAATTGTATCTCAATCTTCTACAACACTTGCAATGGGTTGCATATGTTTTAGAAGACTAGAAAATTTGATCTTAAGACTTATAGTCATCCACATAGATATTGATGCAATTGTTGCAATAATTTCCATTGGATCACTAGACTTCATAATTTCAGTGGGAGAGCCCTTAGTCTTAGAAAATGTCTCTATGACCTAGACATTAGAATACACTCATTGTTTGTTTCTAAATGTTGGAAATAAACATGACTTCTGGAATGGACCTATCATAAAGAGTTATGATGGAGATATTTCAGATAGTAATCTAAAATCTAGTGGACTCCACTAAATTAGAAAATTGATGAATGGTTCATTAACATTTCTAAATACTGAAATTAAACCTTAAGATCAATAGGAGGATGAAGATCATTTGACAATGATCTAGCATCAAGCCTTGGACATTTGTCTATTGATTTGATCAATAGACTAGTAAAAAGTGAAACTTCAGAATGTCTAAAATTTCAAACTTACATACTTATGAATATTTTATCAACGTAAAATGTCCAATACACCCTTCTTTGGGAATGGTGTATGATGTCAAGGTATTCAAGATCTCTACATATTGATGTATGTGGATCATCTAAATCATAGTAAACATTATGGATATGTGATATCTATTAATGATTATGTATGATATAAGATTTCTTCTCTTCACCTAAGAAACCTTTGAAATGTTCAAAGATTTCATTATTTTGGTTTAGAATCAAAATTTGAAGGAAGATAAAATAAATTTGATCTAATCTAGGTAGCAAGTACTTGTTAGATAAATTCAAAGAATACCTTATGGAGATATGAATATCATTTCTATCTCAATCCTCCTAATACACCTTGACTCATTAAGAGTTATAGGGAGATACAATTGGATCATGTGTGACATGATTTGATCAATGATGAATTTTAGCATAATTTCCTCTTGGTTTCCAGGCATATATGTAGTAGAGACTACATTATATATCCTTAATATAATTCCATGCAAGTAAGCTGGAATTGAGCACTTGAGAGTGCTGCTTTATTAGGAAAATAAAGGATGGTATTGGATACCTACTTTATGACCTTGAGATTCTTAAAATATCTCATCTCTGAGAATGTGATTCTTAGAGATTGAGACTCTTGAGAATCAAGATGAAAATGAAGTGTAGGAACTCATTTAATCTTGAGAAGATAATGAGGCTCCTGAAATTGGAAACTAAAAGGACAATTGAAGATGAAACACTAATACCTCTTCAAATGAGTTTGAGGATGGATTCCCTGTGTCAGAAAAATCTGACAATGATCGAACTTCATGTGATGAAGCTTCTGAAGATCATAGCATGGATAGATGGATGTTAGCAATAAAATTCTAACGTAGACTTCATATACAAGTGTTGTATATGGACCCTCGAGGATCCACCTATATGGGTAAGACCTGTAAAGGTGTAAATGGATCTTCAAGAGAAAGGGAACCTGGATGAGAAGGTAGAGATCTTCAAAGCACGGTTCGTAGCCATGAGCTACACACCGGAGGAGAAGACGTTGCTTGTAATGAGACTTGCTCTTCGGTGACCATGCTTAAAACCATCAGAATATTGCTAACCTTAGCTACACAACTTGACTATTGCATCTTCAAGATGTGAGTCAATATTGCATTCCTATATGAATACCTCTTTGAGGATATTTACATGAAGTAGCCCCAGGGCTTCATGTTGAGGAAAGCAAGGTGTGAAAGCTAAGGAATCCATCTATGGACTCAAATAAGCTTCTTGAAGTTGGACCATAAGATTTGATGAAATTATAAATGTTATGATTTCAGATAGAATCTTGATGAGCCATGTGAAGCTCATGGGAGTGCCTTTGTGTTCATCGTGCTAAATGTAGATGATATCCTAATCATTTAAAATTATATAAGGATAATAATGATTGTTTTTATATCTGGTCGTTCCATAACTTGAGATATGATCTCAAGGATCCCCCTTGGATCTTAGTTCTGAAGGTGTTCAGAAGCAAGGAGAAGAGGGTATTGGGACTGTCACATTGGTAGTACACATTGGACATATTCCATTTTATGGAAAATTCCAAGAAAGGCTTCTATCCCTTAAGATATGGTACTGACTTATCTAAAGGGATAGCACCTCAAAGAGTTGAGGAAGTGAATGCTAGAACTGCTTGCACTTGTGCATCAAGTTACGAGAAGTTGAGCGTATGCTAGATGTGTACAAAAGCCAGATATCTGCCATGCAGTGGGAGTAGTAAAGTTGTTGCTAATCCTACTATGGAGAGAAAACACTTGATTGCAGTAATAACAAAATCTTCATCGATGACAAGATTTTTGAGATAGTGATCTCAATATCTTATCTTCAAAAACTTAAGACTTTATAGATAGTGATCTAAAAGGTCTTAACTTTGGATACCTTTGGAGATAGAGATCTCCAAGAATAAGGTATTCTGATAAGGATTATAGATATACTGGTTATGACAATTATTAAGCAATAGTATCAAGGACATTATAATAGCTTTAACAAGATTGAGTATTGGTTGCATAAGATGCAACATTCATATTAGATGCGAGCACTGTTACAGGGGATATGCAAGTGTCGTAAAAGGACTTGTCGTAGTCTCGTAGGAACAGATTGACTGATCAGCTTACCTAGCTATTTTCTTAATAGCCTATGATTGTCACATGAGTGTGGGTTTAAATGATTAGCCCATTAATGGCTCTTTGGCTAGTGGGATATTGTTGGACATGCGAGCCATGGTGAGCCATTATGCAATAAATGTTATTGCGAATATCATTCCTGATCTGAAATGAAGAATGAATAATTTGCATAATAGGTCCCTTAGTACAATTAGGGTTATGTACCATGGCCATCTTAATGATCATACAGCTGTTGATTCAATTATTGAATCATAGAGGCTGGTGCTTAGATGAATAGCTAAAGGGTTAGATTGAGGACTCATCAAGCACGGTCAAATGATTGTTAAGAGATGATCTCCAGCCTGAATAGGAGATGTCAATCCTTATCTCTAAAGGTTGATATCTGACCGACCTCTTGATGCAGGTCCTCTGCATAGAAATAGATATTCGAAGGTGTTAGATAAGTTAGGTCAAAGAGTTGACTTAACGAGATCGAGATAACCAAAGTCCTATATCGTATGCTGTCACGATACTGGCACGCATCCTCTGACCGGAGACAGATGTGTTGTTATATGTCTGAGTATGTACATTTGGCAGACCAATAGGTTGATGACCTAACCAAGGTCTATACACCGGCGTGCTGGTGTGCATGTAAGGGCATATGAGTGATACGATTCATCAACTGAACCGGAAGACATGAGCTCACTCATGAGATATTGGGAAGAATCAAATTCCGTGCGTACGGTCGTCTTGCTTTGGAAGCTTGACTGAATTTGCTGGTTTGATATATATACTTTTGAAAAGTATATGATCAAGACCTAGGTATGATATATGCTTTTGGAAAGTATATGATCGATACCGACTCCCAATGATCGAATGAGAAACACAGTGTAAAGTTTATCCAATACTTCGGGTTTATTCTGAGTCTTCCAGTATGCAGGATGTACATATATTGGGAATACCTGAGGGTGATGTGATCATAAACGATTGTATAACCATGATGCTTCCATTCCTAGGGAGTGATGAAACGGGTCTGGATTTTAGTGACTCCTCTCGGTAGAGAAGTAATCTAATCTTAGTCCAAATGTTGGACATTGTTCTGAATGTGATTCAGATTCAATGAGAAGATTAGATTTGCGGTCTTGATTTAATCAAGCATCTATGGGGGGCCCGCAATCTAGATTTGAGATAAGATCTCAATATCCATGTCACTATATGTGGAACAATACAATCGCCCTGTCCTTATCTCCAAGTATTCGCGGAGAAAGCGCATTATCCTTGAAGGAGTTCATGGATAATTCTATTGTTGATATATATATATATATATCCGAGCATTGAGAAAATGGATAATTAAATGTGATTTAATTATCATGATTAATATGAATTTGATTCATATTATAAAGAGAGTTATCTAAGATAATTAAATGTGATTTAATTATCAAAGATGTGAATAATGTGAATGCGATTCATATTATTTGGGCACAAGAGAATAGAGATCCAAGATGATTAATGTGATTTAATTATCGTGGATATGAATAATGTGGATAACCCTATCCATATTAATCATAATATATTATAAATGTGATTTATAATATATAAGAGAGAGCAATTTGTAATTTACATATGTTAATTAATTGTTGGTGTGAATTAGATTCACATTGGACAATTAATTGAAAATGTAATTCACATTTTATTTTGGGTTGTGAATGTGATTCACAAATTTCCAATGGTAAGATTGCAATATTTACAAAATAATAATAAATTATTTGTAGAATAATTTACAACAAGTGTTGTTGTAAATCTTGGAGATTTCCATGGAATAATGTAATCTCATGAGATCTCATGAGATTACATGAGATTGCCACCAAATCTAATAATATGGAAGGTGGCAATCTTCATTCCATAATCTCTATGCTTGATTGATTTAATTTGGGATTAATATATATTGATTTATCAATATAGATTTAATCTAAATTAAATTAATTGTTGTTGGTTTTTACCAACACAAATCTTAGCCATTAAAAGAAGCACAATCAATGAGAGCCATTGGATTTGTGTTTCCCATGGATTGAGGTCCATGGATCCCAAAATGTTATAAAAGGAGAGGCACCCCATTACTCTTCTTTACACAATGCTTGAGAAGCACATCTCTCTCTCTCCCTCTTATGACCATCCACCATGGATGCCCTAGAGAGGTTCTCCATCACCGTCGCGTCGTCGTTATGTTGCCCGATGGTTTGCTCGTGGAACTCCGTCTACTTCGGTGCGTCTCGCTCGTGAAGAAGACGTCGGATCTCGTATGTCGAGATTAGGAGATCCGTTGCTTGGATCATCAACATGGATTGCGAGAAGCACGCGGTTCATCCCCACGCTCGCAAGTGTCTCCTCCATCGGATCGGACTTGAGACAGGAGGTCTCTTCGTTTAGAGACTCGATCGCAGCCACGCTTCAAGAGGTAACCCTAATACTTGTTTGTGGTTTAGACGAAACGATCCGAGAAGTGTTCTTGGATCATGTGGTTTCATCGCATGAAAAATTTTTAATTTTCGCTGCATAGAACAATTAGTACGACTAGTCGTTCTTTGTCGTATTCGATACGATGCTCACGCTTCCGTGATGCACTTGAGGATCTAACCATGTCCTTCATACGTGTAAGGTGTCGAACGTAGGGACAAGCTAGTGGCAGTATTATTATTTATTACTAAAAATAATGTATGTATTGCATATATTAAAATGTACATTATTGACCTAATGTTCTATGGGTTTTTTAATTATTTATTTTTGGATTTTTATGTGTTTTTTAAGTTTTATATTTTTAAATTTAATTTAATTTTATATTTTTTAAATTTTTAATTTTTTTGTTCAATATATAGTAAGTGTGTGTGTGTGTGTATATATATATATATATGTCATATGTAATAATATGTGCATTATAGGCTATATATGATATATATATGTAATAAACATATAAAAATCGGAAAATACAAACAAGAATGGTCTTTTTTATTTTTTGAAAGGGAGCCTACACCGATGTCTAGGTAAGTTTCCTACACTTGCCTCTTTCCTCCTATATTTTTTTATTTTTTTGAATTAAATCCTTGGAGGATCTAGATTACAATATACCACTGTCATGTCATTCAAATTTCGACTTATTAGGAGAATTCTAACTTATCCATCAAGATCATCAAATTTTAAAGATCTTAGATTTGTTGAAATCGACCCCTTCCGATGGACTTGTTCGGAATATCTTTTTTACATAAACTTTGAAACACATATTCTACTTAATATTTTAAGTAAATACCCAAAGGATGCATTTCAAAAAAATGAAAGAAAATTGAGAGAAAAAAGTGGGCGTAGGAAAGTTACCTACACAGGGGTATAGGTTCCCCAATCCCTTAAAAATATGTTTAAGTATTTAGAATAATTGATAATAATAATAATAAGTATATATAATAATATTTTTTATATATAAGCTACATAATAGCTATATATAATCAAAAATTACAAAATATTTTTTTGTGTTTTTTAATATTCTTCTATTTTTGTGAACTTTTAGTGGATTTTTTATAATTGTTTTACATTTTAAAAACAAAATTAGTCCAAAATAGGGAATATTTTAATAGGTCGAATTATTTTGAGATTTAAAAATATCAAATAATTTCAAATTATCTCAAAACTAATTTTAATATATAGTAAAAAGGATATATCAAAATATGGGATAGAAAAACATTTTTGGATTTTTTAAAGTATTTTATAATATTTTTAGGGTTAGGAAGGGTTTTCTATTTTGGTTTTCTTTCAATATTTTTTATGATTTTTGGTCTTTTGTGATAAAATATAGTAATAAACAGTAGTTAATTTTTTATTTTTGTAATAGCAAATAAATGTTCTCTTTTTAGTTTTAATAAATAATAAATCCAAGAAAAATGTTAAATGGTAAATATGGCATGAATGAGCATCAAATCAGACTTTTACTCTTATTTTTGCATAATTTTTGGACCATGATAAGTATTTGTAAAAAATGGAAAAGCAACAAATAAAATTAACCAAGCTAGTAGGGGCATTTATGTAATATTAAATCATGGTGAGGGAGCACATGCAAAAATACCAGAACTTTTGAACTGTAACTTGATTTTTATATATTAAACTGTAATATACAAAGTTGGGAGGGTACAAGTACCATTTGCCCAAAGCTAAGCTGGCAAGAACCTAAAAGTAGAATTCAAAAAGTACAAGGGATCCTTTTGCAATATTTCCCAAATTATTTACACTATAGAATATTTTTACAAGACTAAAAACAAATAAGAAAAAAATATGAAGGGGATCTATGCAATTACCCCTAAAATAGCACGCAAGCAGACAATGCAGATGATCTCGTTTGGATGCTTGTCGACACCTCATTGCGTGATATTTTTTCACCGATGGAGCGTTAGGATTAGATTCGAGGGCAGATCTGACGGTGCTGAATGGTCCTGATCGGACAGATGATACTCGCTTGGAGTGCGACTCTTGATCTAATGGTGATGAAGGAGACTGGACAAACATAATTGAAGTCCCACCTATGCAAGCTTCACTTGGTTTGATCCCCAGCATCTGGCTACCTAGACTGCTCCCAAGATGCTCAAAATGGTCCTGGATCATACTTGCAACTGCTGACAGCTTCAAAATGACCCAGAGCCAACAGAGGGGTCCTGGTAGCTCAATGAACCTTGAAGGCCTGGAGATTCTATTCGTGGACATAAATCCCTAAAATAGAGTCTTATAGCCGCATGACCTGCATGTATGAAAAGGAGGTGCTCTGGCGAAGCAAGATAGACGTTTATTACTGAAGGTAAAGGGTGAAATGGAGATGCAGCAAAGATGTCCGGGGATGGGCCGGTGTAGGACCTTTATGGCTTGATCTAGATAGGGATCAAGGTCGCTAGATGATGCGGTAGGTGGAGAAACGTAAGGGGAAAGTAATGGGATGGTTGGTGGTAGTTGAAACAAGGTGGGACGGTGGTGAAACAGTGGTAGGAGCTCGAGGGATTCCGTGAAACAAAACCCGATTTTATGCTAAGGTTATAGATTAAAACATAAAATGAAAGCATGAAATAAAATCTAAGGATAACATCTAGCTCAAAACAAAGAAAAACAAGTAGCTCAGGCATGAGAATAGGGAGCAGGTACCTCGTCGACCGTGCTCCGGTATGTGAATCTCTTTGCAACCAACCTCTCACGCACTACGAAGACCATGAGGATCTCGTTGTTACTGAACTTAACTCAATTTCAAGAGAATTTGAGGGTTCTATGAGGTCAAGAAGGATCAAACTCAAGAAAGGTGGCAGAGGATTTTTTTATAGACAGAACAAAGGGGGATGGTATGGCTCTAGTTGGGCTCGAATCGATGAGGATCGAGTGGATCTCAAGATAGGGTGTGAATCACGGATTTCAGAGCTTCAGAAGTCATTTCAATGTGTGAGGTGTTTTTATCATTTGAATCCATGGGGAAAAGGCGAGGAATTGGGGACTCGATAGGTTCAGAGCTTGTGAAGGAGAGAATGGGGTAGTTGACCCCAAGTCAACCAATGGAGCTCTCCTATTAGTCTATGTAGGGTCTCAATGTGATAAAATAGGGAAAATGAAAAGAAAATTCAAAAATAAGAAGCAAATGATTTTATTTTTTCATAAAACATGACATTTATTTCTTATTTTATGTACTATTTTATCATGATTTTTATTTATTTTTAAAAGGTCTTTTGCTATAAGATAGTATTTCCATGTATAAATATATAAAAAAATGTACTTGTATTTTGATATTTTTATTTTCAATTTGTATTTTATAGTTTATTATTATATACAAGTATTTTATATATTTGTTAGATTATTTAAATACATATTTAGGTATTTTTATTGTATTTTTATGAATTTATTTTTATACTTAATTAATTGTGTACATGCATTTTATAAGTATATATTGGTAAACTTTATCTATATATTGGAATATATTATTTATTTTATTTTTAATAGTTTTATTTTACTTTAGTTATGTACACATGTTTTGAATAATATTTACAATTTTATAAAAATAAAAGAAAGTGAAAATGTTAAGAATAAATATATTGAATATAAAATATAGTATATTTCATAATGAGGTCCCAAAATCTATCTTTTGCGTCCTAGCTCTAAATTGAATGAGACCACCTTCATTAAATAGTTTATTTAATTTTATGAATAATAAAGGTGAGTTTGGTCATTTTGAATCCGTATGAAGAAGGTATATGTATGCAAAGTTTTATCTGTGGCTTTTATTGTGTGTGTCCTGAGCACACTCTGCATTATTCTTCAGTGAATCATTTTTTTATTTTTCTTTGTATTTTTATATACAATATTCATGTTGAGGGTTTTTTTTATTTGAGATGTAAAAATAATAAAATAAAATAGGTCTCAAATGCAATTATTGAGCAAAATAGAATGTGGTTTCATGTTTATTTTATGTATAATTTCTTTGCCCTATCTCCCCCTACTTTATTCCTTATCGATCAAGTTATCATGATGATTGGATCTCGGAGACTAAGATCACTCAATGTCTTTGGTACTTCATTTTTCCTTTTTCTTCACTTTATTCTTTTATTTTAAAATTAAATACAATATTTATACAATATTTATACATTATTTTATAAAATTTATTGAGTGTTTGTTTTGACAAATTAAAGATGAATACATGCATTTAATTAGGGATTTAAGACTAAAATGTAAGAATAAAGGTGATGAATGGAGATTCATCAGGAGGGTGGGATTTGGTCTTCTAATTTGGGATCCCAATAGTGTGCAAGGACTTTAGCGATAATCCTCAGGGGCATGTTGATAACGCTTATGGGTTTGTAGTTTGTTATATTCTGGGGATTGCCTTTCTTTTAGATTAAGGAGATTATTGAGTTGTTAATGAATCCTAGATCCCTGCGGTAAAGGTTAGCAGTTTGAGTCGATGAATCATGACTATGAAGGTGTTTTTTATGAGGCCAAAAAAATTATTAAAAAATTCTGGGATGCAATTGCCTGGGCTCGGTGCTTTAATAGATTTTAGAAAATGTATGATTCAATAACTTTTGATTTTTAATTACATGTACAATGAATACACTTTTTACATAAGTAATACTTTTAACATCAATATAACTACTAAACCTATCTTGTCGGACTATTTTTAGGGTTTTTATCACTTGTGCCCCATGACATGTTGCAATGTCAGTCATGCCCCTCCCTTTTCTAGAATATCGATCGTGCCCCCAACTTCTTGTCGTGCTATTACTTGTTCTCCTCCATACTTTAGCCGTCAATAAGTTGAACGTAACCATGGTTTTTTAATCCATGGTGAGATCAAGAGAGCCACAACTGTTCGAACACTCCCCTTTGTTAGCAATGTGAGCCCGAGGCGAACCATTCCTACAATAAATGTTATTGTAATAAATGATTTATCAATAAAAGTTATTGATTATTTTTCACTCCCTTTTTGAGATTGAATGAATGAATGCACTATAAGGTCCCTTTGTACAATAAGGGTTATGTACCATGGCCAACTTGATGATCATACAGCTGTTGATTCATCGATTGAATCATAGAGGTTGATGCTTGGATGAATATCTAAGGAGTTAGATAGAGGACTAATCAAGCATCATCAAATGATTGTTAAGTGATAATCCCCAGCTCGAGTAGGAGATGGCAATCCTTTCTCATCTCGCTGATATCTGACTGACCACTTGATGCAGGTCCTCTGCATGGGAATAGTGATTCGGAGGTGTCAGATTAGTTGAGTCAATGAGTTGACTTAACGAGATCGAGATAACCAAAGACCTATGTTGAATGCTATCACAGCATAGGCATGCATCCTTTGACCAGAGACAGATGTGTTGTTATATGTCTGAGTGTGTACATTTGGCAGACCAATAGGTTGATGACCAAACCAAGGTCTATACACCGATGAGCTGGTGTGCATGTAAGGACATATAAGTAATACGATCTCTCAAAGGGATCATACAGGTTCACTTGTGAACCGGAGGACATGAGCTCACTCATGAGATATTGGGACTGATCAAATTCCATGCATGGTCGTCATGCTTTGGAGCATGACATGAATTTGAAGGTAAGATATATGCTTTGGGAAAGCATATGATCTATACCAATTCCCAATAACCAAGATTGAGAAACTTAGTGATCAAACCCTGAAGATGACAGTGTAAAAGTGATCTATATCTTCAGGATGATCATAGGTCTTCCAGTATGTAGGATGTACAGGTGTTGGGAATACCTGAGAGTGATGTGGTCATAAACGATTGTATAACCATGACGCTTCCATTCTGAGGGAGCGATGAAACATGTTTGGATTTTAATGGCTCCTCTCAGTAGAGAAGTGACCTAATCTTAGTCCGTGCATTAGACATTGATCTGAATGAGATTCAGATGCAATGATAAGATTAGGTTTACGGTCTTGATTTAATCAAGCATTTATGAGAGGTCCATGAGATCTGGATTTGAGATGTGATCTCAATATCCAAGTCACTATAGTGGAATAATACAATCGTCATGTCCCTTTCCAAGTATCTACGGAGAAATCGCATTATTCTTGAAAGGGTTCAAGAATAATTCCATAGATCTAAGCATTAAAGAATTGATGATTAAATGTGATTTAATTATCTTGATGTGTCCAATATAATTAAATGTGATTTAATTATTGTGGATAAGAATAATGTGGATAGCAATATCCAATTATTCATAATATATTATAAATGTGATTTATAATGTATTAGAGAGAGCTGATTATAATTTATATTTGTTGGTTAATTTTTAATGTGTATTGGATACACATTGTGTAATTAATTGAAATTGTAAATTATATTTTGTTTTGGGTTGTGAATGTGATTAACAAATTTTCAATGGTAAGATTGCAATATTCTCAAAATTAATTATGAATTATTTTGAAGAATAAATCACAACAAAAGTTGTTGGAAATTATGGGAGAATATCATGGAGATATGCAATCTCATGAGATTGCATGAGATTGCCTCCACCATGAGGACATGGTGGACGGCCACCAATTCCCACAAGGAAATTGGTAGCCGTCCTACCCATTCCTTATGGGGAGCAATCTCCATGTTAATCTCTCCATAATTGTATGATTTAATTTAGGATTGAATGGTATTTGATTTATCAAACATATTTGATCTAAATTAAATTAATAGTTGTTGGTTTTTTACCAACAACAATCTTGACCATTGGATTCAATATCATCCATTGATTTTTTTTGTATCCCATGGATTGAGATTCATAGATCCCAAAACCGTATAAATAGAGAGGCATACCATGCTCTCTAGATCTATGCTTTTGGAAGCACATCTCTCTCTCTTGTCTCTCCACACGTCAACTCTCTCTCCCTCTCCTTGGTGGCCGTCCACCAAACCCTAGAGGAGAAAGTCGTCGACGCGCCACTGCACCGCCGCTTTGACGTTCTTCGGTACTCCATCTTCTTGGAGTGCTACGCTCACGAAAAAGACATTCGATCTCGTATGACGAGATTAGGAGTTCACCATGCTTGGATCATCTTGTTGGATTGTGAGGATCACGCAATTCATCCCCGCGCTCACAAGCGTCTTCTCCGACGATCGGACTTGAGATAGGAGGTCTCTTTTCGTAGAGACTCGATCAACCATGCTTCAATAGGTATTCTGTTATACTTGATGTGGTTCTAGATGAAACGATCCGAGAATCGTTCTTGGATCATGTGATTTCATCTCATGAAAATTTTTTAAATTCTGTTGCATAGAACAACTAGTACGACTAGTCGTTCTACATTGTATTCGATACGATGCTCACGCTTCCGTGATGCGCTTGAGGATAATACCATATCCTTCACCCTCACCCATCCTCCTCTATCGCGCATGACCTCGATCAAGGATAGCATCCTCAAGCCTTGTTTGTTTGATTGCACGTCGTTGTTACTCAAGAGTCAAAGAGATATCAACAACATCACTATCAACTGTAAGCATCAGCAGCTAATTCGAGTCATGATAAGATGTAGCTGGAGTACTGAAGCATCTGGAGGTCAGATCTAGTCGAGCCGCATAACTGATGTGCAACGCCTCGAGCACCTTTATCTCAAACTTCATCAAAATAGATCTAAGCATCACCAGTGCTCAAACCAAAACTTGAAACACAGATCTGGTCAGATCTGAGCATCGAGGATAAACATCAACCGAAAAACCTTCGTCTGAGATTGAGCATCAATTCTGATCAGAGACGCTGCCTTGATTCGACGCATCGAACCCCATCTAGAGATCGTTCCTGGAACCATCTGGAGGGGGAGGAGGAGGTTGGGGGCTGAGGAGAGGAGGGGGAGGAGGAGTGGGAGGCTGGGGGCGAAGGAGAGGGAGGGGTAGCAAAAACCTCTCAGTCCCCTTTTCTAAATTTAATTCTCCTTGTGTTCCTGAAGTTAACGTCTATTTGAGTTGGGGATGGACGGCAACTAACCCGATGGGTACAAGTGATAAAACGACAATAAGTCAGCGATACAACGATATTACAAAAGGGGGAGGGGATTAACCGATATTACAATATCTAAGAAGGGCACAATTGATTAAAAAAACATTAGTAAAAATATTGATTCGTTTGTTCCGTTCATGAAAGGTTCAAATATATTGGATGTCCACTTCCACACCATCGCACAATATTAATCTACAAGGTGCGTGCAACCAGAGATAACAACTCATTTACATTATTATACACATATTTCCACACGGATGACCTAAACTAAAGGTGTGCAAACTGATACAAAGAGCAGGCAACATGATATTGACATAATCACATGAGGTGCTCATGTTTAAGGCATAATATGAAACATGGCACATTGTCACGTCCCTCCTCTCCCAAGTCCTGTACCCAACTGGACTTGACAGTCACACCCCAAGTGGCACCACTTGGATCTATCAAGGATGAGACTCCCCTAATTCCCAACTAATAGTGCACAGACAGATCATAGTTCTGTCCCACCAGATACACATGTTTCATTACCAACCATAAAACATGGTTATTAGCTAAGTATATACCACGGGTCAGGAGACTTTAGACAGGAGATGCATCAGTAATCAGTTCAAAACGAAGACATTTTCAGGTTTTGACATATCATGATCATGGCTTTTGAATGGGTTACTGCCATTATACTGGCAGTTTATGCCATGTATTTAAATCAGTCTGGAAACCGTAACTTTTGTTACAATGATTATCATCAACAGATACAAAAGCATAAGACAGATTATTATGTGAACAATAACTTATGTTTTTTACTGAACGTGCTTTTTATGTAATTGCTATTGATCTATTGTATGATATATATATAGGGGTTGATGGGGCTGCCCTGCCCCCTTTTTGCGCAATTTTTTTTATTTTTTTTGAAAAATATCATCATGTATATTCATCCATATATCCCTCATATATGTCATTCGAATTTCGTCTGAAACAGAGACTCCTACGGCCTCCATCCAGACATGGTCCATTTAAAAAATCTTGCGACCGTTAAAAAAATGACGTCTGGATGGAGGCCGTAGGAGTCTCTGTTTCTGACGAAATTCGAATGACATATAGGAGGGATATATGAATGAATATACATGGTCATATTTTCCCAAAAAATTAAAAATTTGTTGCGAAAAATAGGGTGGGGGCAGCCATGTTGGCTACCCCTAGGGGGCAGCCCCATTATCCCATATATATATATATATATATATATATATATATATATATATATATATATATATATATATATATAGGGTCATATGTGGCTGCCCCCGCCTTATTTGGGCAAATTTTTTTTATTTTTTTTGAAAAATAACACCATTTACATTCATCCCTATATCCATCCTATATACCATTCGAATTTCGTCAGAAACAGAGACTCCTACGGCCTCCATCCGGACAGTATTTTTTTAACGGTAAAAGGATTTTTTTAAATCGATACCATCGAGATGGAGGCCGTAGGAGTCTCTGTTTCTGGCGAAATTCGAATGGCATGTAGGAGGGATATATGGATGAATATACATGGTTTTTTTTCAAAAAAAATAAAAAAAACGCCGAAAAATGGGGCGGGGGCAGCCATTTGGTTGCCCCCAGGGGGCAGCCCCATTTTTTCCATATATATGGGTAAAATGGGGCTGCCCCCAGGGAGTAGCCAACTTGGCTACTCCCACCCCTATTTTTCTCTCATTTTTTTATTTTTTTGGAAAATAAAAATTTGTATATTCATCATTATATCCCTCTCACATTCTATTAAAATTTCGTCAGAAACAGAGACTCCTAAGCCCTCCATCCAGATGCCGTTTTTTAACGGTCGCAGGATTTTTTAAATCAACCATGTTTGGATGGAGGCCGTAGGAGTCTCTGTTTCTGACGAAATTTTAATAGAATATGAGAGGGATATAATGATGAATATACAAATTTTTATTTTCTAAAAAATAAAAAAATGAGGGAAAAATAGGGGTGGGAGTAGCCAAGTTGGCTACTCCCTGGGGGAAGCCCCATTTACCTCATATATGGGTAAAATGGGGTTGCCCCACCCCTATTTTTCTCTCATTTTTTTATTTTTTTGGAAAATAAAAATTTGTATATTCATCATTATATCCCTCTCACATTCTATTAAAATTTCGTCAGAAACAGAGACTCCTAGGCACTCCATCCAGATGCCATTTTTTTAACGGTCGCAGGATTTTTTAAATCGGCCATGTTTGGATGGAGGCCGTAGGCGTCTCTGTTTCTGACGAAATTTTAATAGAATATGAGAGGGATATAATGATGAATATACAAATTTTTATTTTCCAAAAAATAAAAAATGAGGGAAAAATAGGGGTGGGAGTAGCCAAGTTGGCTACTCCCTAGGGGCAGCCCCATTTACCTCTCTCTCTCTCTGTGTGTGTGTGTGTGTATATATATATATATATATATATATATATATATGAGATATTTCCAATGAGGTGCACCTTTCCTGGGTGCATGGAAAGCCCGCCATCCTAACCATCCGTAGTCAATCTGATGGTTATCATTAATGGCTCGTTATCTATATTTTTTAAATGTCGAAAAACCCATTATGGTCATTTTGGTATATTCTATATTTAGAATGCAACAAAGTATCTCCTTAATTATCTCACATCTCTCTCTATCTCCTGTCTCTCTCTCTCTCGACGACGACTCTCTCTCTCTCTCATGTCTCTCTCTCTCGATGACGGCATGTGGGAGGAGGCTGCTCCGATATCCTCCATCGCCTCCCCAACAGATCACGTTCACCTACGTCGCGAAGATCATCGATGACGGCATGTGGGAGGAGGCTGGTCGATTCCACAGGTTTAAACGTCGAAGATCGTGCTGGTGGATGTGAAGGTAAGCGGGGAGGGGAGGAGAAGGTTGAAGGAGTGCGTGAATGGAGCTGTGTGGGTGGAGGAGGACGTGCATGGAGGAGGTGGGTCGTGGAGGAGAAGGGAGGAGGAGGTGCGGGTAGAGAGGATGCTGGAGATGGAGGGTGTGCCCAGGTTTTTACAATATAATGACCTGTTTTGCAATCTCGAGTTTTTTTTTACAATCCCAGATCGTATTTTACAATAGCATATCATATTTTTACAAATTTCGGACTATTTTTTTACATTTATATGCGTGGAGGAGGTGGATCATGGAGGAGACGGTTGAAGGAGTGCGTGAATGGAGGTGCACCTTTCCTGGATGCATGGAAAGCCACGTCAATTTAAGCAGTTATTCTATTTATTTTACACATTCGAACTCCATAAATTTAATATTAAATATTAATATAATATGTATATCATGAAAAATTTATGAAATATTACTATATTTGACATTAAAAGTTTGTTACAATATGGATGATATATTTTACATAACTGTATAATCGTCAGTATTTTACAATATGTAGTTTAAATTTACAAAATTGTTACGTAATTTACAAATTTGGTAGTGGTTTTCTGAATTTCAGGAAAGACCCACCTCATTAGAAGGGCCCCTATATATATATATATATATATATATATATATATATATATATATATATATATATATATATAGAAAAAATGGGGCTGCCCCCGCCCCATTTTTCGGCGTTTTTTTTATTTTTTTTGAAAAATAAAACCATGTATATTCATCCATATATCCCTCCTACATGCCATTCGAATTTCGTCAGAAACAGAGACTCCTACGGCCTCCATCTCGATGGTATCGATTTAAAAAAAATCCTGTTACCGTTAAAAAATTACTGTCCGGATGGAGGCCGTAGGAGTCTCTGTTTCTGACGAAATTCGAATGGTATATATGAGGGATATAGGGATGAATGTAAATGGTGTTATTTTTTAAAAAAATAAAAAAAATTGCCCAAATAAGGCGGGGGCAGCCATGTTGGCTCCCCCTAGGGGGCAGCCACATATGACCCTATATATATATATATATATATATATATATATATATATATATATATATATATATATATATATATATATATGGGTAAAATGGGGCTGCCCCCAGGGAGTAGCCAACTTGGCTACTCCCACCCCTATTTTTTCCTCATTTTTTTATTTTTTTGGAAAATAAAAATTTGTATATTCATCATTATATCCCTCTCACATTCTATTAAAATTTCGTCAGAAACAGAGACTCGTAAGCCCTCCATCCAGATGTCATTTTTTTAACGGTCGCAGGATTTTTTAAATCGACCATGTTTGGATGGAGGCCGTAGGAGTCTCTGTTTCTGAGGAAATTTTAATAGAATGTGAGAGGGATATAATGATGAATATACAAATTTTTATTTTCCAAAAAAAATAAAAAAAATGAGGGGAAAATAGGGGTGGGAGTAGCCAAGTTGGCTACTCCCTGGGGGCAGCCCCATTTACCTCTCTCTCTCTCTCTCTCTCTCTCTCTCTCTCTATATATATATATATATATATATATATATATATATATATATCCATTTGCATTCGATGATGTTTAAGGGACAGGCGTCCATGTGGCCATTGTGCAGAAAAGTTTGGTATATTCTTCAGAGATGAATTGCCTCTAGTTGGGACCAATTTTTGCATGAGAAAAATTGGCTTGAGCATGATGGCCTCTCTATGTTTGATGTTAGGGTCTACTTAGTTACTGGGTTGGGTTGGATTAAACTTCTATGAGTTATGCATGTTGGATGATCAGGACGGTTGAAGAGGGTTGGAATGATAAATGTGATGTCATGACACATTGATTGTGTGTTATATTAACTTTTTCTTATGATTATAATATTTTTTATGTTAATTTTTTAGTTGAATGTGGTTAAAAAATATTACAAAGAAATTATGGTGTGCATACAACTAATTCCAACCCACGAATGTAGGGGTAGAGCTGTGTGGTAGCCATGTTACCTCGGGGTAATGGAGCAACATAACTTAACAACCAAACGAGCCCGAAGGATCAGCCTTTTGTGTCTTCGTGAGAGCTATTGAGTCCAGAGACACAAATAGTTGAACTCGAAGTTAGATCAACTTCAGAAGGTTTTTGACACTCTTTGTCGGCCTCAAGTTATGGGATCGTTGAAGGCTTCTGGTTGCCTCGATAAATTTATCCATTCGATCAAGGCAACTCTGGAATCCACTCGTGTATCTTTCAAACTCGATGAATCTAGTGTTGGTTTCATTCACCCTAGTCGGGGTGTGCGTCAAGGATACCCCATCTCGCCCTTGTTTTTCCTTCACTTCCCGTTGACAACGGACTCATTCTCAAACGCAATGTTGGATTCGGTGATCACCAATGTACAATTTGTTGATGATTTGCTCATGTTCCTCAAATACGACGAAGAGAAATTGAAAATTCTCAGCTCTACCTTGATGTTTTTCACTAAGATTTTTGTCTTTTATAATTAAATCATTTTAAACATTTTTGGTACTTAAACAAAATTTCTTTAATTTCAATATCTATTGCGTAATGTTGATATCATAATTATTAAGGTGATATATTTATTATGTTCAATATTATATTATTTCTACATATCATCAATATTACAACTCATGTAATGCTCTAGGCATACACTAGTTATAATTCATAAGATACAATGGCAAGCTCATGACATAAGCATATAATAACTCTATTGCCGAAGATGTGGACATTAGAAATATAATTTATTTTCTCGAACTTATCCTTACTAAATTTTAATCAATTTCAAGAGGCGTTACTAGGTTTTGGAAGGTCTCATTTCGAGGAGAGATGACATGACACAAGAAGCTATAAAATTAAGTGACATCACTCTATCCCATCAGCCGAAAAACAAAATTATCTTTAGCCAAAAGCTATATCATAATCGATCATCTATGACCTATGAGTTATGTCTACTCGAGCAAAGACTCGGATGATATGATAGTTTTTTAAATAGATGATAGCATGTCACTGTTCCTACTCGTTAGTTGTTTAAATATTCTTCTCGGTTTATGTTATATATTCTCCTCGATAAGTGTCGTAAAAGGACATAATGATATGTGAATAATATATTTCGATTCCTTTCTGACATAAATAATGATTCATCAACTTGTTTAAATATAGGTATTCTCTTGCATTGTGTTATCTTGACCTAACAAAAGAGAATGGTTATTAAGATAGGATGTAACATGTGTTCAGGTCTCCGATTGAGAATAAATACGAATATATTTGTGTTTTTATCAGTTCTACCTCTCCTAGATATTACAATATCAGTTCTGTCCTTTTCTTTTTTTTTGGAATATTAGTTATGCTCCTAACTTCTTCCACAATGATCACTTGTGTCCTTCGAGTTAGTTGTCATCAATCCTCATTCTAAACGATCATTAACTTCGGAGACACAAGAGTAATTAATTGAAAAATGAAGGGTAAAAATATTTTTTTCTTTCCCCGTTTCTTTCCAAGCATGCCTCTGTCATCATCCCTCCCCCTCCTGACCCTCCTCCGTCGCCGCACTCCCCTTCCCGGCCCAATCCATACTCCAGCACCTCCTTCGTCGTTGCTACCACCCCTCCTCCTCCTCGGCCTTCGCCCCCTCCTCCACTGTCTCGCTCATCCTCCCCTGCCCCCTCCTCCCTAGCTCCGCCCCTGCCAGCCCCTCCTCTTCCTCCCCTACTACTCCAGTCCCACACGCTCCTCCCCCCTGCCCCCTCCTCATCCTCCGCTTGTTTCTCCTCCACGCACCCTCCTCCTTCGCACATCTCCTCCCCGACGCCCTTCTCCTCCACCCGTTGCTTCTTTCTTATGTCCTCCTCCTCCCTTCGTAGCTCTGCACGCTGCTCCTCCCATGCGCCCCTCCTGCTCTACATGTTGCTCCTCCCTTGTGCGCTCCTCCTCCCCCACACCCTCCTCCTCCTCGGCCTCCTCGACCTACGCTCCCCGCTCCTCCTCCTACCCCCACCCCCTCCTCCCTAGCTCTGCCCTTGACAGCCCCTCCTCCTCTGAACCCCCTCCTCCCCCTCCTTTGTTGCTCCTGCCCTGCATACTCCTCCTCCCCCATGCCCCCTATTCATCCTCCACCTTTTTCTCCTCCTCACGCCCTCCTCATTCACCCAATGCTCCTCCCCAACACCCTCCTCCACCCGTTGCTTTTTCCTCGTGTCGTCCTCCTACCCACGTTGCTCTTCCACCGGATGATTCTTCCTCGTGCCGCTCCTCCCCAAGCCCCCTCGTCATCCTCCGCCTGTTGCTCCCCCCTCCTCCTTGTGCGTCTCCAGTAAGTCACCATCCAAGAACCCCCTCCTCCTCAAGTGTTGCCAGCAAGTCACCTGCAATCGATTCTCCTGCCGGTGTTCAGTTGAATCGGGGTCATGAAGGACCTGAGGGAGAGGAAGAGGATGAAGAGGAGGAGGTGATTAGGATGTTTGGACTGTATTGCCCCTCTTAACTGCACCATAAGTTTGAAAACCCCAAGGTTAAGTTCAACTTATTGACGGCTAAAGTAACATAGGGGCACAAGTGATAGAACGGTAAGGAGTCGGGGCACAGCTGATATTCCCGAAAAGGTAGGGGCACAACTTAAATTGCAATATATCAGACAAGCACAACTGATAAAAACCAATATATTTTGGATTTAATGGGGACGCCCCGCCCCTTATTTTGGCATTTTTATTTTTTTTTTTGAAAAATATCGTCATGTATATTCATCCCTATTTCTCTCCTATATGACTTTTCAATTTCGTCAGAAACATAGACTCATATATCCTCCATCTAGAACAAGTAATTTTAACGATCTTAGAACTGTTGTAATCGTACATGTTCTAGATGGAAGGCATAGGAGTCCATGTTTCTGACAAAATTTGAATGACATATATGAGGGATATAGATATGAATATACATGATAGTATTTTTCAAAAAATAAAAAAATGTCGAAAATGATGCGAGGGCGGTCATGTTGGTTGTCCCAAGGGAGAAACCCCATTAAACTCATATATTTTTATCTGATTCGTTATTGTATTATATGTGTATGTACATACATATATCAATTTGGCATTCGTTAAAATTCACATTCGTATTCGAGTATATCTGTTTTCTATATAAGTATAATAATAAATTTACATGCGTAATAATAAATTTATTTGTAATTGTGTGTAACAATATTTTACGATTATATTCACTATTGTTGATATAATTGTTACAAAATGAATATATTCGGTATGTGAAAGTCATCGTAAACATGTCTATTTTAGTTAATTTATTAAATGCTTTTGTTATTATTCCCATCGCATTCATTTTACATTTGTATTTATTTTTAATGATACGATAACATATTTTTCATATCTTTCAATATTCGTATCCACATTCGTATTTGTATTTTAAAATAGATAAAAAAAATATTATACTTATATTTGTACCTATATTCCACCGTTTTCATCCCAAATTGGGAGTGATGAATCTCACAATGTACATTTCCTGGTTGGAATTGATACATTTCTTACTATGTAGAATAAAAGAATCGAATTGAGCATATTATTTTGTAGAACCCGATAGGCATTGTAGTAGACAAAGTTTGCAATCTCTTCTCTAGAATAAGGTATAACTTTATAGCCACCAACTTCTATCTAATGTTGAGATTTTTAGAATGATTATTTGGAAGGTTAAGAAGTTGGGATGTGAATTATATGCAGATATCTATATACATTATAATCGTATGTGCGAAAGTTGTATGCATCGTTTCTCCATGTTTGATATAATTGTTGTGAAAGAAGCCTTTATTAAATGTGTGAGCCTTTTAATACATGTATATATTTAAGCTAATCTATATATAGTACTTCTGTATTTATTAATATCCAATAGTATATATTTCATGTATGTACCAACTTACAAGGATATGACTATGCATTTTTTACATATGTCAATATTTGTATTTGCATTTGTATTCTCTTGTATAATGATAAGTATTGTGTGTAGTAAAAATAGAACTCAAAAATCAAATATTAATTCGAGGACATTGCCCTTGAGCTCCGACGGATGGGGAAGGGAGTGGCGCCTTATCCTCTACAAACCCCATGTCCCACAAACTCGTTTATCAGGTAACGAGGTCCCCATTTTAGTTGGTTGTTGTCACCCGTAAGTGTTAGACATGGGTTAATATAATGAGCTCTATAATGTATCGATCTGAATATGCCCATTAGGATTAATTCAAGGCATCTCAACAATCTCCATTTTCAATTGAATCCTCTGAAAGCATCAATACTCAATCGTAGCCTTCTCCTCCATGGATTACTACTAATAATGGAGATTGAGAAAGTCAAGTAATGTTTGATCTTACAGCTAGGTTTATCTTTGTAAATAGCTTGATTATTTATTATGTCAAGTTTCTTCACTTTTCTCCTCTTTTCACATGATGAAGTAGACCTAACATCATGTAAGGTTCTAAACTTAATTTACCTGGATCTTTCCTTACATACTATCATTAGATTCGGCTTGACAAGACGAATCCAACGTAACTTGTTTCAAGTTAATCGAAGGTTGTTACACATTGTTATGAATTTTCACGGAAAGAAAACCGACTTTCTATTAAAATTGTCATTATGATTTAACCTTTTCCGTTCAGAATAATTCATCATGGTTAGAGATATTAACTATGATTATAGTTTGACGTAATTAAAGAACTTAATCATAGATAGGGTGGGGCTAATTAATCTAGATTATCCTTAATTAATCATGATTAGTCCTAATTAATCGTGATTAACGTTACATAGTGGATGATTTTTAAGAAGAATGCGCAAAGAGCTGACGGTAAGAAGAGCAAAGAGTAAGGTATGAACCGCTCATTGTAAATTGTGGGAAGGAGGAAACATTAGGTATCATAACTATATTAATCAATGTAGATTGTCAGTCACGCGACTATTAAAATTTTAGGTAACAAAATCCTTTCTTTCATTTTTGGATTTTCAAGTTAAATCAAATCAACTTCTTGAATGTTTGTAGTCTTCGTTACGAAGAACAATCGCCTACTTATTATTGGAACTATTGGTTCATTGTTTCAAGTTTATATCAAAGTATCTACTAAAATTTAAATTGATGTTGTTATATATACACACACAAAATTACTATGATTTTGCAAGTTTTGTTATGGTTGCATTTAACTAAGAAATAAAGTAAGATTGAGATGATAGGAAGTTTGGTTTTAAGAAAGTAAAGATATATATATATATATATATATATATGTAAATGAATTTTGAAAAATCAAGTTAAGTATTGATATACATAATCTATCATTATTTTATGCATTTAGCATAGATTGAGATGATAGGAAGTTTTTATTTTTTATGATAAGGATGACTTAGACTAGACACTACCAATCGAATATGCAACCTACATAATTATGAGGATAAATCCATATAGCAAGCTAAACCTATGTAGTACACAATCACCTAGAAAGAAAGAGTGTACAAAATAATTTACTTGTAATGTATTGTACTCGATAATCAAACGAATTGCTTGATTGAAGATGATATATACCGTACGGAGGCATGAAGGGGGATTAGCAGTAGCCACATTATGAGAACATGTACTTAAGATGTTATTAAAGAAAATTAAGTGCTCATAATCTTGTAGATTTGAAAAAGTGGGTCCTCAATGATGGTAGGCATCCTTTACATATTGGTTGAAGTTTTAAAGACCAATTAGAAAAAGATAAATGCGAATTGTCGGTGTAGTATTCAGTTCCATATTTAGTTGATTTTGTATTTTTTAAATATTTAAATGTATTAATCATTCTATTTGTGCATTCATGTGTATTTATAAATATAAAAAATAGATATAGATGATAGAATTACATCGAAATAAGAGACAAACGGACAATAAGATGCTTCCTTAGCCCTTTTTTGAATTGCAAAACAAATCTTTTTAAACACTACATCCTTATAAATATTGAATATTCTTAATACTACTATCATAAAACAAAATAGCAATTGACTCCCAACGAATCATTAAACAGCTTAGTTTTAATTTGTTTTCGAAAAAACATTAAACAGACCCCTGAACACATTGTGGGGGGTGTGAAGAAGGAGATTGCTCAGGTGCTCACGATAGAACTCGTTTTGGGAGGGTGACCACTTGTTTTTACAGCGTTCAGATTACATTGGGGCATTTGGTCGAACAGTTGGTGTGCACCTTTTTTCGTCTTTGTGTTGGCGAGACACCTCGGGTACAATGTTTCTTGCCTTCATCGATACCGGAGGAAGGGAGAGAGTGAAGCGATCTCCCCATGCTTAGGGGGGTTGATCACAACATCTAGAGGAGGGGAGGAGAGAGCCACCATGGTAGTGGAGGGAACGAGGGCTAGTTGGAGGGGCGGCCGATGACCATCTCCGACTGAGGGTCCTCCTTTGGTGTTTCTATGACCGGAGGCTTTGGATTGGGCTTCACAGAAACAAGGGCTCAATCAGATGATGGACAAATTATTGTTGAAATCAACTGAAAGAGTGTTGTATTTTCCTTTTGATCTTATGTGCCACATTAGGCTTGACCCTTTTAGGCCATGGGCCTTGACCTCGATAGCTAAAAAGTAATTAGTTTTTAAAAAAAATATTTCAACAAAAACAACAAAGCATTTTCCCACATTAAGTAGGGTCGGCAACATACATTCTTTGCTTCCGTTCAGATCTGTCTTGGGTCATTCTCGGGTATAAATCCAAAAAACTAAGATCCATTCAGATAGTCTCATTCCAACACTTCTTAGGCCTTCCTCACCCGCTCTTAGCTGCCTCACCATCCCAAAACTCGCATCTACTAACTGGTACATCAACCGCCTCCTTTACAAATAGTCAAACCACCTTAAGTGATCTTCTCATATCTTCTTCTCAATCGATGCTACACCAACATCCCTTATGATTGAATCATTTCAAATCTGATCTTTACGTGTATGTCCACACATCCACCTTAGCATTTTTATTTATGCTACTGTCATTCTTTACACATATCTATAATTTATAGGCTAACATTCAAATCCATAAAGCATAGCAGGTCTCATGACCGCTTTATAAAATTTCCTTTGATTTTCCAAGGAATTTTCTTATTACATAGAACAGTGAGAGCTCCTCTCCACGTTAACCAACTTGTATTTATTATGTGAGTAACATCTCCATCAAATTCCCCATCATGTTGCAAAATAGATGCCAAATATATCAAAGAAACTTTCTTTTGATTGTTATCATCACCAATCTTCACCCATATTCCTTCACCACTATTTTCATCAAAAATACACTTTATATATTCAGTCTTAACCTACTTATACGAAAATCTTTAGACTCTAATGCATATCTCCAAACCTCAAGCTTCTCATTTACTCCATCTCTAGTCTCATCAATCAACACAATATCATCAGCAAATAACATACACCAATGTATCTCATCGTAGATGTGACTAATCAACTCATCCGTAATCAAAGGAAAAAAGAATGGTCTCAAAGTTGAACCTTGATGCAAATCAATGTTGATGTCAAAATAGGCAGTTTTCCCAAACTAGATCCTTACACAAGATGAAGCGTTATCACATATCTTTTTTGAGGTTAATGTATAGAATAGGTACTTGTTTCTTCTCATAAACTCTCCACAATATCTCTCATGGGATAGAATCATAAGCCTTCTTCAAATCAATAAAAAAACATATAGAGATTCTTCCTTTAAGCTCTATAAATCTCCATTATTCTCCTCAGCATGTGGGTGGCTTTAATAGTTGAGCAAACTAGATTGAATCTGAATTGATTTTCTTTTACTATGGAAACTTGCTCAACCTTCTTTCGATCGCTCATTCTCAAATTTTCATAGTATGACTCATCAACTTAATACCCATGTAATTCGAACAATTTTGAATGTCTACTTTATTCTTATAAAAAGATACCACAATGCTTTTCCACCATTCTTCAGATATTTTCTTACTTCGTCAAATAACATTGAATAAATTTGTAAGCCAAGTCAAACCATGCTCACCTAGAACTTTCCATACTTCTATAGGGATGCCATCATGTTCTACATCTTTCTCAGGTATCGTAACCTTCAAAGCCTCCTCTACTTACTTCCTTTGTTTTCGTTAATATCTTGCACGATTCAAGTAACTTTCACTACTAGCTAGATCTCCTAAATTGATCTCTATCTTTCATTCCCTAATGAAAAGCTTATGGAAATATTGTATGCATCAAGTCTCTATTGGATACATGGATACACGATGGATATATGGACTTCTGCTTAGAATTTCCTATTTAATAAATAGGTAGGTTTGGGTAGTGGTTTTATAAATGGATATGGATTTTGGGAATATACTAGTACACGTCTCAAACCCGACCCGCTAGAATCCTAGGAAGAAACCTTTCCATTCAAGAGTTACATATTTCCTCTTGCTTTTGCTTTACAAGCATATTATACATGATATGCACATCAAATGGGGAGAAATGCATACTTTTTTATACAGGAGTCAGAATCATGGGACCATATTATACTATATTGCAACATCATAGTACATTTTTCAATGCGATAGCTTTACCGATCGCTAGGCGAAGTTACTTACCGTTCTTTCAAATAAATGAGGCCTTGGTGCAAAAGATCCATATTTTTAGGTCATGAGAGCAAAAATTACTTCAACCTGGTAGGTCATTTGAAAGGAAAGATGTAGACAGTTGTTTAAAGAAAATAAATTTTTATGGTGCCACTGTCAACTGAAAACTTAGTTGTACTCCTTACACTATCTTATTTTTTCTCCATGTATAGGAAAAGCCCCCTCAACTTCTTCAATTTTTTAAATATTAGGCTCAGTAATTTCAGAGATCCAGAACGTCCCTACTGGGATTCAAACTCATGTCCTTTAAGTGGAGGCACACTGTTCTACCACCAACCACTCCTTGGATTCTCAACTTCTTTAGTTTCGCACTAGAGTTTGAGATATAATCTCTTCTTCTCCGGGTCCTTGCTATTTTGGAGCCCATTTGGGCCGTCAGAAGTGTGTGCTTGGTTGGGCCTATTAACTCTTAAATATTTGGGAAGGGGGTTATGTCCCTGTTTTGTTATGCTGGATTGTTAGTTTGAACTTATGTCTGTTCTTGATTCTCATGCTCCACATCTCAGGGTGAAGATAAAATAGATTAAAGGAGATGCGAAATATTTATTACTTCATCTCCCAACCCACCTTTTTGAAAAGAGAGCAAAACAAAAGCATCCAACCCCCACTAATTTCTTACCACTTCCTTTGTTTTTATCCAAGCACTCGTTGCAAATGGAACAAGATATTTAATTATAACTTAGATCCAAATTTTGAAACCCACCAATGTGTTTTCTTTTTTCCCTCCAAAATTTTACCCCAGAGAAATCAATAGGAAAATATAAACACCTGCTAATAATTATATAACAAAATGGATTGAATCAACTTATACTTCAGAGAATTGGTATTATATATATAGATCAATAATCATCAAAATACTAGTGTCAATGGTGCAAGAAGATAAGGGCACATGTGTTATTGCAAAGAAGAAAAGGCTCGGAAAAATACAAGTATAAAAATCGTTAGAAGATTGATAATACTGAACAACCAAACTCTGTCAAGGAATTCTCTCCTAAATCCACCACATAGTGCATTTATACACTCTGCTTTCCTTGTCAAAACTCATAGTTTGCGTGTTTATTTGCAAACGGATTTGAATGGACTGATACTTCAGCCAGAACCCCTTCTAGCTTAACACTTCAGCCTGAACAAAACTTCCGTTGTCCTGCAAACTTCGATGCTAAAATTGTGTTGTTAGATTTGCAAATGCAATATGTATGGTGCTTTATCCGCAACGCGAGCATGGACGGGGTCAATGTTTTAGAGTCGATAAATTCCCACTTCATACAGCCCAGTTAAACAGCATCCGCTGACAGCCCAACAGGTTGTATCTAAGTCTAGCCCTAGATCAAAAACATGCCATGTCTTCCGTTCACATGAAGAAAGTGTGAAAAGATGCTAGTTTTCTACCCCTAAAGTATGACACTTATCAGTCAGGCATTTGGATCACAAAGTACAGTTGGCACCAACCGAATAGTACACAGATCGAAATAGAAGGCAGCCTACATCCAACAGCTCTTCCTATTAAGTAAAGAGTTCGAACATCTCAAGTCTACATTGATACCATCCAAATCTCGAATGTCGCAGTGTCGTAAAAAAACCAGACTCGCAGCAGAAAAGAAAAAGAAATTAGCAGCGTTATGAAAAGAAACTACCATATGAATAATACCAAGGCCTTCCATATCTTTGCACAGCATGAGAACAAACCTACAAATTCGTATCAGGAAGAAAAGCCAAGATAACATCTTCTCTATCAGAATCTCATCATATGTTTTTCTGTGCATACGTACTCCTACAGCCACTTAAATGGTATGGTGGTAGTGTAGTGTGCCTACCACCCAAAAAACCAGGATTTAAATCCCTCCTTGTGATGGTTGCGTAAGTAGTCGACAACCAGCGTAAAAAATAGTTGAATCTTTCAACATGGATTTGAGCGAGAATTCATGTAGCCAACCCCTACTCATAGTGGGAGAATGTTTCGCCATTTTTAACTCAGCCATGATAGGTCCCAAGTCCGGGTAAATTGAGGAGGTTGCGTTAGGTAACCTACAACCTGTGTAAAACAGTCAGAGACAACTTCCTATATAATATTTTTTTTAAAATACTATTTGAAATTTGCCTCAAGATAGTCGAATCTTTTCATCATGGACCTAAGCAAGCATTTAGATTTCGTTGGGGCGTTCCCTAGTAGCGACGCTTTGCAACGCCTGAATGCAATGAAAAATTGGCAATAGTCGCTACATTGTTGTATGGATGTAGTTCGAAATTTGCAAGGGTTCTCGCATGAGGAACACATATGAGTAAATATCCTAGTTTTGTTGTATCGTTGTCGGGATGCAGTCCAAAATTTGCAAGGGTTTTCGCATGATGAGTGCATGCGAGTAAAGAAGTTAGTCCAAAAGAGGTAGCAAAGGAAGTTGTGGATAGGTAGTTGGAATATTAACACTTTGACTGGCAAATCGATGGAAATAGTAGATACGATGGAAAGAAGGAAAATTTAGATACTATGTCTCCAAGAGACAAACTGGGTTGAAGAGAAAGCAGGGAGATCGAGAAGACATGCTTTAAATTTAATATTCAGGTAAAGATAAGGACAGAAATGATGTTGGAGTGGTTGTTCATGAGGATTTGAAGGATCGTGGGGTTGAAGTATAAAGATTCAGTGATCGGACGATTTTGCTAAAATTGGTGCTTGAAAAAGAAAATCTGAATATCATCTCAGATTTTGCACAGCAAATTGGTTTAGATGAAAGGATTAAACAAGCTTTTTGGGAGGATCTGAATAAGATTTGCAGGAAATCACACAAAAAGAGATGATTTCCCTAGGTGGAGATCTTAATAGACATGTGGGAATAAATGCTTCATGGTATGCTAGAGTTCATAGAGGCCATGGCTTCGGGATAGAAATGAAGATGGAAAAGTAGTTCTGCATTTGTAACGATGTACGATCTTTTCTTAACAAATACCCTTTCAAAAAGAGTGGAGAGCATATAATTACGAATAAGAGTGGCCTGACTAGAATACAGATAGATTACTTTACGTTGAGAAGAGATTGGTTATGCTGCAAAGACTACAAAGTAAAATCAGGAGAGAGTTTGACAATCCAACATCATTTGTTAGTCATGGATGTGTAACTAAAAGGGCTAGTAAAGAAAAGATGGTTTTCAAGATCACTATAACTAGATGGTGGAATCTTCAATTAAAGCAATCAAGCTTCAGGGAGAAGGTTTTAAAAGACTTGTTTTGGGATTGTAGCAGAAGTGCAAACGAGATGTGGAAGGCGATAGCATATTTATATCCAAAGAGTGGCCAAAGAGATACTATGTGAGTCAAAGGGATGAGCTTCAGGCCAAAAGGAGGCTTGGTAGTGGAGTGGTGGGGTGCAAGAGAAGCTTAAATTTAAAAGAGCATGAGCGGAGTGGAGGGGTGCAAGAGAAGCTCAAAATTAAAAGAGCATGCTTTAAAGATATGTCTAAGGATAAAACAGAGGAAATTGTCACAAACTACAAAATAGCAAAGAAGGAAGCAAAGAAGGCTATAAGCGAAGCTAAGGCAAAAGCTTATTAAGTTTTGTACAAAAATCTCAACTCTAAGGAGGGCTAGAAGTATATTCAGGTTGGCCAAAGCAAGAGAAAGAAAGACCAGACCTTTCTCAAGTGAGATGTATTAGAGATGATGAAGGTCACAAGCTTGTTACTCAGAAGGATATAGAGATTAGATGGAAGTAGTATTTCCATAAACTTTCCATTGGGAAGGAAATAGAGAGATCACTTTAGGTGATCTTGCTAGTAGCAAAAGTTACTTGAATCGTTCATGCTATAGACGAATACAAAGAAAGGAAGTATATGAGGTTTTGAAGGTTATGAGACCTGGCAAAGATATAGGATCGGATGGCATTCTTATATAAGTATGGAGAGTTTTAGTTGAGCGTGGTTTGGCTTAGCTTATAAATTTATTTAACGTTATTTGGTGAAGCAAGAAAATGCTTAAAAATTGGAGGAGAAATATCGTGATGCCTCTTTATAAGAAAAAAGGAGACATTCAAAATTATTCAAATTACAAAAGTACCAAGCCGATGAGTCATACTATTAAAATTTAGGAATGTATGATCGAAAGAAAGCTGAGAGAAGTTTTCAAAGTAAAAGAAAACAATTTGGATTCATACCAGGTCGTTCAACTATTGAAGTCATCCATTTGCTGAGAAGGACAATGGAGATTTATAGAGTTAAAAGGAAGATCATATGCTTCTTATTGCTTTGGAGAAGACTTATGATTGTATCCCATGTGAAATATTGTGGAGAATTTTGGAGAAGAGACAAGTACATGTCCTATACATCAACCTCATAAAGGATATGTATGATAGGTCTTTATCTTGTGTAAAGATCCAGTCTGGGAAGACTGATTATTTTGACATCAACATTGATTTACTTCAAGGTTCAACTTTAAGTGTATTTCTTTTTACTTTGATTATGGACGAGTTGACAAGTCATATTCAAGATGAGATAACCTTGTTGTATGTTATTTGTTCATGATATTGTGTTGATTGATGAGACTAGAGATAGAATAAATGAGAAGCTTGAGGTCCGGAAACATGCATTGGGGACTAAAGGATTTCATATAAGTGGGGCTAAGACCGAATATATGGAAAGCACTTTTAATGGAAGTAATGGTGAAGGAATCGAGGTGAATATTGGTGATAATAACATTCGGAATAGAAATTCTTTTAGATAGTTGGAATCTATTTTGCAACATGATGGGGAAATTGATGGAGATGTTACTAATGGAATAAACGCAGGTTGATTAAATGGAGAGGGGCCTCTTTTATTCTCTGTGATAAGAATTTTTTAAAAAAATCAAAGGAAAGTTTTACAAAGAAGTCATGAGGCATGCCATACTCTATGGATCTGAATGTTGGTATGTGGACTATAGACATGTGCCGAGAATGACAGTAGCAGAAATGAAAATGCTAAGGTAGATGTGTGGACCAAGGGTTTAAATATCGGTTTCGGATATCGTATCGATACCCTTTCGATACGAAACCATTTGTGAAGAAAAGATCGGAAACTTCCCTCATATCGCCATTTCACTCGAAATTTCAGTGCCTTGTTGAAACTGAAATTTCGTCGAAATTTCGCCGAAATTTCGCGAAATCTGAAACCATGGTGTGGACACACGTAAAGATCGGATTCGGAATGACTTTTTTTGAAGTCTAAAAGGAAGGGGGAAACACTCGGAGGTGTCCGCCCCAAGATTTATTAATTAAAGCAGAGAAGAAACAAAAGGATAACGAGCCAAAAAATACCTTGCCCAACCCATTACAAAGTCCACTCGTCAAGCAAGCGATTAGCTAATACACCCATATTTTCTTTGTAAAAACGCTGACCCGAAAACAGAAGATCGGATTCGGAATGATGCAATCAGAAGGAAAGTTGGTGTACCTCCAATTGAGGACAGGATGCGAGAACGCTTAAGATGGTTTGATCATTTGTTAAGGAGGTCAAACTGATGCACCAGTTAGGAGATCCGAGTTTTGGGATGTTGAATCAGCTAAGAGAGAATGAGGACGGCCCAAGAAGTGTTGGAATGAGACTATATGAAGGGTTCTTAATTTTTTGGATATAAGTCCAAGATTGAGCCAAGATAGATCTAAATGGAGACAAATAATCCATGTAGCCGACCCTACTTAATTGTGGGAAAAGGCTTTGTTATTGTTGTTGCATACTCCAACAGCCAGCAAGCCTTTTAGGTGTGTCGGCTACAAAGATCCTCCGTGGAAATCTCGAACTTTACATTCTCGCGGATCCAGAACTCGCTTAGCTTCACATCGAGAAGTGTTGAGGAAAAGAAATCTATGTAGAAAAAAATACTGAAAAGGAAAGCATGCAAAATTTTGAAAGCATGTTCCACAGGAACCAGTTACAGGTCATAGTGAAGGATCACCACCAATCCCCAATAAGTTCCATTCAGGCAAAACCAAGAGATGGCATGTACGAAATGTGGCAGGTCCATGTCGAAAAATTTGCGGCATGCCATCTGGATCCAAAAAGACCACTTTGAGTAGTAGCAGAAGACTGCCATTTGTGTGCACATCAGTTGACAGTTTACCTGATAAGGGTTCAGATCATGTTCTTTATACAAACCAGTCACAATCCAAGGGAAATTGATTTCCAATTGGGTACTGAAGCAGAATGAATGGTATGTTAGTTTTGTACCAACACAGAACGATAACTGAAGCCGGAGTACCAAAATAGATGGGTAACAATCATGAATCAACCCTCATGATGCTCATCCGTATTCAACTTGGGCTCAAACTTAAGACATCTCCAAATAAAATACACATGACCTAGCGAATTCCAGTTGGCGAAACTAACACATTGTTTCTAATTTGGCATTTCTACATGTCATGCTAGATATTCAGTGAATCTACTATGTGACAAATCTGAAGACCTCATCTATGATATTGCGCTATTCGAGTCACAAAACCTATAATCGGGCTACAAATGCAAATAAAAGATGATGGAATGATTAAAATCTCTACAAGCTAACCAGAGGTACCTACTATGATCCATGCATTGGCATAAGAGTAGCTAATATCATTGAACACAGAGCAAAGGACATCTGAAAACCTGAGTCCTCAGGTTGTGGTGGTGATTTTCTATTTTGCCATGCAAAAAAAACATCCAGTCGAAGAAAATTATATATTAGTTCAAGTGCATAAGCCTCTTGTAGAAACGGAATGCAAGGAGAGGTTGCCATTGTCTGATCTTGACGTTCAAGTTTAAGAATCCACCATGTCAGTTAACACTTAGAATTAGCAGCAAACCTAAAAGTTGACAGTTTCAAAACTAGAAAGCACCTATAAGATCTTTCAACTGTGACACCTCTGGACAAGGTTCAAGAGATTTTTCTTACTTTTTTCCCTGAAAAGTAGTTCTAGTAATTGTTGCTAAAGCAGAGCTCAATGACCATGATTTTCCTTTTGAGTGGAGACCTGCGCTATCTATAATCGCAATGCCAGTTTCAAGCCATTGCATGTTTCAAGGTAGATAAAAACTTTAAGTTTTCCATACTCCTACAGCCTCACTTCTATAGATTTCTGTATTCAAAAATACAAGTTAAGATATTGTGCTTTTGGTTATTTCTGAAAAAAGAAGTGATTTTTGCTATGCACCTTTAAAGTTCTTCTAATACTAGAGATTATTCTTCCGAGAATGCACATAATTGTGTTTTCACATTCCCATCACCGAACAATATCATAAAGCCATTTGATGCAATAATAGAGATAGGTAAACAAAGCATAGTCATTGCCATAGAACTTACCATCTTTTATAAAAGGCAGAGAAAAGCAATCACAAGTACCGTGGGCAAAAGCAAGAGAAGTTTACTGCAAATAACAGGACCAAATAATTCTACCAAATGAATAAAAGAATGATAATTCCATGCAAAGGCATTAATTAGTTTAGTCTATAGTAATGAAAGCTAGGTTTCTGCTCCTTCATTACAGCCTTCTTATTCCCTTTAAAAGAAAAATGTGTTGAACGACAAATAAGAAATTCTAAAATTATAATGAAAACTAAGACATTCTTTGATATTGTGGCAAAGCACAAGTAAAAGACAATAAAATACCAAATCTTGTCAATTTTTTATTGGGAAAAACAATAATATAGGAATGCCGCTGAGCACAATTAATAACTTATAGACCTAGGCATCAGTTAGGATGGGGCTGCAATATAACCAATAAGAGATATACTACAAGAAAAAGATGTTTAGCTTTATACTATCTGGCATCATCTACTGTCCAGTTATTACTTCCGGGAAACAAGCACTCCCCTACAGGACAAGCCATGGTCCTGATAATCTGGACAATCAAGCCTCCAAATCCAAAAGCCATCTAACAAAACATGCCATGGCCAATTTTCACCAATACTAAACAGACATCCAGCATGCGAGACATTTAATCAAATATGTTTGACGTATTCAATGCGGTCATCTACCAACAATGTCATCCAAAAGATGCTCATCTCTACGATTCTAATATATGGCTAATCCCTGCCCAAATATGCATGATATTGGTTAGTTGATAGTCAAGACCCATGATATTTTCTTCAAGTTGTTAAAACAATCGTGAGACCAGCTAATAGATGGGGAAATTGATGGAGATGTTCCTAATAGAATAAATGCAGGTTGGCTAAAGTGGAGAGAAGCCTCTGTTGTCCTCTGTGATAAGAAAATTCCTTTAAAATTAAAGGAAAGTTTTACAAAGCAGCTGTGAGACATACTATGCTCTATGGAGTTGGCCTGTGAACCATAGACGTGCAGAGAATGGTTGCAACAAAAATGAAAATACTAAGGTGGATGCGTGGACACACGCGTAATGATCGGATTCGGAATGATGCATTCAGAAAGAAAATTGGTGTAGCTCTGATCGAGGAAGATGCGAGAAAACCGTTTAAGATGGTTTGGTCATTTGCAAAGAAGATCAGCCGATGCACCAGTTAGGAGATGCGGGTGTTGGGATGTTGAGTCGGCTAAGAGAGGGCTTGGACGGCCCAAGAAGTGTTGGAAAGAGACTATACGAAGGGATCTTAGTTTTGTGTATTTAAGCCCGGGATTGATCCAAGATAAATCTGAATGGAGGCGAAGAATCCATATAGCCGACCCTACTTAATTGTGGAATGTTTTGTTGTTGTTGTTGTTGTTGTGCTAAAACAACCCATGGATTAATGGTTGTATTGGCACATCCACGAAACAACGATCTAACTAATGAATCCGAACATGTTAACTCCTTGACAATAAAGCCAAGACAACTGCCTAATAAAGTCCACGGCCTCTCTACACCTATATAACTATATTCTTTTAGAAGTCTATCACATACATCAGCTCCTTACCTATTCACCTTACCTATTCAACCCCCATCAATCTTCTTTCTCAAGTCCTCCGGTACCACCCACAACTTGCAAAATTTAGTTACTAAAGCTTTGTGGATGCTACTGATTCAAAAGAGCCTGATCTATTCATGTGCAAAAGGTTGCCATAAGATTTAAAAACGCAATACATCTGCGAAGGAGGCATATAGACAAACAGGCAAAAATATTTATCTAAACATGGTATGTACGAGAATTAGCAAATAAAAGCTCCGCCAAAAGCACACGAACCCGCTTCGGATAAGCAAAGAAACAAAGATGAGATGATGCCATATCAAGAAAATAGAAATGCTTCACCGAGATGCACGAACATCATATAATGAGCAAGCCATTCTTTCCATCAGAAGCAAAGATGGGACAATGCTATATCAAGAAAATAAGATATGCTCCATGAGACCATCCAAGTAAATATATACAACGCATCGAAATTATTCTATTGTCTGACTGCACAACCTTTGAAGGTTTAACATGACAGAAAAAAAATAAAATCTGCATAAATTGATATATATGGGACAAGTCAAAAGAATGTGATGGATTTAAAAATGAAAAGGGGAGCATCAGACAACAAGTCGAGTTTGATAAAAGATAGAATCTATTTTTGAGAAACTATGAGATTTCATTTTAGGGAAAAGGTAGAGATTACCCATAAATCACAATAAGAAACTTATATCCCCACTGGACAAACCAATCCTGCAGATGATCCCCGAGGCAAAGTGCCGTAAAATCATTGCACCTTAAAAATCGGAGAATTCAGCAGCCCATCACTGCACAATTATACACAAAGCTTCCTGATGGCTTCCGAGCGATCAGCTCCCACTCCGGCGGTCCGTCACCTGGAATCCAAGAATTAAGCTCGATGATTCCTCCGGCCGACACCTTCGGTCCACCGATCACTATAAGACGCTCGCCACAAGCTCGGAACGCAAGGCCCCATCCATTCACCGATACAGATCTCTCAGGCAATTTCCCGAGAGTGATCCATGTGTTATTCCTTTTATCATATTTACGCAGTTCCATCTCTGCATGATCAGCAGCATACAGTTCGTTATTGACCACAGCAACCAATGGAGGTGCACCGGTTTCCCCGTTTGGCGTCGGGAACATGTCACGAATAACACGCCATTGCCGCGTCTCCAAGTTGAACTCCTCCCCACATGATAGCAGCCCGGTATCATTCATTCCACCGATGACATAGAATTTCCCATCCATGAACACTCCCGAGCACATCTTTCTCGGTTTATTCATGTCTGGTAAGTCCACCCATTGCTGCGTCTCGGAATTAAAGAGCTCGGCAGAACTGTAGGCGGATCCATAAGTGTTGCAGCCACCGGCGACGATGGCTATTTCTCCGAGACTAGCCGAGCCAAACAGGCATCTAGGTAAGTTCATCACAACACCAGGAGACCAAGAATTTGTTAGAATGCTATATCTCATCACTATGTGTGACAAAACCTCCCTACCGAACACGAGGAGCTCTGTGCCAACAGCGAGGGATTCCTTGTCCGAGCACATGAAGCACTCGTTAGGCGGCATCCTCGGCAGGTGCATCCACCGGCGGCGGCAAGGATCGAATGCATCCCACTCACAAATGCTGCAGGAGAAATACACCCAATGCTCCACGATCCCTCCGAAGCGCCTGAGCTTGTAAAGCTCGCCGCTACGAATCAGGGAGCGGAAACCTTGGTTCAGGGAAGCCAACGAGCCATAGTCGGACCTCGAGCAGCGGAGGAGGCAATTGATGGAGATGTCTCTCCCGAGGAAATTGATCAGGGAGTTGGTATCGCCATAACCAGCACGAGCATCCTCTGAATTCGAGCGCTTCGGGGACTTCTTCCGGTCTCCTCTTCCGTCTTCTGAACGAAGATCCTTTGACTCCTCATCCAACGGGCGCTTTCCGAGATGGCTGCCGGAAAGCTGGCTGCACATATAATTCCAGTCGTCTTCCTGCTCGCAGGAGCTCGGCAACGGCCTCTTGAACAGACACCGCTTGCCCTCCAACATACTCAGCGAAAACCAGATCGATGGAACGTGAAGGCACCCGAGAAAAACTCGAATTATCGCCGTGGGAGATCTAAACCGGCAAAGAAGGACGAAACAAAGGGATAGACGGAGGAGGAGGAGGAGAATTAAAGCAGAACAAGGCACTCCCAAATTCGGAAAGGATGAATGAGGTCTTTCAGCCCACAAGAAGCAACGAACACACACACATCAAATCCACGGCTCGCAAAAACCATCAGAAACAACGCCAAAAACCCAATCCTTCCGGGAAACTACCACCGACCCATAATCCACGAACGCCAAATTGCCACCCGAACACCCCCAAGTTGCAACCTTTCTGTCGAATCCAATGCAAAGGAGCACAACCCACAATTCAGATCTCCAATTCCGGGCCTCCCCGAGAGGAAAGAACGGATCTTTCAACCGACCCAATTCGAGCGGACACACCAACAGCAGAGATCCGCCACAAGAACGAACACCCTTCCTCCCCCTCTCAACCACAACTCAACAAAGAGCAAACGAGTCAGAGAGAGAGAGAGAAACAGAGATAGAGAGAAGATAGATATGGGAAGCGGATGTCTACTCTTTCTTTCCACTGCTACGTGTTTGTCCAACTCCCTTTTTTATCATGTTCCCTCTCACTTCTCCTCCTCCTCCCTTCCTTCTCCTTCCCTTCTGCTGCTTCTGCTTCTGCTCTCCTTTCTGTGTCGTGCGTCCTTCGGATTCTTCTCGCAGAGGACCACGCAGCCCCCCTTCCAAGGATGGATGGAGCACCTCGTTGCGCTCTCGGGCAGGCCTTTTATCTCTCTCTCTCTCCCTATCTCTCTCTGTGTGGTGGCCACCACCGCTGGACACCAAAGGCGTCGTTTATGGAGCTTTTTAGACGACGTCGTCGTATAGCGATGGGGTATTCGAGTATTTCTCTCCCTCCTCTTCCTTTTCTTATTCTTTTTCGGCTTTGGTTACGGTCACCGCCGTCGCGTGAGGAGGGGCGTAGAACGGCGCGCACGGGAGGGCGGTGACGGGAACCCGCGGTCGCAGCTCCTTTCGGTTTTTTTGATTGGTGGGGTCGGGTTGGTGGGCTGACCCGGACCGGCGGGTCCAAGTGGAAACCGCCCCCGGTCTGCCGTTTTTTTCTGTGCGGGTTCGACACGTTTTCATTTCGCGATTCCGTGACCCACCTCGCAACCCCTTTGTTTCCATTTATACCCCTGCGAATTTTTGATTGGCAACCCTATTTTAGGGATTTTAACCTTACAGTCCCTGTAAATTTTGCCAATTACCTTTACGGTCTTTGAAATAAAATAATTCTTCTTTCAATCATGTAAACTTGCCAACTCTTATCTCATGAATCTTGCGGTTAATCTGTTTGAAGCTCGTGAAGATTCTTGTAGTAAGTTACAGGGCCGATGGGATAATTACGTTGTGCAAAAAATCGTAAAGATAATTAAAAAGTTTATAAGATCGGTCGGATAAAAATCCCTATATTTTATCGACCACGATAACAACGGTAATGCTTACGTATCAAACTGCGTATCTATGAAACTATATTAAACCTTAGGCTTTCAACTATATAGGGTGGTGATTCCCATTTGTCCATATCCAATAGAATAGTCCGATACCAAATCTCGTCCATCTACTGGATACGGAAGGATCGCATGGAGTTAATTATTCCGTAAAAGAGTACATCATGCTAAAAACAATGCAAAAATACCGGATATGGTGATCAAATGAAATCACAACCATGATCTAGTAAGATCCTCTTTGGTGTTATTTTGGTTCTTATGGAATAGGATGCAGAAGCTATTTGACGGCTTTACCCTTAGGGCTCGTTTGGTAACCAGCCGGGATAACTCGGTTTATCTCCCTCTTTTCATGGAATGTAATTTTATCACAAATCATAGTGACATCACATCACATTCTTTATTCCAACCATCTCTAACCCTCATAAACATCCCAGACAGCTATTATTCCAATCAGGTTATCCCAACTCACTCCAACCCAGCAACCAAACAGACCCTTAGGGTTAGTTTGGTAGCTGTTGTACACCGATGTATACTGGTGTATCCAATGTTCCAACCCTCCCAACCCTCCACATAGTTTACTATTCGCAGGGGTACTCCAATCCAACCCAACCCAGTTACCAAACTGGCTCCTAGAGTAAACGTGGTTGCATATGTGCTATGCTAGAATTTTTTAGTATTTTTATTACTTGTGCTCCTTTTAACTTCTGGAATATTAATTATGCTCTTTTTTGGTAATATCAGTGATTCTCTTTAGTTCTTACAAAATTTACGATTCTACCATTTCGTTAAGGTAAATTTGGGGCACAACTGATATCATAAACTTGCAGAACTGCTAATTTTGTAAAAAATTAGGTGCACAATTGATATTACAAAAGGAGAGCGATATAATTGATATTGTAAAAATTAAGAAGAGCACAAGTGATAAAATACTTTTTTTAGTCATAATGTTAACGAAAATAAAAAATCACAATATGAACTACATTCTTATGTGGGCAACTTAGTGTTCGTGCTGAAATACACTAGTCAATTGATTGAACATAAAAGTTACAATATTAAGAAGAAGAAACTATATGGGCAACAATTAAATATGTAAAAAGAAAATGACAATGTTTAGTTGATGATATATATATGTGAATATATTTCAATTTTAAACATATCCAATTTAATAGGGCGCGAAATACCATAGTGCACTTTCAATTATGTATAAATTATTATGCATATGATTGATTATAAGAAGATGCATTTACACACATTTACACACATATACTCTCGCAAGCATGCATTTATACACACATTTACGCACAATGTGCTCCTAGCTCATGTGAGGAAGTTAAAGATAATGTTAAAACAAAGTAAAATCGATTATTTACAACAACAAAAAATAGAAGAGAGAATGGATAAGCTCCTCTGTGCAACTAACCACTTTAGGTAGATACGAGTTGAGTTATCATGACATTACTCTTCTCCATCATCTAATGATTTCAGTGAAGCTCTTCATGTTTGTTCCTCAAACATCACTTTTCTAGTCCTCAAGATGAATCTGAAGCTTCCTCCAATCTCATTCATGACTTGATGACACAAAGTTATCTTCATCATATTGTGGGGCATGTCATCATTGAATCGTTTCTGCATGAGCATGTTATAACTTAAAAGTTTTAACTTCAGTTAGAAGTAAAGCTTGTAGAGTTTTCAATAAGGAAACACAACAAGTAGAAGAACCACTCATATAAAATTCATTGAAGGCATTCAATTGATTAATATAGAATAGGTAATTGAAGAAAAAGATAATTATGAATTACAATTGATAGATTTAAGTACCATAAAAGACACCAACACACATAATTTATTTAAGGAATGGAGTTTTAACAAAAAAATCATTCAAAAGAACAATTGATGGAAATATTTGATAAGATACATAAAAGATATCAATTAGTCAATACTTTTTTACTATATAACTAAGTATCTCACATAAAACTCTTAAATATAGAAGAAGTTATAAAAGATTAATTATATATTAATGCAATAAATATGAACTAAAATTAGTTTGTTGGGAATCAATATGGGATCTAGTCCCTACACAAGAAGATCACTTTATAATTGGAACTAAATGTGTGTTCAAAGATCAATTGAATGAGGAAAGGAAAGTAATGAATAATAATGTCAGATTAGTAGCTCAAGGCTACAACCAACAAAGAGGAATATATTTTAATGAGATATATGCTCCTATGTCTACATTTGAATCTTTTAATATCGTATTAGTATATGAATCATTTCAAGAAATAAAAATATATCAAATGGATGTAAAAAGTACTTTGTTAAATGGATTTATTAAAGAAGAATTTTATGTAAAACAAGCACAAGGGTTTATATAATAAAGAGAATACTTGATGTGTTTATATATTGAAGAAGGATTCGTATTATCTAAAACAAAGCTCCTAAAGCTTGGTACGAAATATTTAGAGATTGTGTTATTAAGTCATGTTTTGATATGAGAAAGGTTGATGGCATCTTGTTTCTCAAAATGATAGAGATTCAGATAGTTTGGGTATATGTTGATGATATTATGTTTTGATCATCTAACACTGAAATTTGTAATGATTTTGCATAGATAATGCAAAAGGAGTTTGAAATGAGTCTTATATGAGAATTGAACTTCTTTTTAGGATTACAGATTCACCAACTAAAGGATGACGCCTTCATCGCCTAAACCAAATATTTGCGAATTAAACATTCTTAAGAAATGTGGTATGACGTGCTAAAGGAAAAAAATGTACCAATAGTCGTGAAAGTAGCCTAGATAGTGATGACCAACGAAAAGAAGTACTTCGAGTGCTATATGGAGAAATAATTGGATCTCTACTCTATCTAATTGTAAGTAGATCATATTTTTTTAATACTTATAAGCTCAATTTCAGGTAGCATGTACGGAATTACACTTCCTACAGTGAATAGGATTGTTAAGTACATGAAAGAAGCTCACTAATTAGGTTTGTTCCATGTAAGAATACTTTTCTTAGTCAAACTAGTATATAGTGATTATTATGCTAGGAGAAGAATCGATACTAAAGTACGAGTGAAACTTACTAGTTTCTCGATAACTCATCAATCTCGTAATTCTCGAAGAAATAAACCGTGCTATATTATCAACCAATGAGGTATAGTATATTTCAGCTTAGCATACTTGTGTTAGGACACGTGAAGCGGGTTGTATAACCAGATCACTATAATCATAAAAATTTCAAACAAGCATAACATTACATACCACTTATTAATCATGAGATGAAAGAATAATCAATCAAATCACAAATAACAAATCTATTTAACGTGGAAACCCACTCGAGTAAAAAACACGATCAGAGCCTCTCGCCCTGCGCTTTCAACCTAACCCAACCGAGTCTTTTGTTGCCATGGATTGCTTAACAATGGCAACTCATCCATATTATAATAATTAGATTACATGGTTTAACTTGATTGTAGGTACAATAGTATAACGGTCTACAAATTCAACAACAATTAAATATGCAAATGAGGAATAAAATAGAGAATGGTCCGTTTTGCACGTGTAACATTATTTTGCCTTAAAAATCGAATTATGTGTATCATATCTTAAATAATGTCAATCGGAGATTGTTACAGATTGTTATGAAGTTTGAAAATAATGAAGGTTGATATTGACAAAGTTGTCATCAACTCTTGATCACTATCATTAACACTAATTAATTGTGATTAAAATGACTATGATCATTATGTACTAATCATGATTATTGAATATTAATTATACATTAGACAATAATCATAATTAAGAATAATTAATCCTGATTAATGCTTATTAATCATGATTAACAATAACTAAGTCTCATTAGATAAATCACATGCTTCAAGATAGACACGGTAAAACCATTGGCTGGATAGCTCATGATTTTTGTGATGATGTGGCAACTGACTATGACCGCTCAGTGCATCAGGTGAATAGTAATTCATTGATCATGTTGATTGGGCCTTGATTGGAATGGCATTTAGGTGGGGTGGACGCTAATAAATATCCCCATCCCTACCTTAATTCTCTAAAACTTTACCTTTTATACACCACCCCATGGTTCAGGGTTGAGAGGTTGAGAGAAAAAGAGGAAGGCGGTAAAGATGTGTTAGCAAATTGTTGTCAGGAAGAAGAGGAGAAGGAAGATGGTGTGCTCATCTTCTCAACGGCTTCTGTTTTGAGTTAAGTAGATCTAACTTGTGCTAGGTTTCAAATTCATTTCAAGTTTCTTTCCTCTTCTATGTTAGTATTAGCATATAAGGGGAAATATGAGTTTTAACCTATCTTGGGTACGAGCAGTTGTGCCATTCGTGAACATGCTTCACTCACCCATGTCATGAGACTACCTGATACCTAATTATATGCTGATACTGTTATTATATGATGAAGAAACCTGAGTAACGCCCTACTTGGATGTAAGCAGTTGTGCCATCGATGAACGTATCCTCACCCATTCATGATGTGAGGTGTACCGATTCTTCATCATTTCTTCTTTTTTGTTCCTATTTTCAAGATTTGTTTTTGTTTTCCTTTGAATATTTTATAAGAGGAAATTCTATCGATTTTTTCTTTGGAATATCACCCGATATAAGGTTGATTATGCTGAATTTTTCCTTGAAATATTACTTGATATAAGGGAAAACTCTACTGAAATTTTGAGAGATTATGTTCTCTATGTTCTCCGTGTTCTTCAATCGTTCTTCACATGTTCTTCGTTTTCTTGATTCAAAAATTGATCCTAGATATTTCAGGAGTCGTTAATCATCCTATTTGAACACGGAGCAAAGTGGGATGTTGTATACACATGAAAGTTATACACGTTAGATAATGAAATACTTGTATTTTTGTTGTTGAGTTTTCATATTAAATCAAATCAAAATTTGATTTATGTTTTTGCTACGAAGGATGCAAAATGTTTATTTTGAGAGACTAGGGATGATTGATTCATGATTCATATCAAAACATTTGATAAAAATGAATCTGTTTAGTAATGCATATATATAAATGATATGGTTCATGCAATTATAGAAGATTAGGCCTTTTGGAGATATATTATATAAATGTAGATATGAGTATTTATATAAGTATACACACACACACCAACCCAAGACAGAGAGAGCAAGGTAAAGATTTATGCTTATAATCATATCATGTGAAATTGATATAATTCAAAATCAGATCCAATAATGTATTGTGTCATACTATAATGATGACTCGGAGCAGATACAGGTTGAGCATTCAATCTTTAGGTTTACTATAAATATGTATGACATGCCAAGCAAAGAAGAAAATAACTCTAAATCTCTCTCTCTTATAGAATAGAATGAAGAATATATAGAATATGAATTGTGTGTTTAGAAGTTTGGTCTAAGATCTTATTTCTAGTCTTTAGACGGACATAGACGTTGGAGCTTAATATGGCTCTTTGGATTCAAATCAGGAATAAAAAGTCGAATTCAAAAACATTCTTAAACTACAATTTATAAATCATTTAGTAAATTGTTCGATTAAAATTTAAAAGTTGATTGATCAATCAAAAAGTTGATCAGGATTTGATTGATTCATCAAGAATGTTAATCGATCAACCAAAAATTTTGATCGACTACAGTAAATCAATTGGTCAAAAATATGTTGATCGATAAATTTGGATTTCTGACTTGAAAATAATTTTTATACATGTCTGAAATGCATGAAGAAGGATGCTATTTGAGATTCTTTACAATACTAAAACAATTATTATTACAAGAGTCTTCGACTTTGACTTGAGCATAAACTCCCTTGAGCTTGAACTCCTTAGGCTTCCTAATCTTGAACTCCTTTTCTTATATCGGCTTTGAGCTCATTATGATTGAGATTCTTCTTATTCCTTTAGCTTTCTTACTTTTGACCTAGTTTAACGCTAAATACATAAATTTTATTATCACCAAAATATGTGTGCTCATGCTAGAACTATCATTACTTATTCACAACTTCTTTGGATGAACCAAACACTTTCATATTAGGAGTTCAATTTGAATCAGTTAAGACTCAATGTGACAACACCAGTGAAATAATATAAACTTATTCAAGAATCATGTAAATCACTTAAAAACGAAGCATAATAATGCTCTATATCATTTTTTTAAAGATAATGTTTTCAAGGTGGAAATATATCTGGGTTTTAACGCATACTTACTTTCTTCCTTGAAAATGCACGTTCAAACCATAAAATGACATTGATAAAACTCGATATGATTTCTTGTGGAAATATGAAGGAAAAAAGCTGTGGAAATATATAAAGGAAAGAAGATGTCATGAGGCAAGTTGGAACTCAATATATTGTCCTAAGGATAACGATGGACAATGAATCATCCATTTAAAAGAACTCAATAAACTCTATACGAACGAAATCATGGATCAAATTATAAGAGAATCCCTCTTCACTTACTTCCTCTATTGTTAGGGCATCAAACTTCACGAATCTAGTAATCCAATAATACGCAAAAATAAGCAGCGAACTCCGTCTTTTGGAAGGCGATCAAAAATGGCTCTAAGGACCTCAGGGAAATTAGGTCTAAAATGGTAAAACCAAGGAAAAATACCTTACTATTGGAAGACCCCATAGGGTTCGAGAGTCCTTTAAAAGCAAAGTCTCCTTTACTCTATATTTCTGTTTGTGCTAATAAAAATTGCACTATTTATTAAGGGTGTGACTCTATCTTTCACTTAGTGAGATGAATTAATGTTAAACGAGTTGAATTAATGTTTAACACCCTGCATGCGAACTTTCTGATAGGATTCGGATCAACCCAAGATTGGAGTATTATATGGCAACATACATGAGTCGACGAGAGCCTTCTCTCCTAGGCTAGACGATCGAGCAATGAGATGCAACAAACTTCCTCCAATAAAAAAATCAAGAAAGCTGCAAGCAAAGGAAACTCTACAATACGATCTGAAGATAGAACAAACGATCACGTTAGGATTCAAGACATATCAACAAAAGAAAATGAAAGAAGGGAAAAACATCAAAAGCAAATGTAATGTACCTCCAGCAGCACATGTACATTCACATACAAGCACGTGCGGATAGTGATCAAAGGCAAAAACAGAAAAAAAAAAGGAGGAAAGAAACGGCAAATATAAAGGAAAATAAGATAAAAACAAAGAGAGAAAGAAAGGACATCCAAATCCAGACCCATAATCGTCCAGTTTTCCAACTGCGGAACCGGTCTCCTTTTACGAGTTCGTTCCCCATACGACTCTTTCTCCTCTTCCACATTAACCTCGCGGTCAACCCCATCGGATCGGACGGCTCCGCGTTTCCTTCCGCCGTCGTTCCTCCATCACCGTTCCGATGGAAGGCAACCGTCCCCATCCGGCTGAGAACCCATCAAGGAAAAAAACCCAAATCAAATCTAATCAAATCTAATCTTTCGTAGCTTTACGCTATTTGCAGAGAGAAGTGGATGTCATTGTCTACGACCAATGGCTTAAAAAACCTGATCAGATCGGCAGGTCAGATCAGGAGCTAGTGTGGTGCGTTTGGTACGCAGGTTAAGGTGGATTAAACTGGTAGAGGGTAATCCGTTTTAGTGTTTAATTAGATGATTAAACTGGAGGTGGTTAGAAATGGGTTTGTGATGATATGATTGTATTGGAGTTTGAAAAAGTGAGTAGTTATTATGATGTTATTGTATTGTAGTTTGGAAAAATGAATATAAGTGAAGTAGTTTATAATTTTTATATAATATGATGGTATAGTATAGTATTTTTTTTGATGAAACTGATGATGGAGATTTGATTTATTTAATTGTTTAAAAAAGAAATAAAGTGGGACCCACACAAAAGAGAGGGGAAGTGGGTTGAGGGGGATAAACTCCCCAAAGGGAGTTTAACCCCCTTGCTGAATGGGGCCTAATTGATTGGTTCAGCCGATTACATGTAAGCGTTTTTTCAATATAACAATAATAATAAATCAAGTCAGACCGGTTGGATCGGACATGATTCACTTGAATTGAACCGATTTTGATGATTTTGGATTAGCTATTGGAAACGGTTGGTAACTTAACATTATAAAATCAGTCATGAGTAGTATTTTGGGACTATTAAGTTATATTAGATTTTGATATCATCTGATAAGATAGAGATTAATTGTTTGAATATTAGTTGTGATCTTCATTCACAAAATACATAAAAATAGAAGTTTTAATACATCTAGATGTATACATAGCTGAATGGGCACCCATCTGCTCAACCCGTCCAACATACACGTGGTTGGATTTTAGACAAATAACATGCCATAGAATCCGATATGGTTCGATCTATTCAATGGTTTATCCATCAATTTGACATATCATAGACATGCGCTGCTTTAAACCATGGTTTTTCGTTATGAACTTTTATTACCATTGTACTAAATTATTATTTCGTTGTCATTTTACTTTGTTAGCATCCACTTTACTAAATTTTGAACGGTTATTTTATTAACATGTATGTATATGTATATTATATCCGATTTTCATGGTTCAAAAAATAGTTTGACGGATCCGACTAATAAACTCAACCCGGTCCAATTTTTTCTTGATCGAAATTAATGATGACATCACATTGACATCATTACCGGTCAGATCGGGTTGAAGCGACGGTCGGATCTGATCTAATCAAACCGAAAAATACCGATTCTAGGCATGGTTTGGATTTTAAAACGTCTCTGTTAATTAGATGTTACTAGTGTTATTGCTTCTGTTTGGAGTTGAAAATGACACGGTACCCTCCAAATGGCCTTTACTCATTTAAAGAAAATAGTTGTGTGTGGAGCACAAACTCCCACATCAAAGACCAACGTAAATGGAGGGGAGAAAAGGGAAAGTCCTAAAAGGCAATCGTTTTGGTCTAACCCATCAAACCTGTGAACGTAAATGCCCATAAGTTGCGTGTTGCAGTCAATAACGGCAAATCTTACAAATTCCTCAAGAAACCCTTGGTCATGTTCGTTTGGGTATAAGGAGGAATGGAATAAGGAGAATAAGCCCCCAACACGCTTCCCATGGTACGATTATTCCTCATTATTTCATCTTATTTCACTCTTATTCATATCTTTATCCTACCTTACCTACCTTTATTTCACCTTATTCTCATTATTCTTATCCTCCAGCCGAACGGAGAATAAACCCTTATTCCCCTTATTCCCCATCCTTATTCATGCTTATTCTCCTACCGAACGGGCCATTAATCTAATCTAATCAAAAATGGAATGTGATCAAGCTCTCACATCACATATTTATATTCCTTTTGCAACGATGATATTATTTTCGTTTTTTCTGTTAATTTAATTTGTGATTTTAGTTGGAGTTTGATCTGGACCTTAAGAAAATCTTTCGACGAGGATGAATAATCCTAAAATAAGATGGTTTACATGGCATTTAAATAATCAATCATGTTCCTGCGTGCTATACGTATTCCTTCTTAAAAAAACTGGAACAATAGTGATGCATAAGTCCACTTATTTCTCCTTACTCATCCCCTATTCGAACTGAACGTAACTATTGATTTCACGGGCATATCTTCTGATGTTAAATATAACATCGACTTGAATTCTTATTAACATTATCGTTTGTTCTTTAATTAACTACAAATGCTATATTCATTGCTGAAGATTCATATAATGACAACATATCCTTAACTTATTCCTTAAAAAATGTATAAATTATCACTAAATTTAACCAGAAATAGGAAGAAGAAGTCACGCACAACCGCTCTTATATGATTCGTTGTCAAGGACGAATTTAGAGGAGGGCAAGGAGGGGCACATGCCCTCCCCCTAAATTTTTAGATGACATAATATATATTTAATCATTTTCTATAGATTTTTGAAGGAAAAATAATCACAATATTTCCTAAGTATAAATCACCTTTTAGATTTTTTGAGGGCAAAACTTACACGTGCATCCCTTTCGTTTCTTTAGAGGGAAAATCAATAATCTTTACCAGTAGACAATATATCTTTTAACATCAAATTTCTACCTAGCAATAGTAGATTTTACGTTGGACCAATATGTTCGGATAATTTCCTGAACCGATCAACTTATAATGGATCTCTACCCAAACTATCTCTTTGAATATCCATTTTCTAGGATCAGCCTATAGAAGAAATTGATTTTTCATCCAATCTCATTATTACTTATATAGATATCATGTTTACTTCTCGATCTCAAAAAATTGATGTTTCTAAAAAATCATTTATTGTCAAGTCTCATATATTAATCATCAGTCCTATTTATTATCAAGTAAATGGTCAAACACACAGATATCTTGATCAGTGCATTTTTCTTCATTGACATATTAATATCCAGAGAGTAGTAAGAATTATAAAATTATAAATTTTAATATTTTTCAATTTGATAGAATTTGGAACAATTGTAGTTTATATTATATTTGATCAAAATCCATAGAGTGAATTGAAAATATGAAACATTAGTATATGTTTGATTTTTTAAAAATGATATAAATATCATTCATAAAAAATCTCGACAGCACGGAACATATATGATACCAATTTATGTAAAATTGAATAAAAAACATACAATTGATTAAAAAATACATTCAAAATAACCTATTATTTATATAGATGATATAATTTATCTTTCACAACTATTGTTATATAGTGAATAGAGAATGGAGAATATCCAACTCGTTTGAATATAACATATATGTTCATCACCTCATAGCCACTCATTTGTCTTGAAAATTTAACTTGCATATATTCTAATGGCAGAGGCACTTGCACTCACCAATACCAATACAGATAAATGGCGAAGAATTTGATGAACACATAAGTGACATACAACTTAACAACATAATCCCTTTTTCCTAATGAATATGGTCACATCAAAATCGATATATATATATATATATATATTCAAATCTTGTGGCCCTCTTCAAAAATATTCTGGCTCCGTCCCTGTTCGTTGCCTTAGGTTATAGCAACAGATATAATCATACTATATTTAAGAATCAAGCAATGAATATTAAAATAATCTGTTACCTTAGGTTAATTTTGTAATGTTAAAACATGAATAACCATATAACTACAATCAACTTACGACAATGAATAATCTGAATATCCGTTATCATATCTCCGGAGAGAAAGCAAAGCATGGTGACGGACAAGAATGACGAAATAAACTCCAAAATTCCCACCGACGAATCCGAAAACAAGCATGGGACAAAGAGAAGCGGTTTAGAAGGATGTTAGAGGTGTGGCCGGAATTCGAAACCCTAGAAAATTAACAAGGCAAGTTGGAGGCTCCAATTAATCTGTACACATCACCGAACCCTGCGTGAGGGCCAACGGAGAAGACGGGTGGGCGACGTTCTTTACAGGCTGGAAGTGGGGAGCGTCTCGAACCCTAACCCGCAACTCAACGGGGACAGCAACGTCTCCTCCAACTCACATCGCCAGATTCCACCGAGAGCACCCACTGGTACTGGTTGTAAGGTCCCCTTGTTTTTGACGATATATATCGGCGTAGGTTGCACATCCCCGTTGGCATTAATGTGCTGCATGATATTACGGGGAATGGCTGTGGTCCTCCTCGAGGGGGGATCGGATGCCACCGATGTGGGTGTCCTGTCCTGCATCAATAGGGCAATCATGTCCCTCCCCAACCCCCAAGTCCAACCTCGTCTCGTCTGACCGTCTCGGCATGTGAAGCCCTCTGCTCCCCTCAGACCTCCGGCCATCTCCCACGAACATGCACGGGGATAGATAGTGTTGACGTGATCTCGATCCGCTTCGCCGCGGTTTCCTCCTGTTTCGATCGCCCGCAACACAGCCTTATATATCCCCATGCATGCACGTAGATGTTTCATCGTACAGGACACTGCAACAAAATGTGGTTACAGTCACAATGCTATTTGTTGTAAAATAAGTTTAAAATTTAATATTAGTAATGTAATATTATATATGTCGCTATATTATTAGTTGCAGTTCATATAATGATATTTATCCTTTGAAGTTTTCAGAAATTTAACTAATCGTTGCTAATTTTTTAGTCCAAAAAATTAGCAATAATTAATTAAAATTTTAAAAATAGTAACGGACATGCATCACTATATAGACCACTACTAATAATATCGGGATAAATATGATATTCATCGCTAATTTCATGCACAAAAAATCATTTCACAAGGAATAATATCATCGCTAATTTCGTGTACAAAATAACGACTGATGAAGTGATGGCTTTTGAAAAAAATCACGATAGCCCAATTTTGTTATAAATGAAGCTATATCCTTCCATAATTTGAGTACTTGTCGCTAATTAGTAACACTACAAGAAAAATGAGTTGTGGCCACGGAATGTGGCTACGAAAACTTATGACCACGATAATTCCGTGGTCACTAATTTTCGTAGCTACAATCCGTGGTCAAAGTCTTCATACAAGAATTGTGGTCACAACAATTAAGTTCTATGGTCACTTGTAATGGCCATAGTATATTCATGGTTAGAGAACTCTCGCGATGCGACTTATAGCTACGGCTACTGGCCACGATGTGTTGTCGCCAGAGCCCAATTCTGTAGTTACAAACCACATATTCGTGGGTATAGTTCTGCAGCCACAACTTATTTTCCTTGTAGGGAATACATATTAATTCATAATGCAAAAAAAGAAATATCACTACAAGAAAAATGAGTTGTGGCCACGGAATGTGGCTACGGAAACTTGTGGCCACAATAATTCCGTGGCCACTATTTTCTCGTAGCTACAATCCATGGCCAAAGTCTTCATACAAGAGTTGTGTCCATGACAAGTTCTGTGATCACTTGTAGTGGCCACGACATATTCGTGGTTAGAGAACTCTCGCGACAAAACTAAAAACAACAAAAAAAAGGCGAGGAGAGAAGAAATTATCACGACTTTAGTAACAAGTAATATATATTATCATATCCTTAAAATAATCAGAGGATATATAAATAGATATTCAAATTATCCACTTCTACGTACACTCAGATCCAACGTTTAGGATAGGCAAAAAGAACTCAACTTTAATTCTTGAGTACAATAATTATGTCTAACCTTTGTTGTTGCTAATTAAGGGAAGGATTATCACACACTATTGGAAAAGAACACATCCAAACCAAACCCTAAAAAAGGGGCGTCTGCAATCAACATTGCCCAACTTGGACCAATTAAAATTTAAAACGGCGTTTAATCTGTCACGATCTGTTAGATGTGGAATATTAACATATACCATACGCAATTAATGGTGTACTTAGCTGTCTCCGTCTTAATTAGCGGATTGCACACATATCCGATCATGATGAGGAATATTTGGACGAAAATTGGGCATTATTATTAGACACAAGTCTTCAATTGCAAGTTAAGACGTCCACGTCTTTGGATCCATTGCCTTTGTCTAACCAACTGGATATCTTTGTCCTTTTATTTTTTAATAGGTGAGAGGTCGTTATGATACAGCTTCCATTATCTCCAGAAATTCCAACCACATTTCCAACCTCTCATTTCGGGCCTTTTTTAATTAATTAATTAATTTACTAATTAAAGCCCCTGGATTTTCGGATTTCTCGAAAATAGCCACTAAAGATTGGGGGCTTAATCAACTTGCGAATTTAGCTAAAAATACTTGTTAAACATTTGGGCTTATATATAAATAATTTTATACCATTGGTCTATTGTATAACAATGATTATTCATATCTGAGCATTAGCACATTTATTCTCTTTAAAAACTCTAGGGATGAAAATAGAAATTTTCCAACTTGGAAAGACTGTCTTGGGAATTCGTTCCCATGGTTGGTCGAAGCTCTAATGCGGACTTTTCTAATAATACTTGTTTCTTTATTTTTTCGTATTTATATCGCGAACGATAACATATATTTGCACTTATGCCTTATGGTCATAAGGTTATCATTCATGAGTCTAACCGTTAAAATTACCATCACAAAAAACTAAAAATAATTAAAATATTTACAAGCCAATCTCCATCCTAGGGCCGCAGCAACTCCGACCTCCTTCCTTCCTCGGCCTTTGCCTCCCCTCATCCCTCGGGTCCACCACCTCCCTGACCAACATCTACATCTTTCGCTTCCCTTTAACCATTGTCTTCTCTGACTCTCGATTAGAAGTGGTCGCGACAGAGGAGGTGTTGCCATTACATTTGTTTACATTTTTTTGTCATTTTTTGTTTCAGATTATTATTATTATTATTATTATTATTATTTTGTTTTTAATTTTTAACGTAAATGTTTTGTGGGAGTTGCATGCAAATATAGAATAGATGGGATTACTAAGGGAGTGACGAATTTCACAAGGATACAAGTGAAAAAACCCCCATTTATATCAGCAATTAACGAAATCATGATAAGACCCATCATTGTGGACATGGAATAAAATAAAAAAAACAAAAAATAAATTAAGGGGTGTGCGGCTTTGCTTTTATGGCGTCGGTCAGACTGAAAGCTACGCCCACATGACTAAGCTCCAGCGACGTCTCAACAAACATCTCCTATTTTTTTATTTTTTTTATTTTGTTTTCAAATAAAAAAGAACACGGCAAAATATAGAATATGATTATTTGTTAGGAAGCTGGGAGCCTGCATCCGAAATGTAGATAATTCTCCGCAACTACCCTTTATTTCAATATTTTTTATTTTCTTTAATGACACCGTTGGCGATTTACTTAATATATTGACGAGAATAAATATTTCAAGTTTAATGCAAAAAAATATTCCTACAATAACATCTAGAAGGAGTCAATTTCATCATTTCTAAGATTGCTAAAATTTGATAATCTTTCGTAAAGGTCTCAAATTAAGTTGAATTTAAATTGACACTATAGCACATTATTTCATTTTAAAAAAATAAAAAAAATAAGGAATAAAGGGGATGTTGGAATCCTCGGTGTAGGATTAATTTTCATATTTTTAATATGTTTTTGATAAAAACTTTCCACCGAATTCCAACTGCTAAAACTGCTGTGGATTTGCTTTCGCACGTGTTAATCCAATGAACCAGCCCTCTCTCACGTGACATGGATACCCGTGCGCGTCGTGCTCCCGTCGCTTTTTCTTTAATTTTCTTTTCTTTTTCTAGGAGGAGAAATTAATATAGTTTTCCTGAGCATCCTCGGTCGTGCTTAACTAATTGATTAATTAATTTGCCGATGTTATTATTAATTAATATTTGTTATATTCGTCAACATGCGTGTACGTATTTTTTTCAGCTGTGCATCCGTTGAAATATGTGGTCAAGGCATTTTTTATGATGTCGTAATATTAAATCGAGGATGTATGCAGAGTTATGCATTTACATATTATTTTTTTCTAAATGTGTATGCGTTGACAATTAGAAATCAAAGGAATGTTCGCCTCCTTATCAAACTAGATATTGAAGAACCCCTCTAATGGTCTGCTAGTAGAAGCAGTGACTCCCACTTTAAAAGAACAGAGTTCAAATTCTACTAATAAAAAAACAAAGTATTGAAAATCAAAACCGATTCTAGAATTGAACATCTACTGGTTGATTTTGTCACTTTTTTATTAGTCGAAATAAAGTAAATTGGATTTAGCAATTACATATATCCATGGCCAGATGATTTTAACACAGGAGTTCAATGATATCCTAGTTAGTAGGTTTCAAGCTAAACAAGTGCATTTTGATCCTAAATTCATGATTATCCGTTTCGAAATGCCGGATCAAGTGCTCGCTATATGATGAATTTCCATTTTATCACATTTTCTTTCTTTTTGGCCTTTAAACCTTAGCTAAATGCATGTATATATCATTATTTTGCATAAATTAACATTCACTATTTATTGTATAAAATATTGCATAAAATACATTGTTAAAGTCAAAATAAAAGAATAAAAAAAGAAAAGAAAAAGAAATAAAATAACAAATTTATTATATGACCCTAAACCCCAAGACCTAGGCATCATGATAACTGGGTCGATAAGGAATAAAGTAGGGAGAAATAAGGGTAAATTAAATAAAAACCCTAATTTTTACCCTTTAATAATTTATTTTTGGGGTTTATTTTATTCTTTATTATTTATACCTCAAATAAATAACCTTTGTGTATGAAAGTTGGAGATAAAATGCATAGAAAAATACAAAATAGATTTCACACAAAAATCCTACACAGTGTGCATTTTACATTCAGAATAAAAAATCAAAACCCAAACTTCTCATATCCATATCTTCTCTATATGGACGTAAAATGCCAGAAATCAACTTTAATTGTGTATAACTTTTTATTGGTTATGTAATGAAGGTGATTCCACTTAATTTGAAATTATTATGCAAAAGTTAGGTTATAGACCCTTATTTGTACAATATACCTGAATAAAATATTTATTTTATTTTATATTATATTTTATATTTTTAAATATTATTTATAACTAATGGACATATTTAGAATCATATAAAATGATAAAAAATAATTAAATAAAATAGTATACAAAAATACATAGATGATTATACTATACTTATACCTATATAATAAGTATACATATTTATTTAAGTATAAAAAATACATCAGAAAAAATAATAAAAATATATTTATGTGTATTTAAATAAGTTATGAATATATAAATTATATATATAAAATAATAAAGTCAAAAATAAAAAATAAAAATAAAATACCTAATATATAGGTAAATATACTTATAAATATACTTGTAAAAAGTAACTTGTAAATAAACTCGTAAAAATAAATAAAAATTGGATTAAAATACTACATAAATTAATAAATATTTTTATGTATTATCTAAAATTGAAAAATCATGTAATATATTATTTTGTGTTTATAAGGATTTTTTAGTCTGTTTTGTCTTTTTGTGGGTGACGTGGCCCAACCAGGGCCCATCACCCATTGACTTGGGTCAACTCAATGACCCGAGCCCTAGGCTCATCAGAATATCTGCTACCCCTCCCTTTCTAGATTTTTCCCCTCTTGATACACTGCTCGAGGGATTGTACATCCTTCATATGAGTTAACCATTATTCATCCAGGAATCACGTTGACTCGAATCCTTACTCCATCTCTTCCTCATGTGATCACAATCTCTCCTCGAACATCGCCCCATCACTCGTTGTACATAATCACTTCTCCTAATTCCTCAAATTTTTGAATCCCTTTTAGTCCACTTTTTCTCCCCTTTTGTGTTCAAAAATTCGAACCTCGTGACAGGAAGCTCACCCAGCACTTATGAGGATCGATGAGCATTGTAGGTAGTCGATTCCAGTATCTCAGCTGCTCGTTGGCGTGATGTACTCATCTCACAGCTCCTGCTGCTTGAGGTACATTTTCCTTTGCTTTTTAGGTAGCATTAACTCTTAGGTCTCGTTGTATGCATTTTATTTCGAGTTTTAATTACTTCATTAGCTTAGCTTTAGATTTAGCCTTTATCGGAGCTTTTGAGCTCCGGCCACCATTCTCCACAGTACCCTATTGTTTCCAACCACACCTTTTACTCCACTGTCTTCCCTTGTCGCTTCTCCACCTCCCAACGCACTCCACACATCTTGTTCCATTCTAAAACAAGCTACTGGATCTCCACTTCCTCCGCCTCGCCGAATATTCGTCACCATGCCTCGCTCTGCTTCCTTTCCCCTCTTTGACAAGTTGAGGACTTGTGTAGGTTAGGAGCTAAAGGAGCCTCGTCTAGAGGTTAATTCGAAGGGGAGGAGCTTCTCCAGGTGCCCCATTCTTCAAGTCATCCATCCAGGGCCCGATCAGTGGGATCTAGACCATCTTGGACCTCCTGGAGATCCGAGTTCCTTTTAGGGATCTGCAGGACCCTTTTGTGGGTCAGAACGATGATGAAGGAAGGAGAAATCTCCAATCGAAACTTGCAGTGGCTGAGTTCTTCGTCTGTTCTTGTAGACCATCTCCGCGTTAGTAAAGAGCCCCTGCCCAGATTGAGCAGCCGCCATCAGATCAGAGCGAGCCATCACTGTTGATCTTCGTCCCAATATCTAATATCCACCGTCTGTGACTACGGGGTATCGAGCGCTGTGAGCGCGTCACGTGTCCAAGTCATCCATCCAGGGCTGCTCGATAAGGCGCTTAATAGTGGTATTTTGCACCTTTTCCCCCACCTTTTTATTTATTTCGCTTTAGTCCTATAAAATATATAATTAGTTTATAATTTAGCGTAAAAATTGCACGGAACCCCTCGCACTTTCTTAACATTGCTTTTTGGTCCTTCTTAGGTCATCTCACGTGTCGTCCCATGTGAGGTGGCCATTTTGCATGCAACCCCTTGCGTGCTTTTGGTATTTCTATTTATTTTGTAAATTTCAAATATTACTTGAAAACTTTGAGTAATTTGCATTCTAACCCTTGCCTTTATTTTTAGTTACAAAAATACCCTTGCTAGTATAAATATTTTTTGTGATTGTTTTCTATTTATTAAAAATATCATCCGTGCTCAGAAAAATATGCAAAAAGAGGGTTAGTTGCTTTCTTGCATAACATTCATGTTATATTTTTAGTTTTGCAATTTAGGCCTTTTTCCTATTTACTAAAAATAAAAAGATAACATTTTGCCCCTATTTGACTTAAAAATTCCAAAAAATATAAAACATTTTTGAAAAATTCTAAAAAATACATTTTGTTTATTATTATATTTTACAACAATAGAGCAAAAATTCCTAAAAATAGAAAAAGGAAATCACTAAAAATTAAAAAAGCTCCAAAATCATTATAAAAATTATTAAAAATCTTTCAAAAAAACCAAAAACATTTATTTATATCTTTGAATTTTTTTAATATTTATTATTTATTAAAAATGGTTTTGGAAATATTTGGATTTATTTCATATTTTTAGTTTCCAAAGCAATTCATCCTATTTATTTAATCCTTATTTAGGGATATTTTTACTTCAAAAAATATTTAAAAATTTAGAAAATACCTAAAAATCACAAAATGGTAAAAAATATATAAAATACCAAATTTATTTATTCTATATTTTTTGTTTATTTTTAGTTATTATTATCAATATATTACCTTGTATTATCTATATAGTTATATATAAATCTATATTATATTAAAATAAAGAGAAATTAAATATCAGAAAAAATATTAAAAGAAAATAAAAATATAAAACATAAGAACAAAATTAAAAATATGTAAATAAATATCCATAATATATATAATTAAAACCTACACAAAAGAAAATAAAAAGATAGGAAGAGGAAAAATTTTGGATTTAATTTCCCAATCTTCACATTTGATCCCTGGCTTCGACACTCTACTTACATGCGATATACACACATTTGTTAGAGTTAAATAAAATAAATTTTAACTACACACACTTTGCATTTCTTTGTCCATTAATTGTGGGTTAATTGTTGACTGAATCAAGGTTTCGTGAGCGATCATTACATTGATGCTAATTGTGTTTGATTAGCTGACCCTCGCTCGATCTCGTTCAACAAATAACGTGGATGCCTGGGAGCAACGTCATATAGATTGTATATCTTTGTTTGTTCCTTCTGGTCTCTTATGTGTCTTTACTCTTTATTTATTTATTTGTCATTTTTACTTTAATATTATTTGTGACTTGTCTAATCATCTTTCTTGTTTGAATTTGTTCCAAGGGACTGTAGATTGGGGGAGGCTCTCATTGGAGACCTACACACCCACATGAAGTGGAGTCGACTATTCAACACAAGACGACAAGAGAGAGCGACAAAGGAGGACTTGGAGGATTTTTGAAGATAGTTCCATTTGTCTTTTATTTTATTTTATTTCATTTTACAATTCAAGTGAGAGAAAGATAATTAATTGTAATAATTCAGACTCGCCAGATTCTTCACACTTCACTAGGTCTATTGCCTGAACGATTTTTCATTTGGGGATCTTGGTTTTTGGTGGTTTTCGCTTTTGTTTTTCTTTTTTTGCTTTTATTTTTATTTATTTTATGTGATTAAAGCCTCAAAATAATATTTCTTGATCGATAGATTAAGGTCCAAATCCCTAATTGACTTGCATGTACCTATAGATTGAGTTTAAACTTAGTCAAATATAAATTACTTCTTACTTAGACTTGAAACCCTGTATCATGAGAGGTCTCCATACATTGCTTGTAGGACCCATTGTGGTGGGTACTGAGGAGCCTCCAAGACTGGAATCTTAAGTTTCTTTTTAAGTGTTTGCATTTATTCTTCACGAGAATAAAAATTACTACTCTGGGGTGATTTCATCGATTGCATTGCATATAGTGAAGGTTTCAATTATGTCTGGCATCCTTGCATGAAGAGATCTGGAGGCAAGGTGAGCATTTCTACTTAGCATCCATAATTGTTTTTACCTTGCATTGCTTCTCTGACTCTCTCCCTCCGATTTTGTCAATTAGGATTTTAATGGAATTGATACGTAATTAGGACTCGTGCATTCTTACTAAAAAATCCCAAAAAAGTAATAACCAAAACAATTAGGAATGTTAATTTTTCTTGACCCTAAATTCAAAAATAGAAGTTCTTATCCTGGGGAGAGTAATCCCCTCATTGTATTCATATTTTATTTTGACACGTGCGCATTAAGGACTAGTGCCCCAATCCTAGGCTTACATGCATGCTTGCACAACTTTTTAAACTTGCCTAACTCTAAAATTAGACAAGATAAGAAGACATGACTTTTACGGTCACCGTTGTGTTGAGTAGGTGAATTGATGAGTTTTTGTTTGTTTATATTTGTGTTTTTTGTGTGCATACTTGATCTTCTCTGTGTATTTGTGCCTTTTCTTGCATATCTTGATTTGACTAGTGTGCTCTCCTGATCCTTTTCTTTTGTTTTGGAGATGGCTAACTGGAGTTATTTTTATCTGGACTTCGCGGATCCTTATTGCTCTCTAGTCGGTCCACCTTTATTTTTCCAGGAGAACTTTTCGCCTGATTCTTCTTTTTGTACATATCTACCTAATCCACTGTTTTAGGCATCAGATTTTGAGTTTTTACCCACCACCACCCTCACATTTCCCACCATCCCACTCACGCACGATACTGAGTGTTGGAGTCACCTCTCATGAAGACCACTCTTGAGAACTTGACCCAGATGATGGATCACATGAAGGATAGGATTGATGACCTCACTAGTAAGATCCACAATGCTAGTTCACCATCTGATTTCATGTATTCATTTGAGGACACATATGAGAGCTCACAATTCCCTAAAATACAAAAAAAATGAGAAAAATTAAAAAAAAAAGAAGCTAGAAGACACCTAGCCGAGTCAGTTTATGAGGAGAGGGCACCCATGCCAGATTCTATACCCACACATTCATACACCAAAGTTCCCACCTTTGATCCCAAGGATAATAGTGTACAGACTGCTCTTAGTCATCCTTGTGTAGATGATGATTCCAATCTCCTCCCTTGTATGGAGGATATCCAAAATCTTAAAAATGTCGACTGAAGCAGAAGTGGTGCTAGCTATTCATGAGATTATTGAGGCCCCACTTTGTCAGGCCATGAACCAATTATATGCACTGATGAATCTCCATTTCATCACCTTTATTCTATCATTTTGGTCTTACAAACCCTAGCTAAATGCATATGAATAGCATTAAATTGTACAAATTACCATTCAATATTTATTCCATTTATTGTATATAAAATACAGTTTTAATGACAAAACTATAGAATACAGAAAAGAAAAGAAAAAAGAATAAAATACCAAATGTAACAACCCTAAACCTTGAGACCTAAGTATCTTGATGACTTGGTCGACAAGGAATAAAGATGGGGGAGATAAGGGCAACGAATCCAATAAAAATCACATTCTTTTATTCCTCAATAATGCACTTTAGGGACCTATTTTTCTCTATTATTTATACCTCGAATAAAGAAACTTTGTGCATAAAAATTGTAGATAAAAATACATAGAAAAATACAAAATTGATTTCACATAAAAATAATACATAGCGTACATTATACACTCATAATAAGAATCCAAAATCTGAACTTCCATACGAACTCAAAATGAACAAATTCCCCTTTAATTGTATACAACTTTTAATATACTATTAATGAAGGCGATTTCATTTAATTTGAAGTAAAGATACAAAAGTTAGTTTTTGGACCCCTATTATATAGTATACCTGAATAAAAAATTCATTTTATTTATTCTTTATAATTTTATAATTTTATGATTTTGTAAATATTATTTATAGTATATGTACATGTTTAGAATAGAACAAAACCATAAAGAAAATAATAAAAATAAAATATATAAAAAATACATAAATGAATTTACAATACTTATACCTATATATTAAGACCTTTATTTATTTAGGTGTACATATTATATCAGAAGAATATAAAAAGTATATTTATGTATATGAAAATAAGTTATAAATGTATAAATTAAGAATATAAAACAATAAAATATAAAATACAAAACAAAAAATAAAAGACTTAATATATTGATGAATATACCTATAAATAAACCCCCAAAAGTAACTTGTAATAAAAAAACTCAAAAAATAAATAGAAAACATATTAAAATATTACATTAAATAATAAATAGTTTTTTATTTTAGTCAAAAAATAATAAAATCATTTACTAATTTATTTTAAATTTCTAATCGGTTTTGTCCTGTAGTGTCCCAATTGGACTAATGGGAGCCGCCTAATTGTTGACCCTCGGTCAACGCTCTAACCGAGGCTTTAGTAGGTGTCGGACCTCATTTGACTAAGTTTTCCTCGATTTAACATGCCAAATACTTGCATCTATTCGTCTCGACCTCTGCTTGACTTTTGATCCTCGATCAATGCACTTTCACGCACGCATCATTCCTTAGTCGATGAGCGCTTTCATCGAGCTCCATTCCGCGATGAAAGATCCCATGTATATAACATCACCTTCCGCCTCGCTTGATGGCCGGATCCTTCTTACACCCACAAAACCTAGATTCGAGCTTTGAATCCCCTTCCTGGTGACAACAGGAGGATGATCAACATCTCAAGTGCTTTGTTGGGTTCGAATCGAAGCGATCTAGCTCTTCCGATGTCTCTGCCCAAAGCTTGCTTCAGGCAAATTCCCCGGTGAGCTTCATCTCTTGTTGTGTTCTTTTGATTCGTAGAGTCACCTCATCAAATCCTTGGATCCTTCATCGTCGAGCATGAAGGAGAGGAAAGAATCCCTCAACTTACAGTTACCGTCGATCAGATCCTTGGATCTGATCTGATGACCAAAATGGAGATACAGGCCAACAATTCAAGCATGCAGTTGATGAATCTTCATTTCATCACCTTTATTCATTCATTTTGTCTTTAAATCCATAGTAAAATGCATGTAAATATAATTAATTTTTCTGAAATAACATTCATTTAGTGTCTTGTAAATACTGATATTTAAATCTAGAATAAAAGAATAAAAGAAAAGAAAATAAAAAGAAATTAAATATTGAAAGTACTGAATGACCCTAAATCCCGAGACCTAGTCAATATTGACTCGGTTGATAAAGAATAAAGTAGGGAGAGATAAGGGTCAAACATTGTACATTAATATACAGAAATCCTAATTCAATTCCCTATAAATAGCTCATTATCTACACTATTATATTTCTCATTATACACACATCAAATAAATATTTATTCAACATGAAACTCGTATATAGTAATACATAGAAAATTTAAAAATAATTGTCAATAAAAATCATGCACAGTGTGACTAGTACACAGATAAAAAAATCACAAACTGAATTTCACAGACCAATATCTCCTCCATATGAACTCAAATTGAACCGAATATGAACTCAAATTGAACCAAAACCACATTTATTATTATTGAAATTGGATTACTTATCTAATGAAGGTGGTTTGGCAGATACGGGTGAATGATGCTCCTCACGGTGGTTTTGATAAGGAACAAGGTGTTGAACATTGTGGCTTCAACCATTTCTAGTTGATGCAAGTTAGGGGGAAGTCAGAGGTTGAGCATCTAGAATAAGAGAGGGATGAAAGGTCTTCATCAGGGTACCGATCTCATGTCATGAGGAAACATGGAAAGGATGAGAGGTGATGGCAAAGTTGTTGTGATAAAGTCGTGCGTATTTTCAGGGAGCAACTGCTCAGAAAAGACGACAAACAGGTGTTGTTGGATAATACGATCCAACGACCCTGATGAGGGCGCATATGGAGCGACATCATCTTCTTGATGATAAAGTGGCTCTGATGCGAGAAAGTGTGCAATGATCAAGATCATCTGATCAAGAGATCAAACAACCCAGATGGAAGATGGTGGCTAAAGAAGGTTCGGGCTACGTGACTCTCTAAGAAGAGGACATGTGTCCCAATCATAAAAAAGATAAATAAAAACAATATCAAAATAAAATAGTGAATGGAGTTAAATTAAAAAGTGTTCAATATGAAAATTTGATATTTTTAACAACTACACTTCTCACGTAGAAAACAAAATCAAAAATACATCATATACACATAGTAATAATTTTGCAAGTTTTTTTATAAATATAAAAATACTTCTTTTATGTTTCTTGTTATTTTTTATGTTTTTGAATAAAACAATATACAATATGTTATGTACAATGTTAAACTATTTTTTATTGTGTTTTGAATAATATGAAAATGGAGAAAATAAATAAAACCATAGCCACACATATATAATAATTAAATATTTTATTTATTTACAATAAATAGTCTTAATTAATTACAAGTGCTAAAAGTTAATTATAAATAATTAATTGTTAATTCGATTGAGTAGCTTAAGACATAGAGTTAAATAAGAATAATAATAATGAATCTGACATTCATCACCATACTTCTAATCAATTCTCATTGTAATATTTATACTTTCATATTTTCTTTTACGATTAGGCATCCCCTTATCTCAATAAAAGGACATCTCAATGAAAAGTCAATATTATGATCCGAATACAACAAACCATTAACATTTATATATTGTATATAATCGAGTACGGTTATATTTGTATATATATTCCATCGTATCTATTTTTAAGTGGACATGGATATTCATAATTTTTTTATAAATATGATAAGAAAATTTATTTTATTTTCTTTGCTGATACAAATACGGATATGGGTACCTTTTCCATTGTTTAGGATATGAAACAAATATGGTTACGAATTTTTCTGAAGTATACATATATTACAACAAAATTGATGTAAGATAACAAATAATTTACCATTCATTATCATGTCTTCCATATAACAGTGAGCATTATTCATTTCTTTTTCCTTTAAATTCACAACAAATAATTGCATTCATTGCTACATTTCTCGCAATAGATCATTGATGAATGCCCATTCATCACTCTTTATTCTTATATTTTAGCTACAAAAACCTTTGCAAATACATGTAGATAGGTGTAAATACAAATAATTAGCAAAAAGCATGCATTGTGTAAAAACTAATAATTAGCATGTTTTTGTGCTAAAATAAAAGAATAAAGAGTAAAAAAAGAAAAAGAGGGAAATATTTAGAATAAATATTGAGCGACCTAATCCCAAGGGAGGGCTCAGCATGGGCCTGACCGCATAAAAGCCAAAGTAGAGGGAGATAGGGGCTCATGTGTGTGAATATATTTGTAAATATAATAAAAATATTTTCCTCCAAAAAGAGACTAAATGAGCTTGTAAATACTTGTATATATTTATAAAGATAAAAATCAAAATAAAAATAGAAAACTAAAAAGAAAATAAAAACCTTCACCTTGTGCATATTCATCATGTACATAGCCACTCCTATATTTATTTTACCCTATAAATACATAAAATTAATTTCCAAAAATTTTGTAAATATTCCATCTTTTATTTTGTAAATAAATAAAATAAAAATAACAAAAATAAAAACAAAATAAAAAAGAACAAAATTAAAAACCAAAAATATATTGTAAATATACCTTGTACATAGATGCACATATCTATTTATTTCACCTATGTATATAAATAATAAAAATAAAATAAAAATATATTTCTGTTCCTAATTTTATGATATAAATAAATAAAATATGAAATGGGAATAAAAATGCATAAAAATAAAAAATTAAAAATCAAAAATTAAAAAGACTCGTTGTATATATACCTATATATAGCATAAAGTGTAAATACCTTATTTCATTTTGAAAAATTAATTAAAAATCACTAAAAATAGAAAAAAAAATAAACATTTTTCACGTTTTAAGTTTTTATTAATTCGGGCATTTACTATTTTAAAATAAATAAACAAATAAAATAAACTTGGAGGATTTTGATTGGTCCACGGGGGTTTGTTGACCCCGGTCAACTTCCCCCGCGGACCCTCTTCCCCTCGGATCTGGGTGAATGACCCGACTTCTCCATTTATTTCCCACCTGACCCGACAACCAAACACCTTAACCCCGGGCTCTGATTGATCCTTGAACATCCATGACCCACGCCCGGGATGGGTCTTAGGGATCCGAGTCGCGAGTGACTCGCCCGACCTACTTCTTCTCGGACCCCTGATCATATAAAACTTCAGCTCCGACGACATTGTTCTTCATCTTTGGATCTCCCCCTTGTCGCCTGTGACCTCCTCCAGAGTTCCTGAGTGACAGTCGCGTTCTTCGGAGTAGCAGCGAGGCCCGGGAAGCCAGGAGCCACTGATCCGGTGCTTTTCACCGCCGTGCGCCGCCGCGAGCGCGCTCAGCCTCGGGGAGACGACGCCCCCTTGCAGGCAATGACCCAGGAGCTCCCCGAGCTCCAGCCCAGTCGACAGCCTCCACCAGGTAACCTTCTTAGCCCGTAGATAAGCCCAGATTAAGATTTTTCAGTTGCTGGTAGTGTAGCTCCGCCGCCTCCGCCCTTCGTCTCCGGTCACCCATTTACCCATCCGACACCACCACCACGTCCACCAGACTCCTCTCCACCTTCTCCGACCTTCCATTCCCCCTGGCTCGCCCCGGAGCAGGGACATCGGGTCTTCCCTTCCGTCGCTCACCGGAGGATCATCATCTCGACGCATCTTCCATCCATTTCCCGCTTTGACGGGTCGAGGCAGTTTGCCCTCGACCCCGTGTTTTGCTTGTGCAGGTCAGATCGTCTTACGGACCTCATCTGGAGGTCCAAGGTTCGAGCACATCAGCTCCGGGTCATCCGCTTCGCCGGAGCTCTCCAGAGCTCCCCGCCATCATCAGAGCATTTCATCAGACGCGGAAGGCTCCCACGCTTCTTCTCAGCCTTCCAGCAGCCGACGAGGAGCCCACACACTCGAGTTTCGAGCCGGCGAAGCTCGCTGGCCGACAGTTCTTCCAGGCTCTCCTCGCGCCGTTAGATCGTCCTCCCGCTCCAGTTCGCATCCAGGCTGTTCATCCAGGAGCTTCTCCTCCGTTGGATCTGTAGGAGGATTGATCTGGACCGCACGATCGAAGGAAGAGGCACCAGCAAGTCTCCACCGTCAGATCCCCACGTGTCTTCTTCTCCTTCGTCGATCCACCGAGGGTTCAGCCGCGACCTACGAGGACCGTTAGATTTCTACGTGGAGGACTCTCACCCGTTCGATCAGGCCAGCGTCTCAAGGTTAAAGGCGCCCTTACTCTCACCCGTTGGATCAGCCACGTGGCGCTGCATCAGCCTTCGACATTAATAAAAGGGGTAAATTTATCTTAGGCCCCTCTGTTTATGGTTTTTAATAGTTAGTCCTGTAAATATTTTGTCACGTTCATTTTATTCCGAACATTTTGCACTTAGGACCTTGTACTTTCTTTATTTGCATTTATACCCCTGTCTACGTGGACCACGTGCATCGTCACGTGAACTTTATTGGGTAATTTGCATTGACGCCCTTGTAGTTCTGGATGTTACTTAATGAATGAATATTTTTAGAAAATTGCATTCATACCCCTGTGCGTGAGTTATTTGTGCATGTGCGCTTATTTTTGGGTGTTTTACAACAAGCCCCCTAGACTTTTAATACTTGTTATTATTTAGTCCAGGGACCTTGTTTTTATTGCAATTAGGTCCCTGAGTGCCCCAAACACGTGCTTCGCACGTGATTTCTTGGGATTTTTGCACAAGACCCCTCAGAACTTTCATTATTTGTGTTTAGGTCCCTGTGCATTGTGTGTTGGTTTTGATTTTTAATAAAATATCAAACTTACTCCAAATTCGATGAAAATAGGACACATGGCTCCTGCTATGTTGTAAAATTTTCTAGAATTTTTGGGGATATTTTTGTTTTCATTTGCTATTTTTGAAAATTCAAAAATACGCATTTTCTTTACGATCTAACTTGAAAAATCACAAAAAAATTAAAATACCTCTAAATATTATAAAAAAATTAGCTACTGTGTCTTTTGCCTTGTTTGATTGCCTGACCAAGTTTGGTCATTTTTCATCATATAAAACTCATAAAAATTGAAAAACACCTGAAAACTCATAAAAATTATAATAAATAATTTAAAAATCCAAAAACAATAATTCCAGTGCCCAAATTTTCCTTAAACTTTCTAGTTTATAGGAAAATTGCCACCAGAAGCTAAACAGGCATTTTGGCATTTTAAATTGGCCTTTTACTCCTGACTGGACAGTAACTTCAGTTTCTTACCTTGTTTGATTTTTAGAAAATTAAATAAAAATCAGAAAAATCCCAAAAATTCACTAAAAACAGTAAAAAATATAAAATACACAAAAACATTTTTATTGGAATTTTTGATTGATTTTTGATGCATTAAATAAATTGTTGAATTGCCTTGTTTTCTTGTTTTCTTTATTTCCTTAATTAACCAAAAATCCTAAAAAATATAAAAAGACTAAAAACCCACCAAAAACACTTGTATTTTATTTTCTTCTCTCTTCTTGACTACTTCGTAGGCTGCAAGGCCATCACGTGCTCCTTGTGTTCGACCCTGGTCGCTATACCAGGTTAATAAAATAGCAAGACCGCTATTTATTTTTGATTGATTTTATTCGATTTTGGTGGTCTCTTTTTCTTGATTGATCACCCGAGTGAGTGAGGTCGCAACGACCGCTTGATATATACCTGATCCATCTCGTTTGCTCGGTCTTTTCGTGGTCATCAGAATGGCGTCGTTGTTTGGGAGCACGGCTTAGTAGTCGGTTTTCGAGTTTTTTCGCGGTTTTCTTTCCGCGGCTTTTTGTATAGATTTCTGTAGATATATTTTTCTGACATTTTTTTACAATAATCTGGTCTGACACTTGTCTTCTTTCTTGCGAGGGCCCGAGGACCGCGGAGGCGACTTTCGAGGAGCCGACGCAACCGCGGGATTCGGAGGCGGCTCCCTTCTGCACGGAGCCGCAGGAGAGAGCGAGAGAGGAGCTGAGTGAGAGAGGAGTAGATTAGTTTTATTTCCCGCATATTTGAACTGTTGTAATAATACATGTACTCAGAGACTTGGACTTTCGAGTCTGTTTCGCTGAGCACCGGTGTGCTTGGGGACGCTTTTGACTAGCTTGGATTTTCCGCGGCTTTCTCGCGGTTTTAGATTTTTCGCTACCTTTTACGGTTTTACGCGGTTTTTCTCGAGCCCCTAGACTTAGGATTTTCTGCTTGACTGTGCCGTAAGTAGTAGGATCCTCACACTTAACTGCTTGTCTGTCCCTATAGAGCGATAATTGGACCTACTAATAAATCATTAATAAAAATAGCTGAGTCGCTTTCTTGAGAGCCTACGCGCCGCGAGCCTGCCCCATCAAGCGCTACTCCTGAACTCGACCTGTCGAGAAGAGGAGGGGTGGGTCTAGACCGGACTCTTTGGATCGAGGACGAGTGACCAGCTAGACGGTTCTGTCGAGTAGAAATTGCCTGTTTAGGACTCGGTTTTCACCGCTGCACCATATAGGTAGTTTCTTTTCAGTCTTTACATTTCTGCGTGGATCATCTTGCATGTAGACTGCTGGAGTCAGGTACGCATTTCTATCTCTGCATGCGTCATTGATTTATTGCGCATCGGCTTTTTCGTCTTCTCCCCCTGTTTGACCCAAAAAGTCGGTGATCTTAAGTTCCACACAAGGCGGGAACTCAGTCGTTGAATCGACCACGCGAAATCCGGATTAAAACAACAATTAACCCACGGCAATCAAGTAAAGAAGTGAAAGTGTGTGGAGTTAAAATTTATTATAACTCTACAACAAGATGTGTATAGTGCAAGTATGTAGAGGTCGAACACAGGGAGCAGACAGGTAGAACGGGGCACTAAGGCTCAAAATGTGTGTGTATGTGATCAAGAGTCTACTATGCTATTTTTTGTGGGTTTTTAATTTTATATTTTTTATTTAATTTTTGATTTTATATTTTTGTATTTTGATTTTTAATTTACTGATTTTATATTTTCTTTTTATATTTTATATTTTTTTATTTTCTTTTTCAATATTGGAATATAAAAAACAATGTAATAAAAGGGAGAAAGAGGTACTTATAAAAAAATAGATAAAAGTGTTCAAAAATAAGCAAATAAAATCTTTTTGGTCTTTTTATACTTTTTTTACTGTTTTTGTGATTTTTGGGTAATTTTTAGAATGTTTTTGGTGTTTTTAATTAACAACATCAAGCAAACAGTGAATAAAATGCAAGGCTGAAACTTAAAATGGAGAAATAAAAGAGAAAACAATAGCAAAAATACTCCACTTTAAATTTTAATGAAAGATGATAAAATAAGGAAAATTTAGGCACCAAGATTAGATTTTTAGGGTTTTTGAAGAATTTTTAATATTTTTATAAAGGTTTTTAGGGTTTTGTAATTTTTAGGAGTTTGGTTTTGTATCTTTTTATGAATTTTGGACTGAAGTTAGAACACACTAAAAGCAACAAACTACATTTTTTGGGATTTTTCTGATGAGTTTTTATATTTTTTATGGATTTTATAATGCAAACAGTGCTGAAAATGGCTGTTTTTGATTTTTTTTATAATTATAAAAATGCAATAAATATGAAAAAGTAAAAATATGGTGATAAACTACACTATAGCAGGAGCTTAATATGATTTTTGGAGATTTTTTTGGGTTTTATAGATGCATGCATAAAATACAAACAACAAAAAGAAAAAGCACACTGCCAGGGGTATATGCGTAATTATCAGAAAATCCAAGGGCCTGTGCGCAATTTTTACAGCAATATTATAACTAAACATACACCTTTCAAGAGCAAAAAGAATACCCCAAAACAATAGGCCCTTGGAGGCAAAATAGCCAGGCGCACGTGCTCACGCACGCGCGCTTCGCTGGCAAGGGCGCGGGGAGTAATATCGAAAAGTCCAGGGTGGTTTTAGTAAATATTACAAAATAATATAACAGCTGAAGAAAGGTTCGGAACTAATAAGACATTACAGAAAAACGTGGGAGGAAATACCGCAAAATTCCCACAAATGGGCGCTGGCGGACGGCAGATGTGTGGTTACTTATACACGTGTCCGTGCAGGGCGCCCCGATGCCCCTTCGATTCGACGGCCCCGATTAAACGTTGGGCGGGTGATCAACGGCTGGAGGGGTGGCGAGATCGGACGGGCGCTGCTACTCGCCAAGAACAAGCCACGATCGAACGAACGCCAGGCCCTTTGGATGAACGCACGAAGAACACTTGATGGGGCTCGTTCGATCGGCAGAACGGGACAACTCCGACCTCCACGACAGCGGCTAGGATGATCAGATACAAGCTGGGGCGATTCTGCGTCAGTTGGAGGGGTCGACCGGGTCCGGGGCTCAATGGCGGAGCCCTGGAGCATTTATGCACCTGGAGCGTCTCTCCGAGCAAAAAGGAGAAGCACAGGAGCCTCCCTTTGGTCCTGCAAAAGTCAAGCAAAATGCAGCAGCAACCAAAATTTGCAGAACCTAGCTCGTGGAAATGAAAAGTTGGCGACGTGAATGTGAGGGTGGTGGCTCGCCGGAGCGGGTCCGGTGAACTTCGAAGGTGGACGTGAGAGGTTGCGGAATGCTAGGTGGGTTAACAAACAAAACGCTAAAGGTACTGGCTAGCTAATGAGCAAAAGAAACAACACAAAAGACGCCCTCAAGCAGTGATGCACTGCGAGGCATGGACCTCGACGGCGGCGGCCGGAGGTGGAGGATGGAGATGCCCAAATCAACGCGCAAATCGCCGCCTTGCTGGCTGGAGGTGGTGCTGTCACCACCACCAGTCCGGAGCTCAAGCAAAGGGGCCAGGAACGGGTCAAAATGGGGTTCCAAAATGAAAATGGGAGGAATGGGTCATTTTTGAAACAATGGCCAAGGGGGCACCTTCAACGAGGCGTATCTCGCAAATCGCTGATCCATTCTACGAGGGGAAGATTGGGCGTGTAAGACACATGTCGAGGAAGAAAAGTTGTCAAGGGACCATCACGAGATAATGCAAGGAAGCGCCTCGAAAAAATCGAAAAAAAAAGACAAAAACTCATTCTGACATTGAGCAGGCTGGGGTCAGAAAGTTGACCGCGGGTCAACTTTCCAACCCCCCTGGTTGGTCCACGTGGACCAACCAGGAAAAAGCTTGCAAAAAATGCTTAAAAAACGTTTTAAAATAGTAAACTATTTCATTAGATTTAGGTTATTAAAAAAAGTATTTATAATTTTATAAATTATTTTATTATGATTTTTAATTATTTTTATGAAATGTATTTTCACAAGTTTGAATTTATGCCCCTATATAGGTATATTATCTATATGTTTGATTATTTGATTTTTATTTAGGTATTTTTAATATTATTATTTTTATTTATGATTTTATAAAATTATAAAATACTTTTATCTACACAAATATATTTTTATTTTATTTTTATGAAAAGTTTTGTATATTAAATAAAATATAAATGTATAATGTATAGGTATGGATATAGGTAGTGTACCTATGTATTCTATATATGTTCATTTTTATTTTTATTTTTCTTTGCATTTTTATTCTGATTTTAATACACATAATTATTATAAGTAATATTTACAACATTATAAAAATATAAAAATACAAAAATAATGAATAAATAATAAATTGAATATTTTAATATGTACAAGTATACAATGAGGGTCCAAAACTCAACTTTCAAACCGTAGCTCCGCCAAATGCAAAACTACCGCCATTAAATAGCTTATTTTCTTCTATATACAATTAAAGGTGAGTATGCTACATTTGGAGTTTTCATTTGTGAGATACGGGTCTGGGAAGTTGGGATTCTGGAATTTTATTCAGAGCATAACTTTTTATCTGTACATTATTTTTCTGTGAAATCAATTTTGTATTTTTCTTTATAAAATTATCTACAACTTTCATGTACAAAGTTTCTTTATTTGATGTATAAAAAGTGGAACCAAAAATAGGTCCCAAAATGAATAAAGAATGAATACAAGGTATAGGTATTTTATCTGTACTTTGGCCCTTATCTCCCCCTACTTTATTCCTTGTCGACCTATTCATCAAGATGCCTAGGTCTCGGGGTTTCGGGTCATAAAATATTTACAATATTTTATTCTTTTTCTTTTCTTTTCTTTATTCTATAATTTTGGCTTTTAAAAAACCGCATTTTATACAATATATACAAGACAATGCATGGATGATAAAATGCCTAAATTAGCTCTATTTACACGCATTTACTAGGGTTTGTAAGGCCAAAATGATAGAATAAAGATGACGAAACGTGGCTTCATCACCCCCCTGTTTTTGACTTAATAATCAGGAGAACCGAAAAATTCGTTAGGCGTTTTTGCTTGCATTAAAAATATCTAAAAAAAACAATAAAATCGGGACTGCTAATCATACTTAACCTAAAAGACACTTCACTGAAAATCTGTCTTGGGGAGAGTAACCCCCTCCTTGTTTGGTTTGGATGAGCGCGACAGTGACCCGCACATTAGGATAGAGCCTCCGATCTTTCTTGACTGATTACCGGCCTTTCAGTACGGGACAGTCGGTTGAGAAATATCTGGATACCTATTTACCTCACGTAATTGCTCTGATAGACTAAATGATCACCTAAAATAAAATCGACAAGATAATTGACTGATCCCTTTCGGTTTTCAGCTTTGTGTGCGTAGGTGAATTGGGGGTTTGCTTGTTCATCTTGTGTGATTGCTAGATCCCTTCGATCTTTCCCCATCTTCCTCCATCTATTTCCCACCCTCCCTCCCTTTAGTCTCCCTCTTCTTCTCCTTTACCCTTGGATGATGGATCCCCCTCACTTCGAGCCGACTCTTACGGCTTCTTCTCCATCTTCTGACCATCACTCCAGTTCACCTTCTAGGGAGGTCGGATCTCCGACCAACCTCCCGCTCCCTCCCTCCCTTTCATCTCATCACTCTGGGCATGCTATGCGAGACGTCCGAGGATACCAGATAGAGCAGATGCGAGACCCGGACGATGCTGTTGCTGAGTTGAGAGCGCACTCCGTGGGTAATCAGAGAGAGCAGTGGAGATCAGCAGACATATCCTATTCCAGAAGGATGGAGGAGCAGATAGCACAGGGAGCTGAGTCAACTTCTACATTACGTCCATTCATTTTGGATTTGGATTACATTCAGCGACGACTGACATTTTTAGGAGAGGCGCACGAGGAGCCTTATCTTCCACCTTTCCGCATTCGAGGAGTTTTGCAGAGCTCAGAGATATTCGGACATCATTGCAGAGGAGCTGATGAGCAGGACCTTCCCCTTCACGCTTCAGGACAGAGCCATGAGATGGCACCGACGATTGGGGAGGACATTCGAGACATGGGGAGATCTACGCCGAGAATTTCTACAGAGATACTTCCCTCCACGTAGAGCAGATTTCATGCGGTCTTTGATCATCGATTTCTCAGTAGACCCCCAGGAGCCATTGCATGAGGCATGGCCGAGGTTTCTTGACCTCTTGAGGAGATTTCCAGATCACGGACTTCCACTGACAGACCTGATAGAGATCTCCATGCGGGGGATGACCGCAGAGCAGCTAGCACTGGTGATTACCACATGTGGCGGTTCACACCGCAGTTCCGACATTCACCTACTGGATACCATCTCGAGACTACTTTCACAGAGTTCTTCTTCACGAGATGCCTTGGTCGGGACAACACATGCGGACGACGCAGTACCAGTGCGGTGTGTTACTTTACATGATGAGTCAGCTTCTACACACCAGCCCGAGGACTTGGACCAGACAACACCACTAACAGAGGAGATGACTGCGATAGCAGAGGTTCGGACCCAGAGTCTATTCGAGTTCCCGTTGATTTTTGAGCTGGAGTTCGAGTTAGCCCCAGAGTTCCCAGTTGACGAGTCTTGGATATCAGACCTTCTGATACTCCATGAGCCAGAGGAGCCTCCGCTTTTGCAGTCATTGATTCAGACACTTCAGATTCCAGTCCCGGAAGACTCAGCTTCCTTTCTGCAGAGATACTTCTTGGATATGGATAGCTACCAGGACCCAGCCCAGCAGCCACAACTCGATGAGGGACACCACTTTGAGAGTACAGACACAGAGAGTCCCGTCTTCGAGCCTTTTGTCCTCCACTTTGCTGAGACAGATACACTTGCTGAGGACCAGTTGGCAGCCAGCATAATCGCAGAGCGAGGATTGGCCACCGACACTTTCCCGGCTTCCGCAGTGTTGACTAGTACCTTCTCCTGCTTCCAGATTGCCGAGAGTTACACTTCCGATGATGATGCAGCCTGGTGCACCGAGTGGATACTTGATAGCAGTGCAGATGCCCATCTAGATCTTGATCCTCTTCTTCTCATTTTTGATCATGCATCTCTCCCTAGGGTTATCTGCGGGAGGATGCCACACTCGATGAGTATTCGGTTTCACCTACTGAGTGTGTTCCCGATATGGTAGAGCACGAAACCGAGTCTTTAGATCACATTGATTCTGAGTCTTCTCACCTCGACGACCCCCGCGAGGATGAGCCCATTCTGGAGATATTCGATGATTTGCCTGATCTGATTCTATCTCATGCATCGGATATCAGTCTGCTTAGAGAGTCTCCTGATCTTGATTGTACACACCTGTTTAAGACACTAATTGACGTGGAGGATTCTATTACTAATCCATCATTCTCCACGTTTGATTTCTTCGGCTCCACACTCTCACTCCAATCTGACCCAGAGCCGCTGATTTCTTTTGTGCTACCGGACCCCGATCACTTCTTTCTATATCACTGGCCGGTAGCAGACACCCGCTTGATTGCATACCTGGGTTTCTTTGTTTACACTGTTGAGTTCGTCGTTGTTCTCATACCGAGATTGCGACAACAGTACGGCATTCGCCTTACCGATGCCGTCGTGAACCTTGATACTGCATTATCCTAGCCTTTGCGCCCAGCTAGGGGCGTAAAATCTAGCGCTTGTTGAGAGGCACCTCAACATTGTACTCTTTTGTATATACGTGTTCTGTCTTAGTTTGATCTTTCTATCTTCCGTTCTTGTTTTCACCCCAGGTCTCACCTAAGATTATCTTTGCTATACTTAGGATATTCCTCATCCTAAGTATAGGGGGTGGAAACACCGGGTTGTTCATTCGTTATGTTTCATCACTTCTGTTGTGTTGCCTATACTTAAGGTGCTACACCTTAAGTATAGGGGGAGTGATGCCCCTCCACCTTGCATATATGTGTCGATTTTCTTCGTGTCTTGTTACCCCTGTTTTGCAGCCTATACTTAGGGATAGTTTACCCTAAGTATAGGGGCGTAGACCCTGTATATTCTTCACTCGGATTTCCCTTCATGTACAACCTGCTATACTTAGGATTATTTAATCCTAAGTATAGGGGGAAACCACCGAGTTCTCCTCATTCTATTCATTCATTCATCTCTGTATCTAGCCATTCCTTTTCATTTCCCTGTTACTAAGCACGAGTTATGTCTTCTACATCGCTCTTGATCACTATGAGGACATCGTTCGAGCTAAGTATAGGGGGTGTGTATATATTTCATATATACTTTAGCCATAACTCGTACTTTGTGTGAGTGTGTAAATAAAATGGCTAAAAACCTTAAAAATCACAAAAATTAAAAAATTTTCCTGTAAATAATCATTCTTTTATTGCACATACATAGCTAGTGTACAAAATTATTTTTGTAAAAATGTTTTCAAAATCTTTTGTGTAAAGCTTGTGTAAATAGTTTCTTATCAAAATTATGTATATAGTACAAAATTTTTCCAAAATGTTTTGAAAATCAAAAGTTTGCAAAAATCTTGTGTAAATGTTTGTAAATACTTTTGCAAAACTTGCACTTCATGCATTCATCCATTCATGATTTCAAAACAGTTTTCAAAAATTTTGCACGATTGTAAATATTTGTAAATAGCATCTTTGTATAAATGTATATAGTTTTTATGGATGATAGTTTACATTTAAACTAAGCCTGGAATTAAATTGGGAAATGGAGCTTGATTAAGATCTTAATCCACCTAATTCTAAGAGGAACCTTATAGGACTTAGGGTTAAGGCTTTTCAGGTCCATAAGGACTTAATTCTTTGAGTCCACTAGGCTATGAGCATATGTCATCTTGATGAGCCTAAGTAGAACACTTAACAACACACGCATGACTCTTAGAGACAATGGCTTGACTTGCACCGGCACTTTACACATGGCTCTCCACGAATGAGGTGGTGAGGAGGCAGTTTCCTTTGGCTTGGGGTAGCATATGAGGGTAGTACTTCTAGGCGGAACCTCTCTTCTTCTTCTAGTGAAGGAAGTGCGTCTCAACTTGGTCTAGTGGTGATGAAGTCTAAAGACAGAGGCCCTGGGTTGCAATAAAGCTTCAAAAGAGGGATAGTCTATGATGACCGTCCGAATGACTAAGGTAAAGGTACAGAAATATAGGTCGTTGCGACCTCAATCACTCAGACTAAGTCAATCAAGAAAAATGATGAACCACTCGAAAAATACGTAAAATCAATCAAGCACAAAAGCGGTCCTGCTATGATATTAACCTGGTATAGCACCCAGGGTCGAACACAAGGAGCACGGGTTGGCTTAAAAAGCCTACGAAGTAGTCGAAGAATCAGATAAAAAGGGAAAACATTTTTTTGTGGTTTTTAATTGTTTTTAATTTTTTTTGGATTTTTAATATGTAAAGAAAATAAGAAAACACAAGAACAAGCACACTTGAGCAATTTATTTAAAGCATCAAAAATCAAGCAAAAATTCAAGAAAAATTGTTTTTATGTTTTTTAGGTTTTTAAGTGTTTTTGGTGAATTTTTGGGATTTTTATAAGGTGTATTTTATTTTCTAAAAATCAAACAGTGCGAAAAAGGCAAGGTACTGTCCACCCAGGCCCAAAATCCAAAAATAAAATATTTAAGGATCTCAAGAGGGCCTGGAGGTAATTTTCCTGTATGCTAGAGAAAACAAGGAAAATTTGAGCACCAAAATTATTGTTTTTGGGTTTTTAGATTATTTAATATGATTTTTATGAGTTTTTAGGTGTTTTTGAATTTTTAGGGTTTTTAAGCAATGAAAAATAGCCAAAATTGGCTAGAAAATCAAGAAACACAACAGAAACAACACCTAATTTTTATAGAATTTTTAGGGGTTTTTATATTTTTTTGTGATTTTTCAAGTGAAACAGTACCAAAAGTAAATGTTTTTGAATTTTTAAAAATAACAAATGCACTCAAAAATGTCCCCCAAAATTCTTAAAAATCCTACAACATGGTAGGAGCCATGTGTCAAATTTTTATCGAATTTGGAGATGAATTGATATTTTATTCAAAACTAACAAGGGGGCACTGTGCACAGGGACCAAAGTGCAAATACCCGAAGATCTGGGGGTCCAGGTGTAAATAACCCAGCAAGTCACGTGCGTGGCGCGTGCCTGGGGCACTCAGGGACCTTCTGGTAATAAAAACCAAGTCCTAGGACCTTTTGGTAACTCGTACCAAAAAGTCCAGGGACGGTTATGCAATTAACCCACTAAAAGGCGCACATGTGCAAATAAAATGTTCACAGGGGCATAAAAGCAATTACCAAAAAGTATCTAATCATTCATGAACCAACCAGAACTACAGGATAATAGTTGCAAATAACCCAGACAAAGCACGTGGCGAAGCACGTGGACCACAAATACAGGGGTATAAATGCGAATCTCAACAAGCACAAGGTCCAATGTGCAATTTACCCTACGTAAATAAAATGCATAAAATATTTACAGGACTGGAATTAAAAACACAAACTACGAGGGGGCCTAAGATAAATTACCCCTTATTAATGTCGAGGGACGGATGCGCGACGCGTGGCAGATCGAACGACTGAGTTGACGCGCCGCACACCAAAGGGGACCCTCGAATCGATCCGATGGCCGTAATACTCCCACGTGGCAGATCCAACGGCTCTGGTGTGTTGTGGGGCTGCAAAGGACTCCTGGCTCGGATCGGATGGGCGAGGTGCAGCCACGTGCTCGATCGGATGGCTGAGAGGCGCTGTGGCTTAACCTCGCGGCTCAACGGTGAAGATCGATTCTCGTAAGATCTGGCGGTGGATGCTGCTCCGAGGATGGACGGACATGATCTAATCTGGAGCACCAAGGTCGATCTGACGGCGGACGAGGATGCTGCAAGAACTGGTCGCCGACGACTTTCGCTGGCCCTCCGTGCGCACGATGGTCTTCGTCTGCTGCTTCTGAGGGGCTGGGGAGCTTCGCCGTGAAGTCCCGCACCAGATGCTCTGCTCCGATGGAGGCGAAGAGCTCCAGAGAGCTCCGGCGACGTGGATGACCTGGAGCGGCTGTGCTCTGAAGTTCCGACCTCCAGATGAGGTCGATGGGCCTGGACACCTGCACAGGAAGAAAGAGGGGTCGAGGGCAAACTGCCTCGACCCGTCAGAGCGGGCGGAAAGTGACTGGTGGTGCGATGCGACGGCCCTCCGGCGAGTGGCGGATGGAGGAGAGCTGATACCCTGCTCCGGGGCGAGCCAGGGGGAATGAAGGGGCGGAGAAGGTGGGTAGGAGTCAGGCGAAGGTGGTGGTGGTGTCGGATGATCAAGTGCTTGGACGGAGACGGCTGGCGGAGGCGGCGGAGCTAAACAACCGGAAATCGAAGAATCTAAAGCTACGCTATTCCACTGGCTAAAGAAGCTACCTGATGGCTGCTGTCGACTGGGCTGGAGCCGATGAGGCTCCCGGTCGTTGCCTCAAGGGGCCGTCGAGTTCCCCGAGGCTCAGCGCGCTCGCGGCGGCGCACGACGGCGATTACCACCGGATCAATGGATTCCGTGCAACTCGGGCCTCGCTTCCACTCCAAAATACTCGCCTGTCACTCGGGTGGTCTGGAGGAGTTCCTTGGCGGCGAGCAGGAGTCCAGAGATAGCGTGAATAGGTCGCCGGTGACGACACTATATAGTGTGGAAGATCCGAGAAGAAGGAGGTCGGGCGGGTGGCACGGAGCTCGGATCCTCCAAACCCACCCCGGGCGAGGATCCTGGATGTTTAGCGTGCAATCGGAGCCCGGGGTTAGAGGTGATGGCGGTCGGATCGAGCGTGTGGAATTTCGAGCAATCGGGTCGGTTGCTTGATCCGCGAAAGAGGAAGGTCCGCGGGGGAAGTTGACCGGGGTCAACAAACCCCCGTGGACCAATCAGGAGCCGCCAATTATTGCATTTTTATTTCTTTATTTGAGGCCAGAAAATGACCGAATTTCTAAAAACTTAAAACATAAAAAATATTTATTTTATTTTTTTCTCTATTTTTTGGTGATTTTTAATTAATTTTTCAAAATAAAAATAAGGTATTTACAATATATAACTATACATAGGTATGTGTACAATATAGGGTTTTTGATTTTTAATTTTTAATTATTATTTTTGTACAATTTTATTCCTATTTTATATTTTATTTATTTATAGAATAAAATGAGGAATAAAATGATATTTTTATTTTATTTTTATTATTTATACACATAGGTGAAATAAATAGATATATACAACTATGTACATGGCATATGTACAATATGTTTTTGTAATTTTAATTTTTGTTATTTTTATTTGATTTTTGTTGTGTTTCTTTTTATTTATTTTATTTACAAAATATACCATAGAATATTCACAAAAAGTTTTGAAAATAAATACATTTATTTATAGGGTTAAATAAATAAGGGATGATGGTTTATGCACATGGTGGAGGGCTATTTTTGCATTTTTGATTTTTAAATTTTTGTTTTGTTTTTAAGAGTTTCTAAATACATACAAAATATGTACAAGAATATTTTTGGTTGAGGAAAATATAATTTTATTTATTTACATAAATCTGTACACATGAGCCCCTATCTCCCTCTACTTTGGCTTTTATGCGGTCAGGCCCATGCTGAGCCCTCCCTTGGGTTAGGTTGCTCAATATTTATTCTAAATATTTCCCTCTTTTTCTTTTTCATCTTTATTCTTTTATTTTTGCACAAAAACATGCTAATTATATGTTTTTACAAGATGCATGCTTTTGCTAATTATTGATATTTACATATATCTACATGTATTTGCAAAGGTTTTTGTAGCTAAAATATAAGAATAAAGAGTGATGAATGGGTATTCATCACCCCCCTATACTTAACTTTGCTAGTCCCTTAGCAAACACTTATTTGAAAAAGAAGTGAAAAAGAAAGAAAAAGAAAAAGAAAAAGAGGATGTACATGGATCAAGGTTGAATTATTAAATTTTCCTTCATTAAATTGAAATATGGAGCTCGATTAGATCTTTGGATTATTAATGTGTCGGAACCTCATTTGGACTTAAGCTTAAAACTCAACAGCCTCTAAGTTCCACCAATCTATGGACAAGACTCCTCAATAAACCAGATCAGAACAAGTCTACATACACAAACTCTAATGACCATGAGTCTTTCCATGCAGTGTAAGTGATATGTGGCTCCCCACTTCAGAAGTAACAAAGAAACAGCCTCCCTCAACCTGGTAACTCTAATGCCTCGGTCTAGCAACTCTTTCCTCGAGAAGCGGGGTATTCCCTTCTAAGTTCAAGTGCAACCGGCTCAAGAAGAGGGGGTAGAAGTATAGAGTTTTGGAAGCTTAGCCAGTGTAGCTAAGTCTCCCGCTGCAAGCTTCATGAGATGTAACATGGATACCATAAGCTTTGCTTTATTTGACTATGTACACTCCGGTGGGGTTATTAAATTTTCAATCCGACCCACCACTTTTTTTGGAGTTCTTTTTGCATTTTTGCATTTTTTTTCAAAGACTTCTGTACATCATATCTACATGGTGCATCATATATACAAGAAATTTCCTCTTGAGCCAGTAGACTATCCCTCTTTTGAAGCTTTATTGCAACCCACAGCTTCTGTCTTTAGCCTTCATCACCACTAGACCAAGTTGAGGTGCACTTCCTTCACTAGAAGAAGAGAGGTTCCGCCTAGAAGTACTACCCTCATATGCTACCCCAAGCCAAAGGAAACTGCCTCCTCACCACCTCATCCGTGGAGAGCCATGTGTAAAGTGCAGGTGCAAGTCAAGCCATTGTCTCTAAGAGTCATGCGTGTGTTGTTAAGTGTTCTTCTTAAGCTCATCAAGATGACATATGCTCATAGCCTAGTGGACTCAAAGAATTAAGTCCTTATGGACCTGAAAAGCCTTAAACCTAAATCCTATAAGGTTCCTCTTAAAGTTAGGTGGATTAAGATCTTATTCAAGCTCCATTTCTCAATTTAATTCCAGGCTTAGTTTAAATGTCAACTCTCATCCAGGAAAAATTATATGCATATATGTACACAAGGTGCTATTTACAAATATTTTACAATCATGCAAAATTTTTGAAAAATGTTTTGAAATCATGAATGGATGATGATGCATGAAGTGCAAGTTTTGCAAAAAGATATTTACAACTATTTACACAAGATTTTTGCAAACTCTTGATTTTCAAAACATTTTGGAAAAATTTTGTACTATATACATAATTTTGATACAAAAGTATTTACACAAGCTTTACACAAAAGATTTTTGAAATCATTTTTACAAAAATACTTTGTACACTAGCTATGTATGTGCAAGGATAAAAGAGGTTTATGTACATGAAAATTTTTAAATTTTTGTGATTTTTAGCCATTTTATTTATTAACACACTCACACAAAGTACGAGTTATGGCTAAAGTATATATGAAATATATACACACCCCCCCTATACTTAGCTCGAACGATGTCCTCAGAGTGATCAAGAGCGATGAAGAAGACATAACTCGTGCTTAGTAAAAGGGGAGTGAAAAGGAATGGCTAAGTACATGAACGAATAAATGAATAGAATGAGAGGAGCTCGGTGGTTTCCCCCTATACTGAGGATTAACTAATCCTGAGTATAGCAAGCTGTACATGAAGGGAAATCCGAGTGAAGAAGATACAGAATCTGCCCCCCCTATACTTAGGGTAAAGTATCCCTAAGTATAGGCAGCAAAACAGGAGCAGAAAGACACGAAGAAAATCACGAATATATACAAGAAGGAGGACATCACTCCCCCTATACTTAAGGTGAAGAACCTTAAGTGTAGGCAACAAAACAGAAGTGATGAAACAGACGAATGAACAACCCGGTGTTTCCACCCCCCTATACTTAGGATGAGCAATATCCTAAGTATAGCGAAAATAATCCTACGCGAGACCTGGGGTGAAAACAAGGACGGAAGAAAGAAAGATCAAACAAGACGAAACACGTATATACAAGAGAATACAATGTTGAGGTGCCTCTCAACAAGCGCTAGATTTTACGCCCCTAGCTGGGCGCAAAGGCTAGGACAGCGCAGTATCAAGGTTCAACGGCATCGTTTAGGCGAATGCCGTACTGTCGTCGCAGTCTCTGTGTGAGAACAATGACGAACTCAATAGTGTAAAGTAAGACACCCAGGTATGCAATCAGGCGGGTGTCTGCTACCGGCCAATGATATGAGCATAAGTAATCGGGATCCGGTAGCACAAAAGAAATCAGTGGCTCTGGATCAGATTGGAGTGAAAGTATAGAGCCAAAGAAATCAAACGTGGAGAAAGATGGATCAGTTATGGAATCCTCCACGTCAATCAGTGTCTCAAACAGGTGTGGACAATCAGGATCAGGAGACTCACTAAGAAAAACTGATATCCGATGCATATAATGGAACAAAATCAGACAGATCATCGAATATCTCAAGGATCGGCTCATCCTCACGAGGGTCGTCGAGGAGAGATAACTCAGAAATAGAAAGATCAAAAGACTCGGTTTCGTGGCCCGACAGATCAGATACACTCTCAGAAAGTGAAACCGAGTACTCATCGCGTGCGGCATCCTCCCGCAGATAACCCTCGGGGAGAGATGCAAGATCAGAAGTGATAAGAAGAGGATCAGGATCTAGATCGGCATCTGCACTGCTATCAAGTATCCACTCAGTGCACCAGGCTGCATCATCATCAAAAGTGTAGATCTCGGCAATCTGGAAGAAGGAGAAGGTACTAGTCAACATCGCGGATGCTGGCAAAGTGTCTGTGGCTGATCCTCGCTCTGCGGCTATGCTGGCTGTCAGCTGGTCCTCAGAAAGTATATCTGTCTCAACAAAGTGGAGGACAAAAGGCTCGAAGATGGGACTCTCTGTGTCTGTGCTCTCAAAGTGTTGTCCCTCATCAAGCTGTGGCTGCTGAACTGAGTCCTGGTGACTGTCTGCATCCAAGAAGTGTCTCTGCAGGAAGGAGACTGACTCCTCCGGGACTGGAATCTGAAGTGTCTGAATCAACGGCTGCAAAAGCTGGGGCTCCTCCGGCTCCTGGAATATCAGAAGATCTGATATCCAAGACTCGTCAACAGGGAACTCTGGGGCTGACTCGAACTCCAGCTGGAAGGCCAACGGGAACTCGAGTAGACTCTGGGTCCGAACCTCTGCTATCACAGTCATCTCCTCTTTCAGTGGTGCTGCATCATCCAAATCCTCAGGCTGGTGTGTAGAAGCTGGCTCACCATGTGAAGTGACACACCGCACTGGTACTGCATCGTCCTCATGTGTTGTCCCGACCAAGGCATCTCGTGTAGAAGAACTCTGTGAAAGTAACCTCGAGATGGTATCTAGTAGGTGAATATCGAAACTGCGGTGGAAACCGCCACATGTGGTAATCACAAGTGCTATCTGCTCTGCGGTCATCCCCCGCATGGAGATCTCTATCAAGTCTGCAAGTGGAAGTCCGTGCTCAGGGAATCTCCTCAAGAGGTCAAGAAACCTCGGCCATGCCTCGTGCAATGGCTCCTGGGGGTCAACTGAAAAGTCCATGATCAAAGACCGCATAAACTCTGCTCTACGTGGAGGGAAGTATCTCTGCAAGAACTCTCGGCGTAGCTCTCCCCACGTCTCGAATGTCCTCCTCAATCGTCGGTGCCATCTCATGGCTCTATCGTGAAGCGTGAAGGGGAAGGTCCTGCTCATCAGCTCCTCTGCAGTGACATCTAAATATCTCCGTGCTCTACAAAATTCCTCGAAAGCGGACAGGTGAAGATAAGGCTCCTCGTGCGCTCCTCCTGAAAATGTCGGCAGTCGCTGAATGTAATCCAAATCCAAGACGAATGGGCCTAATGTAGAAGCTGACTGAGCTCCATGTGTTATCTGCTCCTCCATCCCTCTGGAATGGGATCTATCTGCTGATCTCCCCTGCTCTCTCGGGTCACCAACGGAGTGCGCTCTCAACTCAGCAACAGCCTCGTCCGGGTCTCGCATCTGCTCTGTCTGATATCCTCGGACGTCTTGCACAGCATGCCCAGAGTGATGAGATGAAAGGGAGGGAGGGGGCGGGAGGTTGGTCGGAGATCCGACCTCCCTAGAAAGGGGACTGGAGTGATGGTCAGAAAGCGAAGAAAAAGCCTCAAGAGTCGGCTCACAGTGAGGGGAATCCATCATCCAGGGATCAGGGAGAAGAGAAATGAAGGGAGGTGAGGGAGGGAAATAGATGAGAAAGGATCGAAGGGATCTGGCAATCAAACAAGATGAACAAGCAAACCCCCAATTCACCCACGCACACAGAGCTGAAGACTGAAGGGATCGGTCAATTATCTTGTCAATTTATTTTAGGTGATTATCCAGTCTATCAGAGCGATTACGTGAGGTCAATAGGTATCCAGATCTTTCTCAACCGACTGTCCCGTACTGAAAGCCGGTAATCAGTCAAGAAAAGATCGGAGGCTCTATCCTAATGTGCGGATCACTCTCTCGCTCATCCAAACCAGACAAGGAGGGGGTTACTCTCCCCAAGACAGATTTTTCGTGAAGTGTCTTTTAGGTCAAGTATGATTAGCAGTCCCGATTTTATTGTTTTTCTTTTTAATATTTTTCAAAGCAAACAAAAGGCCTAACGAATTTTTCGGTTCTCCTGATTATTTAGTCCGAAAACAGGGGGGAGAAGACGAAAAAGCCGATGCGCGAGAAATCAATGATGCATGCAAAGTAAGGAAGGCGTACCTGACTCCAGCACTCTACATGCAATATGATCCGCGCATAAATGTAAAGACAGGAAATAAACTACCTAAATGATGCAAGCGGGAAAACCGAGTCCTAGATGAGCAATTCCTAGCGCAGAACCGTCTAACTTAGTCACTCGCCCTCGATCCAAAGAGTCCGGTCTTGGCCCACCCCTCCTCTTCTCGACAGGTCGAGTTCAGGAGTAGCGCTTGTGGGGCAGGCTCGCGGCGCGTAGGCTCTCAGGAAAGCAACTAAGTTATTTTTATTATTTATTATTAGTAGGTCCAATTAACGATCTATAGGAACAGATAAGCAATTAGGTGTGTGGATCCTACTAATTACGTCACAAGCACCAGAAATTCCTACGGCTAGGGGCTCGATCAAAAACCGCGTAAACACCGGAAAGGCAGTAAAAAAGTAGAAGAAAGCCGCGAAAAACCGCGAAAAACTCCTAAGGGTCCCCCGAGCACACCGGTGCTCGGCAAAACAGACCCGCTAAGTCAAGTCCAAACAGTTCAAGTCTCTGAACACATGTATTATTACAACAATAATAATCAAATATCCTAAGCTATCCTCACCCACTCAACTCTCTCTCTCTCTCTCGCTCTCTCCTACGGCTCGATGAAGAAACGAGCCGCCTCCGCTTCGCTCGGGTGCACCGGCGCTCCTAGGAATGCCGCCCTCGCTCCTCGGGCCCTCGCAAGAAACAGAGAGAAAAGTGGCCAGTCCAGAAATTATTGGCAGAAATATGAGGAAAATATATACAAAAATTCTATACAAAAAGCCGCGAAAATCAAAAACCGCGGAAAAAGCTAAAAACGACTACTAAGTCGTGCTCCCCGGCAACGGCGCCATTCTGATGACCGTCCGAATGACTAAGGTAAAGGTACAGAAATATAGGTCGTTGAGACCTCAATCACTCAGACTAAGTCAATCAAGAAAAATGATGAACCACTCGAAAAATACGTAAAATCAATCAAGCACAAAAGCGGTCCTGCTATGATATTAACCTGGTATAGCACCCAGGGTCGAACACAAGGAGCACGGGTTGGCTTAAAAAGCCTACGAAGTAGTCGAATAATCAGATAAAAAGGGAAAACATTTTTTTGTGGTTTTTAATTGTTTTTAATTTTTTTTTGGATTTTTAATATGTAAAGAAAATAAGAAAACACAAGAACAAGCACACTTGAGCAATTTATTTAAAGCATCAAAAATCAAGCAAAAATTCAAGAAAAATTGTTTTTATGTTTTTTAGGTTTTTAAGTGTTTTTGGTGAATTTTTGGGATTTTTATAAGGTGTATTTTATTTTCTAAAAAATCAAACAGTGCGAAAAAGGCAAGGTACTGTCCAGCCAGGCCCAAAATCCAAAAATAAAATATTTAAGGATCTCAAGAGGGCCTGGAGGTAATTTTCCTGTATGCTAGAGAAAACAAGGAAAATTTGAGCACCAAAATTATTGTTTTGGGGTTTTTAGATTATTTAATATGATTTTTATGAGTTTTTAGGTGTTTTTGAATTTTTAGGGTTTTTAAGCAATGAAAAATAGCCAAAATTGGCTAGAAAATCAAGAAACACAACAGAAACAACACCTAATTTTTATAGAATTTTTAGGGGTTTTTATATTTTTTTGTGATTTTTCAAGTGAAATAGTGCCAAAAGTAAATGTTTTTGAATTTTTAAAAATAACAAATGCACTCAAAAATGTCCCCCAAAATTCTTAAAAATCCTACAACATGGCAGGAGCCATGTGTCAAATTTTTATCGAATTTGGAGATGAATTGATATTTTATTCAAAACTAACAAGGGGGCACTGTGCACAGGGACCAAAGTGCAAATACCCGAAGATCTGGGGGTCCAGGTGCAAATAACCCAGCAAGTCACGCGCGTGGCGCGTGCCTGGGGCACTCAGGGACCTTCTGGTAATAAAAACCAAGTCCTAGGACCTTTTGGTAACTCGTACCAAAAAGTCCAAGACGGTTATGCAATTAACCCACTAAAAGGCGCACATGTGCAAATAAAATGTTCACAGGGGCATAAAAGCAATTACCAAAAAGTATCTAATCATTCATGAACCAACCAGAACTACAGGATAATAGTTGCAAATAACCCAGACAAAGCACGTGGCGAAGCACGTGGACCACAAATACAGGGGTATAAATGCGAATCTCAACAAGCACAAGGTCCAATGTGCAATTTACCCTACGTAAATAAAATGCATAAAATATTTACAGGACTGGAATTAAAAACACAAACTACGAGGGGGCCTAAGATAAATTACCCCTTATTAATGTCGAGGGACGGATGCGCGACGCGTGGCAGATCGAACGACTGAGTTGACGCGCCGCACACCAAAGGGGACCCTCGAATCGATCCGATGGCTGTAATACTCCCACGTGGCAGATACAACGGCTCTGGTGCGTTGTGGGGCTGCGAAGGACTCCTGGCTCGGATCGGATGGGCGAGGTGCAGCCACGTGCTCGATCGGATGGCTGAGAGGCGCTGTGGCTTAACCTCGCGGCTCAACGGTGAAGATCGATTCTCGTAAGATCTGGCGGTGGATGTTGCTCCGAGGATGGACGGACACGATCTAATCTGGAGCACCAAGGTCGATCTGACGGCGGACGAGGATGCTGCAAGAACTGGTCGCCGGCGACTTTCGCCGGCCCTCCGTGCGCACGATGGTCTTCGTCTGCTGCTTCTGAGGGGCTGGGGAGCTTCGCCGTGAAGTCCCGCACCAGATGCTCTGCTCTGATGGAGGCGAAGAGCTCCAGAGAGCTCCGGCGACGTGGATGACCTGGAGCGACTGTGCTCTGAAGTTCCGACCTCCAGATGAGGTCGATGGGCCTGGACACCTACACAGGAAGAAAGAGGGGTCGAGGGCAAACTGCCTCGACCCGTCAGAGCGGGCGGAAAGTGACTGGTGGTGCGATGCGACAACCCTCCGGCGAGCGGCGGATGGAGGAGAGCTGATACCCTGCTCCGGGGCGAGCCAGGGGGAATGAAGGGGCGGAGAAGGTGGGTAGGAGTCAGGCGAAGGTGGTGGTGGTGTCGGATGATCAAGTGCTTGGACGGAGACGGCTGGCGGAGGCGGCGGAGCTAAACAACCGGAAATCGAAGAATCTAAAGCTACGCTATTCCACTGGCTAAAGAAGCTACCTGATGGCTGCTGTCGACTGGGCTGGAGCCGATGAGGCTCCCGGTCGTTGCCTCAAGGGGCCGTCGAGTTCCCCGAGGCTCAGCGCGCTCGCGGCGGCGCACGGCGGCGATTACCACCGGATCAATGGATTCCGTGCAACTCGGGCCTCGCTTCCACTCCAAAATACTCGCCTGTCACTCGGGTGGTCTGGAGGAGTTCCTTGGCGGCGAGCAGGAGTCCAGAGATAGCGTGAATAGGTCGCCGGTGACGACACTAAATAGTGTGGAAGATCCGAGAAGAAGGAGGTCGGGCGGGTGGCACGGAGCTCGGATCCTCCAAACCCACCCCGGGCGAGGATCCTGGATGTTTAGCGTGCAATCGGAGCCCGGGGTTAGAGGTGATGGCGGTCGGATCGAGCGTGTGGAATTTCGAGCAATCGGGTCGGTTGCTTGATCCGTGAAAGAGGAAGGTCCGCGGGGGAAGTTGACCGGGGTCAACAAACCCCCGTGGACCAATCAGGAGCCGCCAATTATTGCATTTTTATTTCTTTATTTGAGGCCAGAAAATGACCGAATTTCTAAAAACTTAAAACATAAAAAATATTTATTTTATTTTTCTCTATTTTTTGGTGATTTTTAATTTATTTTTCAAAATAAAAATAAGGTATTTACAATATATAACTATACATAGGTATATGTACAATATAGGGTTTTTGATTTTTAATTTTTAATTATTATTTTTGTACAATTTTATTCCTATTTTATATTTTATTTATTTATAGAATAAAATGAGGAATAAAAGGATATTTTTATTTTATTTTTATTATTTATACACATAGGTGAAATAAATAGATATATACAACTATGTACATGGCATATGTACAATATGTTTTTGTAATTTTAATTTTTGTTATTTTTATTTGATTTTTGTTGTGTTTCTTTTTATTTATTTTATTTACAAAATATACCATAGAATATTCACAAAAAGTTTTGAAAATAAATACATTTATTTATAGGGTTAAATAAATAAGGGATGATGGTTTATGCACATGGTGGAGGGCTATTTTTGCATTTTTGATTTTTAAATTTTTGTTTTGTTTTTAAGAGTTTCTAAATATATACAAAATATGTACAAGAATATTTTTGGTTGAGGAAAATATAATTTTATTTATTTACATAAATCTGTACACATGAGCCCCTATCTCCCTCTACTTTGGCTTTTATGCGGTCAGGCCCATGCTGAGCCCTCCCTTGGGTTAGGTTGCTCAATATTTATTCTAAATATTTCCCTCCTTTTCTTTTTCATCTTTATTCTTTTATTTTTGCACAAAAACATGCTAATTATATGTTTTTACAAGATGCATGCTTTTGCTAATTATTGATATTTACATATATCTACATGTATTTGCAAAGGTTTTTGTAGCTAAAATATAAGAATAAAGAGTGATGAATGGGTATTCATCAGTCTACTATCTCAAGAGGAAAATTTCTTGTATATATGCTGCACCATGTAGATATGTTGTACAGAGGCACTTGAAAAAAAATGCAAAAAGAACTCCAAAAAAGTGGTGGGTCGGATTGAAAATTTAATAACCCCACCGGAGTGTATATAGTCAAATAAAGCAAAAAGCTTATGGTATCCATGTTACATCTCACGAAGCTTGCAGCGGGAGACTTAGCTACACTGGTTGAGCTCCCAAAAGTCTATACCTCTTATTCCCCCTCTTCTTCAGCCGGTTGCACTTGAACTTAGAAGGGAATACCCCGCTTCTCGAGGAAAGAGTTGCTAGACCGAGGCATTAGAGTTACCAGGTTGGGGGAGGTTGTTTCTTTGTTACTTCTGAGGTGGGGAGCTACATATCACTTACACATCATGGAAAGATTCATGGTCATTAGAGTTTGTGTATGTAGACTTGTTCTGATCTGGTTTATTGAGGAGTCTTGTCCATAGATTGGTGGAACTTAGAGGCTGTTGAGTTTTAAGCTTAAGTCCAAATAAGGTTCCGACACATTAATAATCCAAAGATCTGATCGAGCTCCATAATTCAATTTAATGAAGGAAAGTTTAATATTCAACCTTGATCCATTTACATTCTCCTCTTTTTCTTTTTCTTTATTTCTTTTTCACTTTTTTTTTTCAAATAAGTGTTTGCTAAGGGACTAGCAAAGTTAAGTATAGGCGGTGATGAATGCCCATTCATCACTCTTTATTCTTATATTTTAGCTACAAAAACCTTTGCAAATACATGTAGATAGGTGTAAATACAAATAATTAGCAAAAAGCATGCATTGTGTAAAAACTAATAATTAGCATGTTTTTTGCTAAAATAAAAGAATAAAGAGTAAAAAAAGAAAAAGAGGGAAATATTTAGAATAAATATTGAGCGACCTAATCCCAAGGGAGGGCTCAGCATGGGCCTGACCACATAAAAGCCAAAGTAGAGGGAGATAGGGGCTCATGTGTGTAAATATATTTGTAAATATAATAAAAATATTTTCCTCCAAAAAGAGACTAAATGGGCTTGTAAATACTTGTATATATTTATAAAGATAAAAATCAAAATAGAAATAGAAAACTAAAAAGAAAACAAAAACCTTCACCTTGTGCATATTCATCATGTACATAGTCACTCCTATATTTATTTTACCCTATAAATACATAAAATTAATTTCCAAAAATTTTGTAAATATTCCATCTTTTATTTTGTAAATAAATAAAATAAAAATAACAAAAATAAAAACAAAATAAAAAGAACAAAATTAAAAACCAAAAATATATTGTAAATATACCTTGTACATAGATGTACATATCTATTTATTTGACCTATGTATATAAATAATAAAAATAAAATAAAAATATCTTTTGTTCCTAATTTTATGATACAAATAAATAAAATATGAAATGGGAATAAAAAATGTATAAAAATAACAAATTAAAAATCAAAAATTAAAAAGACTCGTTGTATATATACCTATATATAGCATAAAGTGTAAATACCTTATTTTCATTTTGAAAAATTAATTAAAAATCACTAAAAAATAGAAAAAAATAAAATAAATATTTTTCATGTTTTAAGTTTTTATTAATTCGGGCATTTACTTTTTTAAAATAAATAAACAAATAAAATAAACTTGGAGGATTCTGATTGGTTTACGGGGGTTTGTTGACCCCGATCAACTTCCCCCGCGGACCCTCTTCCCCTCGGATCTGGGTGAATGACCCGACTTCTCCATTTATTTCCCACCTGACCCGACAACCAAACACCTTAACACCGGGCTCCAATTGATCCTTGAACATCCATGACCCACGCCCGGGATGGGTCTTAGGGATCCGAGTCGCGAGTGACTCGCCCGACCTACTTCTTCTCGGACCCCTGATCATATAAAACTTCAGCTCCGGTGACATTGTTCTTCATCTTTGGATCTCCCCCTCGTCGCCTGTGACCTCCTCCGGAGTTCCTGAGTGACATCCGCGTTCTTCGGAGTAGCAGCGAGGCCCGGGAAGTCGGGAGCCACTGATCCGGTGGTTTTCACCGCCGTGCGCCGCCACGAGCGCGCTCAGCCTCGGGGAGACGACGCCCCCTTGCAGGCAATGACCCAGGAGCTCCCCGAGCTCCAGCCCAGTCGACAGCCTCCACCAGGTAACCTTCTTAGCCCATAGATTAGCCTAGATTAAGATTTTTCAGTTGCTGGTAGTGTAGCTCCGCCGCCTCCGCCCTTCGTCTCCGGTCACCCATTCACCCATCCGACACCGCCACCACGTCCACCAGACTCCTCTCCACCTTCTCGGACCTTCCATTCCCCCTGGCTCGCCCCGGAGCAGGGACATCGGGTCTTCCCTTCCGCCGCTCGCCGGAGGACCATCATCTCGACGCATCTTCCATCCATTTCCCGCTTTGACGGGTCGAGGCAGTTTGCCCTCGACCCCGTGTTTTGCTTGTGCAGGTCAGATCGTCTTAAGGACCTCATATGGAGGTCCAAGGTTCGAGCACAACAGCTCCAGGTCATCCGCTTCGTCGGAGCTCTCCAGAGCTCCCCGCCATCATCAGAGCATTTCATCAGACGCGGAAGGCTCCCACGCTTCTTCTCAGCCTTCCAGCAGCCGACGAGGAGCCCACACACTCGCGTTTCGAGCTGGCGAAGCTCGTCGGCCGACAGTTCTTCCAGGCTCTCCTCGCGCCGTTAGATCGTCCTCCCGCTCCAGTTCGCATCCAGGCCGTTCATCCACGAGCTTCTCCTCCGTCGGATCTGTAGGAGGACTGATCTGGACCGCACGATCGAAGGAAGAGGCACCAGCAAGTCTCCACCGTCAGATCCCCACGTATCTTCTTCTCCTTCGTCGATCCACCGAGGGTTCAGCCGCGACCTACGAGGACCGTTAGATTTCTACGTGGAGGACTCTCACCCGTTCAATCAGGCCAGCGTCTCAAGGCTAAAGGCGCCCTTACTCTCACCCGTTGGATCAGCCACGTGGCGCTGCATCAGCCGTCGACATTAATAAAAGGGGTAAATTTATCTTAGGCCCCTCTGTTTATGGTTTTTAATAGTTAGTCCTGTAAATATTTTGTCACGTTCATTTTATTCCGAACATTTTGCACTTAGGACCTCGTACTTTCTTTATTTGCATTTATACCCCTGTCTACGTGGACCACGTGCATCGCCACGTGAACTTTATTGGGTAATTTGCATTGACGCCCTTGTAGTTCTGGATGTTACTTAATGAATGAATATTTTTAGAAAATTGCATTCATACCCCTGTGCGTGAGTTATTTGTGCATGTGCGCTTATTTTTGGGTGTTTTACAACAAGCTCCCTGGACTTTTAATACTTGTTGTTATTTAGTCCAGGGACCTTGTTTTTATTGCAATTAGGTCCCTGAGTGCCCCAGATACGTGCTTCGCACGTGATGTCTTGGGATTTTTGCACCAGACCCCCCAGAACTTTCATTATTTACGTTTAGGTCCATGTGCACTTTGTGTTGGTTTTGATTTTTAATAAAATATCAAACTTACTCCAAATTCGATGAAAATTAGACACATGGCTCCTGCCATGTTTTAAAATTTTCTAGAATTTTTGGGGACATTTTTGTTTTCATTTGCTTTTTTTAAAAATTCAAAAATGCGCATTTTCTTTACTGTCTAACTTGAAAAATTACAAAAAATATTAAAATACCTCTAAAAATTATAAAAAACTTAGCTACTGTGTCTTTTGCCTTGTTTGATTATCTGACCAAGTTTGGTCATTTTTCATTATATAAAACTCATAAAAATTGAAAAACACCTGAAAACTCATAAACATTATAATAAATAATCTAAAAAACCAAAAACAATAATTCCAGTGCCAAAATTTTCCTTAAACGTTTTAGTTTATAGGAAAATTGCCTCCAGGAGCTAAACAGGCTTTTGGCATTTTAAATTGGCCTTTTACTCCTGACTGGACAGTACCTTCAATTTCTTACCTTGTTTGATTTTTAGAAAATTAAATAAAAATCAGAAAAATCCCAAAAATTCACTAAAAACAGTAAAAAACTTTAAACATACAAAAACATTTTTCATGGAATTTTTGATTGATTTTTGATGCATTAAATAAATTGTTGAATTGCCTTGTTTTCTTGTTTTCTTTATTTCCTTAATTAACCAAAAATCCTAAAAAAATATAAAAAGACTAAAAACCCACCAAAAACACTTGTATTTTATTTTCTTCTCTCTTCTTGACTACTTCGTAGGCCGCAAGGCCATCACGTGCTCCTTGTGTTCGACCCTGATCGCTATACCAGGTTAATAAAATAGCAAGACCGCTATTTGTTTTTGATTGATTTTATTCGATTTGGTGGTCTCTTTTTCTTGATTGATCACCCGAGTGAGTGAGGTCGCAACGACCGCTTGATATATACCTGATCCACCTCGTTCGCTCGGTCTTTTCGTGGTCATCATTCATATGACAATAGTGATTCATTTATTTTTTATAATCATTGTTAAATTTAGCATGGATTAATATAAATTATATCAAATAATAAATTAAAAAATAATCATTATATGAACATTTAACAACATATTTGATATTTGTTGCTAATTATAATTACAAAAGATGATTAAGCAATGAACATTATTAGTTATTATATCTTTAGCATATGAAGATATGATGATGAATATTCAAATCATTCATTGACTTAGGTCAGTTTTCTTGTAGTGATATATGGATATTTATATTATGAAATTTATATGTGTATGTTGTATTGACACATATCAATTTGCATAGGAAATTCTCAAAACATAATACATAGTTAGACACGGTGTATCGTATTTTCAAATCACTTTCAAATGTAGAAAGAAATAAATACATATTTAATATGTAATTATTTATTTTAGAAACTATATTAATTTATCATATCATATCATATTATTTTTTATTTTATTTGTAGTTATGTAATTTTGATTTATCAATTATTCATTAGTTTAAACTTTATAAAAAAGCTTTGAAATATAAGTAATAGTAGACATTTCTTCTCCGTAAGATAATTTGTATTCATCTGTTCTATAATGTATTCGAATTCTGAATACATTCCCATATTTGTTTCTGTATTTCAGGTTATAATGCATGAACGTAGCTATATCTATATTTGAAAAGCGACAAGAATACGATAACACCTATATGCATATATGTATCATACTATTTGCAACCCCATTTGTATATGTATCAATTTCAAAATGGATACATTAACAGAGAGATAAAGTTGAGGTCTTAAACATATGGTCTTGGAGGGCATGCAGTGTCTGACAAGTCGGATCCAACAATCGTTGTATCGGAACCTCTCTCGACTCTCAACATCTAACTCAAGCGAATCAATCTATAATAAACCCACAATAACGACTCAACAATAAATGTAGCTAAGCTAAAATTCATTATATCATAACAAAGAACTTGTATAGAACACAAGAAGTAGGGGTTGAACCACAAAGGAGCGCTGGATAGAACAACAAATATGAATATACAACTTATGAATTTTTAAGGTATTTTTGTTTTTATATGTTTTTGTGGGGTTTTTATTTTTTAAATATTTATTTGTGTTTTTAATTTTTAATGTTCTTATTTCTATTTTTTAATTTTTAGCTGCCTTTTGTTTTTAAAGATATAACATGTGTGTGTATATATATATATATCTTTATAATAATCATAATAGTAGGAGATAGAATTATAATATATATATATATGTATATATGTATACAAGAAATACAAATAAGAACGATCCTTTTTTATTTTTTAAGGGTTTTAAAGATCTTTACAATTATTTATAAATCATAATAAGTTTATATATGTAATATTATATATATAACTTATAAAGGATTTTATATTTATAAATAGGATATATACTCAAAATTTATAAAATAAAATGTTTTTGCATTTTCCTAATGTTGTTATATTTGGGTAATTTTTGGATAATTTTAGATATTTTTTTATGTGTTTTTAGATAAGGAAATACATAAAATCAACAAAATAGTAAAATAGGGACTTTGAAATGGGATTAATAAATATTTATTTAATCAAATTAGATTAAATGTCAAATTTTCCTAAATACTAGATATCCTAAAGAAAATTCAGAAATTTAAAACATATTTTATGGTTTTTCTATTAATTTTTAGAATTTTTATAAGTTTTTTGTGTTTTTAAATTTTTAGGTATTTTTGTGATTTTATGCAAAAATAAAAAGTAAGAAAATAAAAAATATAAATAAACACATATGATTTTTTTAAAAATTTTCAAAACATTTTATATTTTTTTATGGATTTTTAATTGCAAAATAAGAGAAAGTATGTTGTTTTTGTTTTTTATAAATTGGAAAATTATTTTAATTTCCTTAAGAAATATATATGTGATATATTATTGTAGGTACTTGAGATAATTTTCTTATGATTTTTATATGAAAAATGCTATTTTTATAATTAAAATACAACTACAAAATTAAATCTATAGTACATGGACTAAATGTAAGTTCCTTAAAGTTTCCGAGCATTTAATAACATATGTAACAAGTCCAAGGGCATCCATGAAATTTTTCCATAATTTAAAATAAATGTAATTATCAAAAACACTTCCACCCAATATGTACATTTTCAAAAAATATTACACTAGTATTCAAAGTTGATGGACTAAACATAAATACATAAACTCACGCAGGTATCCACAAAAAAATACCCAACCCCCCTCACATGCACAAGTACATGAGGTGATGTGCATTGGACTAAAGTACAAATATGAAAAGCTCAAGGTCCTCAATGTAAATATTATAGAACATTTTACACTACCGAATAATGTTTAAATATTAAAAATTAAATACAAAAAATATGGTTAACATGGCCACACACACCATGAACTTGCAAGGTTAGTTCAGGGGAAGAAAAATGACGGTTCTAGGTGTGATTTCGGCGAAAGTAAGAGAGGGTGCATCGAGGCAGATCTCTCCAATGAATGGTGGAGAAGGAGAACTTAATCTCCTGATATGTGTGAGATCATGGGGTATGGAAGGGTGTTGGATCTAGAGAAGTGAAAGGCAAAGAAGTTGGGGTGGTTGCAGAGTCGGAACAACAGTCAACGACGGAGGAGCAAATGCCAGAGCCTAGTTCTCCATCGTACGTTTCTTTTTAGATTTTAAGATATTTTAAACCAAATCACATGAAATAAAAGTCCAACCTATACTATTTATTACATTATGAAGCTAAAAATGCAAAAGATAGGAGCTTACCTGCTGTAGAACAACCAAGAGAAAAATTCACATGGAGGAGCTTCGACAATGAGTAGGAAAGCCTCTCATCTCCTTCTCTTCGTTGTGAATCGATGAGGAACTCCTCCTGTCACCAGGGTTCACTCAAAGGCTCGATCAAAGGGGTCACAGATGACTCAAGAATGACCATAAACGAATCAAAAACCTGGGTTCCAATAAATAGCAGCGACAGAGGGGCGAGGTTGAGTTAGGGTTTACAATTGAATCAAAGATCCATCGGCCAGACGATAATGAAGGCATGAAAGACCATTGATCGAGAAGCATATCTAATGAAGGAATCGAGCTCAAAAAAATGCAAGAATCAGGTGATTAAAATCGAGGAAACAGACGTGTCAACGTAGTTGACAGGCCAATGAGGATAGACGCCCCAGTTGGCAGACTTGTCAACTGAGGGTGCACTCCCATTGGGCCACATCGACCATTAAAGATAAAAAGAAATAAAAATGGAAGAGAAAATGAAAATAAAATAGAAAATAATTTTATTGATTTTTTTGAAACTTGAAAGTTTTTTCTAATTTTATTTACTATTTTTAGGTGATTTTATTATTTATATCAACCAATTGATTATGTGTTAATTTTTACAAGTATAATTATAGATATAAATCCCTATGTATGAGGTATTTGATTTTTTGTTATTTTGAATCTAATATTTTATTATTTTATTTTCTTAATTTATATATTTGTAAATCTATTAAATACTTATTTACATATTTTTAATTTATTTTTTGATCTTCTTTATTCTCTTAAATAATTATATACATATATTATAGATGTATAGTTTACCTATATATTTTAATACACTATTTATTTTAATAAAATTTTAATAGTTTATTCTAATCTTATTATTGAAATATATTTTGTGTAATATACAAAAATATGGGAAAATATAAAAGAGCTAAAAATACAAAGAATAAATATACTGATTATTATATACATGTATATAGTACAATATGGACCCAAAAGTCAACTTTTGCATCTCAACTCCAAATTACATGAAACCACCTTCATTAAATAGATAATTTATTTAGAGTACAATAAAGATGGGTTGGGTCAACTTTGAGTTCATATGGAGAAGATATGGAACTGTGAATTTCGATTTACGGGTTTTTCACTTATGTATCTTTTTATGTGAAATTAATTTTATCTTTTTCTATGTGTTTTTATGTACATGTTTGATGTTGAAAGTATTTTTATTTGAAGTGTATGTGAGTGTGTATAAATTAGTGAAAGTTTTAACTATATATAGTGTATAGGACAGCTAGGGTTTTTAGGTGACAGTGTTATTTTGTCTTTATTTGTATGCCCTTATATCCCCCTACTTTATTCCTTATCGATCAAATCAATATTGGTTAGTCTAAGGGTTTATGTTCAATCGGTATTTGCAATACTTCCTTTATATTTCTTTGTTCTTTATTCTTTTATTTTGTATTTGAACAAGGTATTTAAGTATTATTTACAAGCAAAGGTCATAGTGGTAATTTGTATAACTTAGCTATATTTTCATGATTTATCTAGAGACTGAAAGATAAAATAAAGAAATAAGGTGAACAAATGTGTATTCATTGCCCCCTATAATTAGCTTTGCTAGTCCCTAGCCAATACTTATCAGGAGAATTAGTGATGGAAAAAGAAAATGGAGAAAAGAAAAATAAAGAAGGTAGAATGATTCTAATTTTAAAAGTTTTGAGCTCAGCTAATGCCTTTGGATTATTGATGTGTTCGGAACCATGTTAAAGTTAGGACTTGTGACTCAACAACCTCTAGGTTATATTCTCCTTCATCCAGTTCAATTCACAGTATGGTCAGAACCATCGTTTCAAACATATATTCTTGTAACCTTGAAGTGACAGGAACCATGTGTATAATTCTTATCAATTAGTCTTTATCAGGCAATCTTATCAATCAATCCTTAGCGGATAACCTATAGACGAGTGAGTATTATCGAAAAAAATATCCCATACTCCCCACTTCCTTTGTAACCAGCAGCATGTACTTTTCGAAAGTCCATGTTATCAGATCTGGACCACTGCTCAAGCAAAGAAGTAAAGGGAGGAAGCTGGTTGGCGAATCCGATACTTCATACCAAGTCTATTAATAGACAAGGACCTACTCAGACATGGAATGATGAGACAGACAATCCCGTGAGGGAGTGTCCTAAGCTCAATACTTTATACTAGGTTTATAAGCAGACAATGTCCTACTCGTCAATATATGATAGAAGTGCCAATACTTTGTGCATCCAAGCAATACACAAGACAGTACCAAGGCTAGGATTTAGGCTCTATTGCTTAAGGATCATGCCTCACTCTGTCAAGGAAGGTGCCTAAATACAATGAGGGTGTTGTGAACCCAAAATAATGAAATTCAATTAATTGATTTTGAATCAGGTCAATGTTTTCTTAGCAATCTCTTTTTTAATTTGTATGGGTTTTCATTTCTTTTAAGTAAAATTCATACAAGAGGCCTAACGATGTGATAAATTCTTTGCTCGACCTATGTAGTCAAAATCATAGGGAAAAGACCGAAAAGCAATACAAGTCGACAATCAAATGATGTTATGATTAGTAAGAAGACTTACGGTACTTCCTAGCTCTCTCCATGTGAGATGTAATACATAATTTTTAAACCTAATCTATATGGAATGCAATGAGGAAATCACCCTAGAACATAGGCTTCTACTATTGTGAAAAACCTTGTTCAATGTGACTAAGTACAAGTGATTGAGTCTATAGGTACAACATATTTTAGGTTATCTGCTAAGGATTGATTGATAAGATTGCCTGATAAAAGACTAATTGATAAGAATTACACACATGGTTTCTATCACGTCAAGGTTACAAGAATATATGTTTGAAAGGATGGTTCTGACCAGGCTGTGAATTGAATAGGATGAAGGTAGAATGATTCTAATTTTAAACATATTCTTACAAAATAAAAGTTTGGAGCTCAGCTAATGCCTTTGGATTATTGATGTGTTCGGAACCATGTTAAAGATAGGACTTGTGACTCAACAACCTCTAGGTTATATTTTCCTAATTTTGCTTTATTTTTGTAATCTTTGAATATTTTTTTACATTTTTTATGTATTTTTAAATAAGAAGATACTAAAAATCAACAAAATAGTAAACCAGAGGCTTCAAAATGGGCTTACTAAATATTTTTAATCGGTTCGGCCCAAATTTAATTTTCTAAAATACTAGAGTTCCAAAGAAAATTCAAAAACTTAAAACATATTTTTGTAATTTTTTTATTAATTTTTTTAATTTTTATACTTTTTATTTTTCAAAATTTAAACTTTTTTGGTGATATTTTACAAAAAATAAAAGGCTAAAAAATTAAATATGCATAAGTAAACACAAAGATTTTTTTGGTATTTTCCAAAACATTTTATATTTTTTATGGATTTTGAAATGCAAAACAAGAGAAAATACAATGTTTTTGCATTTTTATAAATATGAAAATAATTTTAATCAACTTAATAAAAATAAATATTATATATTACGATGCTAGATATTTAAGATAATTTTTTATTATTTATAGATGTAAAATGCTAATTTTAATAATTAAAATACAACTAAAAATTTAAATACACACTACATGAAGCTAACGTAATTTTATTAAAGTTTCAGAGCATTTAAAAACATATTAAACATGCTCAAGGGCACACATAAATTTTTTTTCCACAATTTAAAGCATTATCCGTACTAGTAAGAGTATAAATGCAATTATCCAGGTTACGAGGGCCAAATATGACAATTTTCCAACAAATACTACACTAATATTCAAGGTTTCTATATTAAAGATAAAGAAATAAACTTGCAAGGGTATCTGCAGAAAATACCCAACCCCCTCATGCGTACATGCATGTGAGATGATGCAGATGGACTGAAGTGCAAATATGAAAAATCCTCAATGCAAACATTAAAAAAAATTTACGCTATAGAATAAATTTTAAATATTAAAAATTAAATATAAAGAGTACATTAAATATGTAAAATACCCCTTCCGCACGCTGGTGGACAGCCCACATGCTGTAACTTAAACACGTGGCGCGTCTTGAGCGCTCGATGACGCTTTGCCCCAATCAACTGATATTAGATCTCAGCAGAGAGATTGAATGGCATGGTGGTGCTTCATCCAAAAGTGGCTGCTCCACTTGGCGTTGAGGTACGATCGGACAGTTCTGAGGTTCCTTGGAAGAACAAGGAAGAACCAGAGTTCTGTGTCACTTCGATCGGACGAATCTCTCGACTCTAGCCACCTGGGAGGCTCGTCGGTAGCTGAAAATGGGTTGGGGCTCCTCTTCTCCTACTGATGCAATCAAAATAGTCCAGGACCCATCGATGGGTTATATCATATTGTGGAGCTTGAGGGACCTGGGAGACCTTTAGTTACTGAAAAATCCTCAAATGAGGATGCACACTCCAACAACATGTAGGGTTAGTTGAATCGAAGAAAAAAAAAACAGTTCTGGATGTGACTTGGGCAGAAATGAGAAGGTGGGGGTGGGGGGGTCGGGGTAGAGCTCTCTGATAAATGAAAGAGGAGGATAACTTGATATCCTGATCTATGCGAGATCAGGGGGTATGGAAGGGTGTTGGAGATGGAGAAGCTAAAGGCGAAGAAGATCGGGTGGATGCGGAGTTGGAACAATGATCAATGGTGGTGGAATAGAGGCCAGAGCCTAGTTCTCTAGCGTACTTTTCTTTTTGGATTTTGAGATATTTTAAACAAAATCACATGAAATAAAAGTCTAATCTATACTACTGATTATACTACGAAGCTAGAAATGCAAAAGATAGGAGCTCGCCTGTTGGAGAATGGTCGGGAGCAGAAGTCACGTTGAGGAGCTCCGGCGATGAGTGGGAAAGCCTTGAATCACCTTCTCCTTGCTGTAAAACGACGAGGAACTCCTCCTATCACAATGGTTCACTCATTGACTCGATTCAAGGGATCAAAGATGGCTCAAGAATAATAAAAAACAGATCGAAGACATGGGTTCCAATAAATAGCAGTGACAAAGGGGAGAGGTTGAATTAGGGTTCATGGTTGAATCGAGGCTCCATCGACCCAAGAATCATGAAGGCATGAAATACCATCGATCGAGGAACAGATCTCATGAAGGAATCGAGCTCCAAAAATGCAAGAATTAGGAAAAAAAATCGAGGAAATAATTGGTTTAACACAAAATATAGTCTATGAGGGTAGGCACCCAGCTGATTGGCAGGTCAACCGAGGGAGCACTCCCATTAGGCCACGTCAACCAATAAAAGATAAAAAGAAATAAAAATGGAAAAGAAAAGGAAAATAGAATATAAAATAGTTTTATTGATTTTTCTTAAAACATGAAAGTTGTTTCTTATTTTGTGTACTATCTTAGGTTATTTTATTTATTTTTGATCCATTTATTATGTGTTAATTTTTACAAGTATAATTACAAGTATAATTACCTATATATGATGTATTTGATTTTTTATTTTGAATTTTTTATTTTATTATTTTATGTACATAATTTATATATTTATAACTTATTTAAATACTCATTTGCATATTTTTAGTTTATTTTTCCGATCTTCTTTATTCACTTAAACAATTACCTACATATCGGTATAGGTTACCTATATATTTTATTACATTATTTACTTTAATAAGTTTTTAATAGTTTTATTCTAATTTTATTATTGAAATATGTTTTGTGTAATATTTACAAATATGGTAAAATATAAAAGAGGAAATCGAGGACTCATTTCAGGCTATTAGTCAGGCAGGAGGGAAGAACTAAGCAATCACGTCCCGCAAGCGAGTAGTGCAAAGAAAAGCAGCTAAAAATATAAAAAATAAATATATTGTTATTATATATACAAGTATATAGTACAATAGAGACTCAAAGCTAACTTTTGCATCTCAACTCCAAATTAGATGAAACTATCTTCATTAAATAGATAATCTAATTTAAATTACAATAAACATGGGTTTGGTCAATTTTGGTGTCATATGGAGAAGATATAGATTTATGAAGTTCTATTTAGGATTTTTTTCATTTATGTGTCCCATTCACATTGTACCTTATTTTTATGTGCAATTATTTTTTTCTTTTTCTATGTTTTTTATGTCCATGTTTGTGTTGAATATATTTTTATTTTAAATGTATATGAGTATGTATAAATTAGTGTAAGTTACAATATATAGAGCATACATGTCTCCTAGGGTTTATAGATCATATGTTGATGAATCTCAGATTCAACATGCTAACATTGATTAATTATGCTATGTTCCCCAAAATCTATGCGCATTTAGTAATTAATATATCATTATTAGTATTCATAAATGTGTGAATAATATTCACATTTCATCATGCATAATTGCATAAAATAAGGGAACCAAAAATCCAAGCCTCCCTCGTCACCTTGAGTCTTGGGCCTTCCGGACCTCCTCTCACCGCCACGTATAGGCTTGGGTGTCCGAGCCTCAGCCCCGCCTGCCCAAGGCTCTGCTTAACGACCCGAACCTCGACATCACACAATAGGCACATGCTTAAAAGGGAAATTACACATGCACCCTCCACTTACCTATAAATCACAAAAGCACCCCCCACGAGCCTAGGTCATGTGTTCCTTGGGAAAATTACACATGAACCCTGGAAGCATTTAGATATTATAGATAAGTCTCTTTAGGACCACTTTGAGATAAAGTTTATCTTTTTATTACATTTTAATCTTGAACTTCATTTGAGCATATCTTATTCATCTCAACTCAGATTTTAATGCACAATATGTCGTTTTGAAGCTTATTCAATGCTCTTTAATAGTATAAATTAGTGGACAAATCTAAGAATGTTTAATGATGATCATTATTTATGGATCCTTATTTAACATATGCAGATTGATTTCTGACGTTTTGTACAGTATTATATTAAGAAAATTGACAATGTCTTTTGCAGGCATTCAGTTGAGAATTTTAAATAGAATACTTCTCTTAGGATTCATGATTATTATATTAAGAAACTAATATTTGCAAAGGGAAAGATCAAGGAGGAGATACTGTATTTCATTGATAGTCTTGAGGAGTTTTTAATCCTTTAGTGATGGTTTATCATATTTGAGGAATTAATTTTACAAAGGTAAATTGAGGAAACTCATTATATTTATTCAGTTTATTTTATTGTTTGTTCTTTGAGGACTAAATTGCATGACCGTCGGGGATGAATATTATATTTAAACAATTGATCTATTCAATAGGAGTACGAACCGATCTATTAATCTTCTTGCCTACAGTCTTGTATTAGTTTGAATATCTCTCTTGAAATTATATCTTTTGACCTGAGATTAACTTTCGAGGATATTGATCAATATTTTTGGATTAAAAATTATAAATAACAGACCCTGTGCTTCATTATTCCCTCTGTATACTTTCATTTTCTTCATAGTGCATCCTCATCATTGCATTGTATTATATTTCCCAAAATAGAAATTAACATAGCATTTAATTAATTATTTGATTTAATTTAAAATCATGCAATTAAAAATCATTGTTCCCTGTGTTCGAACTTGGTAAACTTGCCAAGTAAAAATTTTCACAATATTCAAAGATTGTGGTTTTTTATTGATCAGATTTCGTCTCCTATACTACAATTTTTGACAATTAAAGAGGTAATTTTTCGAGTCCATCACCTGTGTTATTTTGTCTGTATTTATATGCTCTTATCTCCCCCTACTTTATTCCTTGTCGACCTAGTCAATATTGAGTAGTCTCTGGGTTTAGAGTCGGTAAATATTTGCAACACTTCCTTTATATTTCTTTTCTTTATTTATTTATTTTGTATTTAAATACATGTATTTAAGCACTATTTACAAGAAATGGTTAGAGTGGTAAATTATACAAGGTAGTTCTATTTACATGCATTTATCTAGGGATTTAAAGACAAAATAAAAGGATAAAGGTGAATGAATGGGTATTCATCATACATATGCACATGTCAAAATACGTATAACATATATGATAAGGGATTAATGTGTGCATGTATGTGCATCTGTTTACATCACTATACATGTATGTAAAGCATTATATAGTAATACATAGTTAAAAATATTGAATTTAATGATATTAATAAGTGTATATTTTAATAAAATGAAGAGCTTTTAGTTATCTTTTTGCCAATAAAATTTGGTAAAGATTATTTATACCAGACTGTAAGTGTATATGGGAATTATTTAAAAAAATCTCTTCTAAATATTAGTGTAATTCAATTACAGAAATATTGAATTTTCAGAAATATTAACAACTACAACGATAAAATAAATTAGATACTAAAATATTTAATAAACCCGTTCTTCCCCCTCCATTTAAAAAATGAATCGTATTTTTTAGGTAAATATCCTTCTTCATTTTCATCATTGTATAATCTGATTCTTTTTTCTAGCATATCTGGAACAAAAGATCATGTTTGTTTTTCTAGAACTTTTATTCGATTTACTAAGTCACTACTCATACTCTCTTTTTTTGTTCATTAGTATAGATCTATTTATTATATAAATTCTCATTTTCATGAGATGATTTTTTTGTTGTGTAAAAAAATATTTTTCGCTCTATCAATTATGAAAAAATGAATAAACATGGTGTATATGTAGAAGATATTCTTTGTTTCTTATCATTCGAGTAGAAATTTCTTGCTTCGTTCCAGAGTGGAGATGTATATACAAGAAATCACCGAGACAACATGATTTTTACTTTGTTACACCAAATGTGATATACGCCCCGCGGAAACGAATCTCCAATGCATTACGGATTTCGTGCAGCCGGTCTCTCACAATCTCTTTCAAGAAAGTTGAAGATCTTGATGAATTCAGTGTTGTGATTCTTGTTAGGTAACATATTGATCGGGAACGAGCATTATAAATGAACATCTAAATCTCTTCGGCAAAATATATTTTTTTTGCTGTTTTATTGCATAATTAGCGATACATCCAAAGTTGCGGTCTCTCTACGCGCGAACCGTTGCCTTCTTCATACGACTTTGGAATTAAATTGGATTAATTTGACTCCATATTGCAAAGGAAATGGGAAGAGTTTATACGCGTTTAATGCGTGTGGGATTTGGTCTTTACATCGAACCCCATACGGTCAGAGAATATGTGTTAGGTTGATTTGAAGACGGAGATGTCAGAGATGTTTGGTGCATGAGGTTCTCATTCTCCTTTCCTCTTTGGAAAGGAGGAAAAATGTTTCCATGCTTTCTTGCTTTTAGTTTTAGGTATTGATTCCATTTTGCACGATATACAATGGACCACGCCATATATGTGCTCATGAATGGTGATAGCGACAATATATAACAGTGAATGATATGGACTTTTGTGAGATGGATGGTGAGAAAGACCAATCCTCTTTTTTATAAAATACGAGTATTTTTGTAGAATATGTATATATTTTGTATTATAATGTACATATATATGAAGTTGGGGAAGCTGCACATTGAGGTGTAGCCAACTAGTTGCACTCGATCATTTTTTCATTGGTTTATTGTGTTTTTGAAATGAACCTAGGGGTTTAAATCACCATATATCACCATGGTCTCATATCAAATTAAACTAAATTCGACACTTCTATCATCTCTATCAAGACTATCACATTTTAACGGTATCAGAATTGATGAAATTGACCCTATCTAGATGGGCATGTTAGGAAGGTTTGTTTTGCATGAAATTTGAAACACATATTCCACTCAATAAACTAAGTAAATCCTCATAGATTTCCCTGAAAACAATTAAATACCAATAAGAAAAATGGCCGGATGTAGGTAGTTGGTTGCACCCCCAGATGCAGCTTCCCTTTTCCCATACATACATACATGCATACATACATACATACATACATACATACATACATATCTATATATGTGTATATGTATGTATATATATAGAGAGAGGGGGGGAGGGAGGGAGCCTACTTTGTGAAATAGGTAATCTTACCTACTTTGCATCCATTATTAGCATTTTTTATTTTTTTTGAAAAATATCACCGTGGATTTTCATAACTATATCCATCTAATATGTCATTCAAATTTCGTCAGAAATAGAGACTCCTATGCTCTTCATCCAGAACAGGTCGATTACAGCAAATCTAAGACAGTTAAAATTACATGTTTTGGATGGGGGGCATAGGAGTCTTTGTTTTTAATGAAATTTGAATGACATATTAGAGGGATCTAGTTATGAAAATCCACGGTGGTATTTTTCAAAAAAAATATTTTTTTCTAAAAATAGATGTGAAGTAGGTAAGGTTACATACTTCACAAAGTAGACTCCCTTTCCTCATATATATTATATATATGGGAAAAGAGAAGCTACACCGGGGGAGCAGCCAACTAGCTACACCCGGCAATTTTTCTTTATTGGTTTTTAATTTTTTTAAAGGAAACTTACGAAGATTTACTTAGTTTATTGTGTGGAATATGTGTTTCAAATTTCATACAAAACAAACATTTCTCACTTGCCCATCTAGGTAGGGCTAAATTCAATAATTCTGATATCGTTAAAATGTGATAGTCTTGATGGAGATGATAGAAGTGATGAATTCAATTGGTATGATATCATGATGATTTATGGTGATTTAAATTCTCCTAGGTTTCATTTCAAAAACACAAAAAATAATTGAAAAAAATGAACGGAATATCATTGTTCGTACTCTTTGATATTGTTGTGAGTGTCTGATATTTACATGCGATAGCGGTTGTTATTCATGGTAAAGTTACATTTGATTCTTGAAACTTGCAACGAATTTAATATCGGTTGATGTACATGCTTAAAGAATAAATGTATTATTCTACTATTACAATAACAATATTTATCTGTATTTCTTTCTTCTCTGCGGTTATCTCTATTCTCTCTGTGCGTTAGCTATTAATAATGATTTTATATAGCAATGATTTTCAGTTGGTTATTTTTTCTTTCCTATGGTAGTATTTCATAGGACTTTTTCGAGAAGTGGAGTGATTATCGACTCCGTCATAAGAATCCAGATTTTTTTTGCTCGCATAGATTTTCTCATTTCATCTCTGACCCCTACAGGTATGAACCCATGTGGTCTATATTCCACTACACCGGAGGTACTAACTAATCCATTAGCTCTTGTCGATTGGAGTTGTATCATCTGTTGTAGCAAGGGCTGCATGAGACTCTGTTGCAGCGTCGGGAGCCGTTCGATCTTTGATCGAACGGTTCCACGAATTCACATGATCCTGCCCACCTCTAGTGCGAATTCGTGGGAACCGCTCGATCAAGATCGAACGTCTCCTGACCCTGCAACAGAGTCTGCTGCAGCCCTCGCTACAGCAGACGATCCCATCTCCTGTCCATTTGCCTCGGAGGATTCTCCGCTGGGAATATCCCATAACTTCTTTCCTTAGGACCTCCTTTGTCTCTACAAAAAAAAATCTTATGCTCCATGCTTGATTATATATCCATCATTAACTATTGCGGCCTTTTTACGATGATTAAAAGAAAATTTTCAAGACTACCATTTCCAAAGTATATCGTCGACTTCTGCAAGGAATGGTATCTAGTATGCGTATATATTATACGAATATATATAGTAATGACTATTCAAATTATTCGTTGTTGCGGTATCAGGATTCCAACTATGTCTCTAGTAAGTCAGTCGTGGAAGTCGACGATCGTAAAATCAAACATTGGACTACTGATCGTTCTTCGATGCGAAGCGGTTGAGTGCAAGTAAAGAACATGTTTGGCATTATGTAATAGCATCTGCACATCCGTATGCAAAGTCAAAGAAAGGATATCGAGCTAGGAGACGAGTCAATCAAGACTTTGTGAACATCCATTGCTTTTTTCTCATCTTATCAATATTATACGCGAAAGGTTTGGCGAACCTTTCGCATATCCAGTCCACTGTCGAAAAAGAAATGATATAGAGACGTGTGGGTTGTCTTACAGTCATGAATATGGTGAATAATATGTGCTCATGTTGATGTTAAGAGAGAGATAGAGAAATATGCTTCCATCTGACGTGGGGTTATCGTCCTAATTACGGACATTCATCGACACATGATGATCATATGTACTCGATTTTGTACGTTAAATCATGGAGGCGATGACTCCTGGCGGACAAGAACAAGATAAATCACATCGTCGTATAATCAATTATGCAGTGGTGGAGCCAGAAATTTTTCATCGATGTGGTTGATCTTTAGTCAATCAATATTGATGTAGGATATCTTATGACAAAGGCTGAAGATAATGATTTTCCTTTTTTAAGAAAACGGGGGTCCGTGTAAATTAACAATTGATTGCTTTTTTTCATTTAAACTTTAGGAGGGGGTTAAAATAAAATTGCAAGCTTCGTTATGAAAAAGGAGGAGCCAATATAAACTTACAAAAAATATTTGTCAATTTTTCATTCCTCAAAGGGGTTGACGTAAATTAATTAATAATCACATTCCTTTTCAATTTGGAAGGGGTGGCCATGGCACCAACCTGCTAGACGTTCCCTCTACCTCGAATTTATCTATATATGACACCATAAATCACAAGTTCGTTTATTATATTTATCGAACTACCCACAGAGATGATGGATCATGTGAGAGCCAAAAACTGTGAGAGCATGAGAGTGGCGAGTCTGAACCACTAGATTGTGCTCATCTAGTGGTCCAGACTCACCGCTCTCTTGCTCTCACAGAATCGGTCATGTATGTATGTATGTATATATGTATGTATGTATGTATGTATGTATGAACGTATGTAATCGGCAAGAAGTGATCATGAAAAGCCTATTAGAAACCAGTTGAAATCACTTATGTAGATTGGATACTAAAACAAATCGATTAGAAATTGTCGTTGAAGAATTCATGAGATGCTTTATTTTTAAAGAAACAATGGCTCCTACACATGATCGATCAACTAGCATGCTACTCCTAGGATCTGATGATCCAACCCTCGCAAATATATATGTTGCAATAGTCGTCTTTGAAAACCACCTCATGGATGAATAAGGATCATACAAAAAGCATCACGAAAAAAATATGAGATAGAGATCAGAGAGATCGGTTATGTCTATCTGTTTGCAACCCCAGCTAGCCCCAACCAACTATAGCTGCGGTGGAACCTCTCTAATGGTCTGATGGTAGAAGCAGTGGTTCCCACATTAAAGGATCAGGGTTCGAATCCTATAGTGAAAAAAACTATAGCTGTGGTCGCACCAATATGTTATGGCACATGCCACGTGCTTGTGATCGAATCCGACCCAACACGATTTGAATGTGCATGCATACATGCTCGTTGTTCTAGTTTCAATCGTCTATCCTCAATTTTAACACGAGTTAAACTGCAATACAACATATAGAGTCTTCTAAATACCTCTACTACACGATGTGGGGTTAGAATTGACTCCCAATAATGTCGGAATTGCAACATTGAATTTCACTAGATTAGAAATGTGATTCTTGCTATTAATTAGAGCTTATCAAATTCGATAATTCTTTAGGAATTCATTGTTGATTCTTTTCTTTTTTGTTAGGTTAAAAGTAATATGTGTTAATGTTGTTATGTTTTGTGTGTTAGAGGTTATATGTGTTATTTTATGACATTAGGTTGTATATTGTTATTAGTGTATGTTAGAGGCCGCACATATAAATTTAGTGTTCTTTGATATGCCATTTGGATGAGTCCACTAACATCAAATTTGCGATGTGTTATAGGTGTTTGAGGAAGTATCTGATGAATCTACGTTTCATCATCTTTATTCTATCATTTTGGCCTTAAAACCCCTAGTAAATACGTGTAAATAGCATTAGTTTAGTCTTTTTATCATCCATGTATTATTGTGTAAATATTGTATAAAATACGGTTTTTAAAGCCAAAATTAAAGAATAAAAAAAGAAAAGAAAAAAAGAATAAAATATTATAAATATTTTATGACCCGAAATCCCGAGACCTAGGCATCTTGATGACTAGCTTGACAAGGAATAAAGTAGGGGGGATAAGCAAAGGCGGAGCCAGGAAATTTTTATAGGTGGGGCCAAAACATATATGTACGATTTATTTCCAAATCATAAAATGGAATTGTCTGATTTGTGTCCGAATAATAAGGTGCATTATGAGGTCAATTATATGATGGAAAAAGTTAACTAAAAATTTAACGAAAAATGGTAAAGTGGACTTTGGACTAATAGTGACGTCGAGCATCGATGTGCCAACGATGAAGCTGTGCTGAGTCACTAAAATGCAGGACTGCTTGGACTATGAAATCGCACCAAGTCAGACGTGACGGACTACCGTGAAGGAGGTAGAGTTAGTGGGGTAAGCGTTGCCTGGAGATCACGTGCCTGCTATCGTTCTAACATTGCTAGACCATTGGTTTTCCATGTGAGATCATGGAGAACAAGTTTTCATGAACGGTAAGGACGAGGTTAGATTAGTTTCAATATGAAATAATAGGGCAAGGGGGAGTGGAAGGCTGGAAGTAGAATCATTTCTTGAAAATTTAGAAAAATGAGGGATATGGATTAAGAATGCAAGCAGATATAAATATATCTGTATCCAACCACTACCGTATCATCTTTATACGTATTTTGACATCCGTATTCGTTCTAAAATGTATACAGATATGGATATCACTTTGATATCCATAAACCTCCCTATATGTATATGTTTGTCCATTTTCAAACATAAATATACTTGTAGACTTATTTAAATAGAGGTTAATGGCTGCTCCCGTGCCATTTTCGATATTTTTTTATTTTTATTTTTGAAAAATATCGCCATGTATATTCATTCGTATATCCCTCCTATATGTCATTCTAATTTTGTCAGAAATAGAGATTTTTATGGCCTCCATCCATACAATCATTTTTTTAACGATAACAGGATTTGTTAAATCGACACTATCTCGATGGAGGCCGTAGGAGTCTCTGTTTCTGACGAAATTCGAATAACGTATAGGAGGGATATAGGGATGAATATACATGATGATATTTTTCAAAAAAAATAAAAAAATGTCGAAAAAGGGGGCGAAGCAGCCATGTTGGCTGTCCCCAGGGGACAACCCCATTAAATCCATTTAAATATATATAACATAATTTTATACATTCTTTCACATATTTGGTATAATTATTATGAAACAAATTTAATACATTCAAATGATGTGCATCTATCCAATACATGTATATTTAAGATAGTATATACAATATTTCTAACATTATTCAAATGTGATATTACATATGTATCCATCTTTTAAGGATATAGTAATATAGTTTTCATATCTGTGAATATCTGTATCCACATATGTATTCATAATTAAAAATAGACAAGGGTATAGTAATACCTATATCTGTATTTGTTTCTTAGCATTTTTAATAGAAATGATCGGCTTTTACAAAAAATGGAAAATGGGGAAAGGACTTGTGGTGGTGGCATATTATTGAAATTTTAAAAAATGGGAGAAAGGAATTATTGTCCTTTATAGAAATTTCAAAAAATGGGAGAAATGCTTCTAGAAATGGAAAATGGTAAGGACTATTTAATAATTTACCCATTCGGGAGGTGGGGCCATGGCCCCTACCCGCCCCCCTCTCCCTAAACCCTAAACCCTAAAACCCTAAATCCTAAACCCTAAACCCTAAACCCAGGAAAATATATCATTTCCAACATTTGAAATTTTATTGCAAAAGATCATTGGCAACGTTTCTTTATTAAAAGTAACACTTATCATGCGTCGCTATAAGTGTCCCTAAAAGTGGTGCCGCAAAAGCTACTTGTGACATTTCTGACCAAATGTTACAAATAAATAGCATTTACAACATTTTTTATTTGTTGCAATTAAATAGCAACGAAAGTAAAAACGTTGCTATTATAGTTTTTAGCAATATTTGTTAAACGAGACAAATATTAATGTAACATTCAAATAAATGTTGCATTTACGTATATATTGTAACATTTAGTTTTGTTGGTAATAAAATAGCAACATCAAGAATAACGTTGCAACTATAATATTTGATAACATTTGGTATATGTTACAAATATTTTTATATTATGCCTGTAAATGCTGCAATTGTAAGCAATTGCTAACATCTTTATTATCATGACAAGTATACTTACAACGTTTACGTGAATGTTGAATGTAACATCTGACATGTGCATGATCATAACATATCAATGACAAAATCTTTTAAAATATGTTCAATCACAATTATCATTACATATAATTGATGAGGACATAAAAACACAAATGTTTAATCTCAAATTAAAATCTACAAAAGGCACTACAAAGAGTTTAAGTACAAGACTAATACAATTGAAAAGAAATACTAATTCTAAGCATCTTCTGGATAATATTCATCACTGTCACGAGCACTATCACTTGCATGAGGAGTCATATCTTTTTCCTTCGATATCGTTGATAGAGGATCCCTCGTCTTTTCACGGTGAGCACCATCATATTCACATTTTATTTTGACATATACTGATGGCCTACCATTTGTTTTATAAATGTTTTTTGTTGCTCTATTAGTTGTCGCATAAGGGTCTTTTATCCTTTACGCATGGAAGCGAGGAGTTCTGTCAAAGTGCCTACAAGGTAATTCTGTTATGAGTATAATCTAAAAGAAAATTCTCAAATAATATGAAAAAGCTTCAATCAAAACACGAATGGAAATAAACAAATATATATTATCAACTTAAACAAGGACTGGTGAGGTGAAGTCGCATATATAGATTATTATATGTTGATGGATTAAATTGAAGCACTACTAGATAATCAAAATTAAGTCAGAATTGCCTAACAAGTCACATTTGTAGAAAAAATGGTGAGAAAAAGAACACAAAGCCCATGATCTGCCACTTCTTAGTTATATTATTTTCCTTAAAACCAATAGAAATAATAATCATGCAAATAATGATGTTCAAAATAGATGAATATATACTGGGAGTATAAGCACCACTGATAACCACACTATATGATATTATTCATCCAGAATAAAGAGAAACCATTGGATCATTCATGTACAAAAATTGAACAACAAAAAACGAGGCAAAACTAACTGTAACAATGTCACTCTACCCATAAAGGAAAGCATACGAGTGGTTGATAGATAGAGTAGATATGTTAGAAATTAGAAAATAATGAAAAATACAGAACAAAAAAGTTTGATTATATCTAAAGACAGGATTGAACTATATAATGGCAAAGTAACAAGTTCCGTTCAGAGAACAAGATTCTTATATAGTTTAAGCTCAATAGACAAGTTTACTATCAACCTTTTCAAAGATGGATGGAGAAGTCCCTGTATTTATTTTCTCTCTTTTTTCAACAATATCATCAATGCATATGAGTCATAATATGTTATCCACTTCCTATAGTAACCAATACACAAGAAACCTATTTGATAAAAAAATTGTCAATGCATTTTTCACATAAATCTGAATAGTAACAAGGATAATCACTCAAAACTGTAAGGATCACATTTCAGCATAAATTAAAAAAACTAAATAAAGGAAAAAATTAATGGAAAAACAGAAGAAATAACCAGCCTAAAAATTTAAAGAATGTCGATAACAAACTACATTATGTTCTATCCAAAACCTAAGCAATACATAAGAATAAGAAAAGTTCCTTTGAATAATATAAAATATATCAAAAAATGAAGGGGTTTGACCCCTTTTTGGGAGATACCTCCTCCAGGTTGTTGAAAAGAATCCTTCTTCGGCACGGTTAGCGACTGAGAAATTGGCTGAGACTCTAAGATGAGGTATTTTCACTTAGTGTGGTGGATCTCGTCCCATATGAACCAACTTTATCGGAGAAGGATGGTATAGACTACAGAGATTATGATCATGACATGCAAATAAGAGGGGAGGGGCGATTCTTGGGACTTCATTATTGTTGGCCGCGGTGAGGGGCTTACGAGGCATTGGCACGCCACCACCCAGCCTAACCATCTTTCGTTCCCCTTCTCAGCCACGAACGCTCGTGCACGTCCCATCCGCTTCTTCAACCTTCGAGACTAGAAGAATGGGAGCGCGGTCTCCTTTGGAGCCCCCGTCGTCATTGTGAGCACCATTCCTTTGGAGGTTCTTGGTTGTTGATAGAGACATTGGAGGTATCTGTATCATATGGCTAGTAGAGAGGCTGAGGGAGGTATCTAGAGATCTTAGTACCGACATCGACGACCATGAGGCGCTAGAGGGATGGGGGAAGTGTTAGGGGGTTTGTTGTGGAATGCAACAGGAAGGCTCCCACATGGTAGTGAAAGGGTTGGGAAGAGGATTTAAGTTTTATGAACGAAATTTTGAGCGGGTAAAATGAAATTTGAGACGGGGCTCAATCCGCCTTTTTTTTGTCCTCAACATTAGCAACGTTTGATAATTACAATGCAAATATAGTATAAAAGGTTACGCTCTTACCAGTAATGTTACAAATATCATACTTAATTGCAGCATTTATTGATTTGTGATACAATTATAAATTTAATATAACAAGAGCTAAAAACGTTGCAAATATAAAATTACTAGTAACGTATTATCTTAATTGTTGCTATGTTATGTTACAAAAAAGCACTTTTTCTGTGGTGACACTGTTTTCATTATTTTTAACTTTAAAAATACCAAAACAAATTAGGAAAAATCTAGAGAAATCATGAAAACATTATAAAAATATAAAAAAGCAAAAAAATACCTTATTTCTTGTATTTTGAGTATTTTCACCTATTTTTATACCTCTCTCATCTCTCTTGTATATAAATCTCTTATATAGTATTATATCTTTATTATAACAAATATAAAAAGAGAAAATACAAAAAGAAAATACAAAATTAGTAAATTAAAAATCAAAATATAAAAATTAAAAATTAAAAATTAAATAAAAATATCAAATTAAAAACTCACAAAAGTAGCATACTTGTAGGCATTTGATCACATTCAGTCTTGAGCACTTATTTTCCTGCTTGTTCACTGTGTTCGACACTTGCACCTATACACATCATTGTTGTAGAGTTATAATAAGTTTTAACTCTGCACATTTATTTTTATTGCTTGATTTATCTGTTGTGGGTTAATTATTGACTGAAGTCTGGATTTTCTTGCAGGTCGCAACATCGACATTGCCTCCGCCTTGTGTGAGGCATATTTAGACCCGTGGAAAAACCGCTTCAACAGTATCTAAGAGAAAATTTTAATAACAAGAAATTACTTGCATGTGTGTTGTGATAACTTACACTATGCATGTGCATACCTTCTCGACAGTTAGCAACTCATGAGCAAAATGGCGATCAAAACAAATCTTGGAACTACTACTCCAATATCTAACAATATGCACTCTGATGACCTCTAGTGCCTTGATTATGGAGTATCAAATCATCTAACTAACTCAATGGACAACATAAATCTTCCAAAAAGTATGCTAGAACAGTTTATCATATCGGTTCCTCCTCACCTTACTCATTTGAAAGATATATACTCTGTGTACCTTAAGGATTCGTTTGGTTGCAAGGTTGGGTTGGGGTACACCGGTGTACCCCTCCTTCCAACCCTCTCAACCCTCCTCACAGTTTACTATTCACAGGGGTATCCCAATCCAATCCAACCCAAGTCCTTCTCTATGTAACGAGCCCATCGTTTTACTTCGTATTGATGTATGGTTATTATATCAAAGGAAGGCTAGCGTCACATACTCATTTGCATGGATGATTGCACTCGATAGACTTAGGTCTTTTCCTATACGCCTAAAATCTGATGTTTTTTTTATTTTTGTTCAATTTATTAAGTTGGTCAAGAGGCAAATTCACAATGATATTTTTGCAATTCAACCTGATATATTTTTAGCTCCTTAGTCAGACCTTATTACTCCCAATAGAACAACGTTCACTTACCACCATCTCCAACAATGCCTACTTGACATGATATAACTCTAACCACTACACCTACTCAACCAGTACCGTCACCACCACCATCATCCCAACGAAACTAACCTTTGAAAACTCAATCCATGAGTGGCATTTACAAAAAATAAATGGTCGCTGCCACGAAGCGTCCCTTATTGGTGCAATTGTAACATGAGCCTGTCCGCATCGAACTATTCACTTTTGCTCAGGTTGTAAAGAGATCCAAAATGGACTCACTCTATGGATGATGACATCTGTGTTCTCTTCAAAACAACATTTGGATTCTCATTCCCTGATACATTGATGAACGCTTACGAACGAGGTGCCTAACTTCAGGTCTTGGAGAGCCCGGTGTCCGACAAATCGGATCTGGCAATCACTGTATCGACCGCTCTCACGACACTCAACACTCGATCGAAACGTTTCAGTCAAAAATCAACTTACAGAATAGTTGAACAATAATCTAAGTAAGATGAAATTTATTATACCCTATAAATAAGTGTGTATAGTATGCAAGTGTAGGGGCCTAACCACAAGGGAGCAACAGGGATAGCCACAAAACTTGACAATCAAAGAGAAAGTAAACAAATGTATTTTTGTGTTTTATACATTTTTTTCTAAATTTTGTAGGTTTTAAATATTTGATATTTTTATGCTTTTTAATATATATATATATATATTATATTCTTGATTTTTATAATGCTTGTTTTCTTTTTATATTTTGTTATGATTTTTAGTGTTTTTTATTTTATGGTGTAATATGTATATGTATTTATGTATGTATAATCATATGTGTAAGATAAATACTATATATGTTATATAATATGTATATAAAATCAATGAAATACAAATAAATATAATATTTTTAATTTGTATGATTTTTAAGTAGTTATAGGTATTTATACATATTAATAATACTTTTAAGTAATATATAATGATGACAATAATATATAAGGTATATATAAGGTTTTATAATTACAAGTATAAATATATAGTTAAAAACTATAAAATGAATTATGTTGTGTTTTTAATATTTTTCTCTATTTTTTTGAATTTTCATGCAATTTTTGCCAAATTTTATATATTTTTAATTGATTAAAAATTTCAAAACAGTGACTTATAACAATAGACCATATTATTTTGGAATTTAAAAAAATATATTAATATCAGTAAATTCCCGAGACTATTTTTTAATATACAATATATAATATAGGCGAAATTCAGAAATAGAAACAAATATTTTTGAGCTTTTATATAATTTTATTGATTTTTATAAGGTTTGGGGGTTTTTATAATTTTCAGAGTTTTTCTTTGTAATTTTTAGTGTTTTTTGTTTGTAGCTACAAAATATAGTAATAAGATGCTTAAATTGTTTTAGGGATTTTGATGGGCTATTTTATATTTTTATTTTTCTAAGAAAATAGAAAATAAATGCTCTATTTTTTATTTAAAAAAAAAGAAAATGCAATAAAATACCTTGAAAAAATATATGGTAAAAATATATGGTAATATATAATCAAGCATCTATGGGAGGCCTGAGATATGGATTTGAGATGTGATCTCAATATCCAAGTCACTATACGTGTAACAATACAATCGTCCTGTCCTTATCTCCAAGTATCCGCGGAGAAAGCACATTATCCTTGAAAGAGTTCATGGATAATTTCATTGTTTATATAAGTATCCAAGCATCGAGAAAATTGATAATTAAATGTGATTTAATTATCATGGATAATATGAATTTTATTCATGTTATAAGGAAAGATATCTAAGATAATTAGATGTGATTTAATTATCAAAGATATGAATAATGTGAATGTGATTCATGTTATTTGGGCACATGAGAAAAGAGATCTGAGATGATTAAATGTGATTTAATTATCATGGATATGAATAATGTGGATAGCACTATCCATATTAATCATATATATTATAAATATGATTTATAATATATTAGAGAGAGCATATTATGTTTTATATTTGTTGATTAATTGTAAATGTGAATGGGATTCACATTGAATGATTAATTGAAAATATAATTACATTTAGTTTTGGGTTGTGAATAAGATTCACATAATTTCAATGGCATGATTAATATTTTCCATAAGATAATTTGGAATTATTTTTTGTGAAAATATTGTCAACAAGAGATGATAATATATATCATGAGATAATGAGATCTCATGATAATTTGAAGAGATAGACCAAGTCCACCAAAGAGGAGTGGATGACTACAACTCTCCATGAGGAGAAGAGTTGTCGTCCCCTCTTATGAGGAGATTGGTTTATCTTCTTCATTATTTTTCTCTTATTAAAGATGATTTAATTTCGAATTAATTTTCTTTAATTATCAATGGAAATTAATTTAAATTAAATCATTAGTTGTTGTGTTTTTACAAAAACATCTTGGCCATTGAAAGAAACACAAATCAATCTCAACCATTGATTGCGTGTTGTTCATAGATTGAGATCCATGGACTCCCAAAATCCTATATAAGAAGAGGCATGCCTTGCTCTTCGATTTGCACTGACTCGGTGAGTCTCTCTCTCTCATTCTATATACACGTCCTCTCTCCATCTCTCTCTTATGGCCGTCCACAATGGATCCATTGTGAGAGTCGTCATCGACGTAGTATCGTCGTTATGTTGCTGGATCATCTACTCGTGGATCTCCATCTCCTTCGGTGCGTCTCGCTCGTGAAGAAGATGTTGGATCTCGTGTGACGAGATCAGGAGATCCACCGCTTGGATCATCAACATGAATTGCGAAGAGCACGCGATTCATCCCCGCGCTCGCAAGCGTCTCCTCCGACGGATCGGACTTGAGACATGAGGTCTCTTCGTTTAGAGACTCGATCGCAACCACGCTTCAAGAGGTAATCCTATTACTTGTTTGTGGTTTAGATGAAACGATCTGAGAAGTGTTCTGGGATCTTGTGGTTTCATCACATAAAAAATTTTAATTTCCGATGCATCGAGCGACTAGTGCGACTAGTCGCTCCCGATCGCATTCAATGCGATTATCACGCTTTCGTGATGCGCTTGAGGATTTTTCCCATATCCTTCAATTCATGCATATTGCTAACTGATGGTATTTACATCTATTTACATGATGCTTTGCCTAGATACATAGCTAAAATAGAAGAATAAAGAGTGATGATCAGGGATTCATCAATATGAAGTAAGGCGGAGATTTCCAGCGTGGGATAGAGATGGAGACTTTGATCTCCTGACCTATGCAAGGTCAGGGTGATTGGATGGGTGCGAGGCATTCAGAAGCAAAGGGGGAAGGTTGTGAGGTGGTCAGCAGTTCAGGATGAAGGCTGGAACGATAGAGAACAGAGGTCGGAGCACTAGCTCTGGTGAACTATGATTTTTGGGTTTTAAGCTAGTAATTCAAACTAAATTAATCGAAACAAAAAGCTGGTTTATGCTACTATCTATGTTAGGAATCGAAATGCTAAGAAAGGAGCGAAAACTATGGCTCTTATCGCAGAACAGTGAGCCAAGGAGGAGCTCCACCTAAAGCTACTCCAACGAGCTGGGTTCACCACCTCTGGGCCTCTTACTCCATGCAAAAGCTTCAGCAAAGATGTTGTTGTCACCAGCAACCTCCAACACAAGGAAAATTGGGGATTTAGAGGGTAGAGTAGGATTAACTAAAAAAGGGAGGGGGCAATGGGTTAATGTACAAGGCGATATTTTATTGGCACCTGTTGAACCGAGAAATCGCAGAGGTCGTGTTGACTCACAAGGCGAATCAACAGTCGCTGATTTGACCTCCAACGAAATCCCGATTCAAACAACAATTAACCCACGACAGATATATCAAGCAATGAAAGTAAATGTGCGGAGTTAAAATTTATTATAACTCTACAACAAGATGTGTATAGGTGCAAGTATTGTAGAGGTCGAACACAGGGAGCAGACAGGTAGAACGGGGCACAAGTGCTCAAAAATGTGTGTGCAAGTGATCGAATGTCTATCTATGCTAATTTTTTGTGGGTTTTTAATTTTATATTTTTTATTTAATTTTTAATTTTATAATTTTGTATTTTGATTTTTAATTTACTGATTTTATATTTTCTTTTTGTATTTTATATTTTTATATTTTCTTTTTCAATATTGGAAATTAAAGACAAGGTAATAAAAGACAAGCTAAGGTATTTATAAAAATAGGTAAAAATACTCAAAAATAAAGAAACAAAGTCTTTTTGGTCTTTTTATACTTTTTTACTGTTTTTGTGATTTTTGGGTAATTTTTAGAATGTTTTTGGTATTTTTAATTATCAAAATAAAGAAAACAGTAGTAAAAAGCAAGGCTGAAACTTAAAATGGAGAAATAAAATATTAAACAGTAGCAAAAATTCTCCAAATTAATTTTCACTCAAAGACAATAAAACAAAGAAAATTCAGAAAAAGAAAACACTATTTTTGGATTTTTTATGGATTTTATAAATTTTTATGAAGGTTTTTAGAGTTTTGTAATTTTTTTGGAGTTTTCTTTTGTATTTTTTAATGATTTTTGGCTGGGAGTTAAAACAAGCTAAAAGACACGAAATATATTTTTTTGGGATTTTTCTGAAGTGTTTTTATATTTTTTTGGTATTTTGTAATGCAAACAGTGCTGAAATTGGCTATTTTTGAATTTTAATAAATATAAAAATGCAATAAAATGCAAATGCAAAAATATGGCGTGGAAATATGATGCAACAGGAGCTTAATGCAATTTTTATAGAATTTTTGGGTTTTTATAAATGCATGCAAAAAATACAAGCAACAAAAAGCAAGTGCACACTTGCAGGGGCGTTTTTGTAATTAGCAAGAATCCAGGGGCCTCCACGCAATGTTCAGCAAACTTTATACTTAAACAAACAAGTTACTGGGCTACTTAGGAAACCATAAAAGCACAAGGTCGTTATCGCAAAAAGACCGCCCCACGCACGTGCTAAGCACGCGCCTGGGGAGGGCTTGTTTGCAATAATCACAACTAGGGGGAGGCTGTAAGCAAAACACCAGCAATATTTGAACTAAAGGCGAAAGTTTAAGTATTAAACTAAATATGCGAAAATCCCCGGGAGGTCTTTGCAAAAACGCCAGGGCCACGTGCGAAGCACGCGACCTGGCAGGGGCCCTAGAGTAATTACTCTAACTCCGGGGGGCGTTGTGTAAATGCTACAACAGCTTTTAAAGAGCAGATTAAAGTCTTATAGTTTAATAACAATTACAGAAATGGGCGGGCATGCCTTGCAAAATTCCCACCACTGGCGCAGATCAAACGGTGGATGGAGCTCACTTACGCCACGTGTCCGGCCAGCAAGGCCCGATACCCCTTCGCGTTGACGGCCTGGATTAAATCGGCGTTGTGGATCCGACGGCTGGAGACCCTTCCAATCGAGCGGCGGCTGGGATGGTTGCAAGAACAGGAGAGATCCGACGGACCTGGCGCGTGGAGGATGAACCCGGCAAGAACACGCCCAGGTGACGTTGAAGCTTTACAAAATCTCCACGCGCGGGCGTCGATCTCCCTCCGATGGCCCCACGATCCACCTGGGAGCTTCCTCGAGAGGGGCCGCGGCTTCAAAATGGCCTACGACGGCCAGGACCCCGCGGCGGCGTTGGCAAGAGAGGACAACCCCAGGAGGGTCGAGTTGCACAGAATCGACCCCCAGGAGGGTCCTTGCGCGCCCTGGACCTGCAGATGGAAAGAAGACACAGCAGAGGTCCCAAGACAAGAACGAGAGGATTGGGTGGTGTGCGTGGCGAGGTTGTGGTTGCCGGAGCTTTGGAGCTCCGGCGAGGTATTCGAGGTGGAATCGAGGCAAAATAAACGATTAAACTTCTGATTGAAGATACGAACTAAAAGCTAAACATAACAGCAAGCTAAACACTAAAAAAATAAGATAAACACGACCTCGAAGGCTGGGGAGCCCGAGGAAGAGGACCTCGACGGCGGCGCCGGAGATGGGGGATTTGGAGCGCCGATTCAACCTCTAATCTTGCCTCCGATGAGCTGGAGGACGAGCTGTCACCCCGTCCAGTCCGGAGCTTCACCAAGAGAGGGAGAAAAGGGGTCAAAATGGGTTCAAAAGCAAATGGGAAGAAATGGGTTGTTTTTGAATGGCTGGTCGAGGAGCGTACTTCGAGGGAAGATCACGGGTGCCACAGCGATCCAATCCCCGAGATGATGCATGGGCGAGCTAGGTGGATCAGAGGGCTACAAGTTTCGTGAAGACCGCGACCCCAAACGGTGAAAGATGAGGCCGGGAAAAATCCTCGAAATCCAAGAAAAATACGTTCTGACACAGCCCAGGTGTTGGGCAGAGAGTTGACCGAGGTCAACTCTCCTAGCCCCCTGGTTGGTCCACGTGGACCAACCAGGAAAAACCTGGGAAAAAAGAATTGTAAAATCAAATTAAAATAGAAAACGATTTTATTGATTTTTTATTATAAAATGAAAAATGTTTATATTTTTATAAAGTATTTTATAGTGATTTTTATTTATTTTTAGGAAGTGTATTTTTACAAGTTTGCATTTATACCCTTATAGGTATCTGTATCTATGTATTTAAGTATTTTATTTTTATTTAGGTATTTTTAATTTATTTTATTTTGGTTTTTATTTTCTAAAATTATAAAATACTTTTATAGACACAAATATATTTTTATTTTATTTTTCTGATTTATTTTGTATATTTAATAAAATACAAGTATGTTTTCTATAGGTATGTCTATAGGTAATATACCTATGTATTGAATATATACAAGTATTTTTATTTGTATTTTAATGATGTTTTTATTCTAATTTTAATATACATAATTGTTATAAGTATTATTGACAACATTATAAAAATATAAAATTATAAAAATAATAAATAAATAATAAATTGAATATTTTAATATGTACAAGTATACAATGTGGGTCCAAAAGTCAACTTTCAAACCGTAGCTCCGCCAAATGCGAAACCACCACCATTAATTAGATTATTTTCTTCTATATACAATTAAAGGTGAGTACGCTGCATTTGGAGTTTTTATTTGTGAGATACGGGTCTGGGAAGTTGGCATTCTGGATTTTTATTCAGACCATAACTTTTTATCTGTACATTATTTTTTTGTGAAATCAATTTTGTATTTTTCTTTATAAAATTATCTACAACTTTCATATACAAAGTTTCTTTATTTGATGTATAAAAAGTGGAACCAAAAATAGGTCCCAAAATGAATAAAGAATGAATGAAATGTATAGGTATTTTCTCTGTATTTTGGCCCTTATCTCCCCCTACTTTATTCCTTGTCGACCTATTCATCAAGATGCCTAGGTCTCGGGGTTTCGGGTCATAAAATATTTACAATATTTTATTCTTTTTCTTTTCTTTTCTTTATTCTATAATTTTGGCTTTAAAAACCGCATTTTATACAATATATACACACATATACATGAATGCTAAAATGCATGAATTAATGCTATTTACACGCATTTACTAGGGTTTTTAAGGCCAAAATGATAGAATAAAGATGATGAAACGTGGATTCATCATCCCCCTATACTTGCCTTTGCTAGTCCCTAGCAAACACTTATGCAATAAGTGCAGAAAAAGAAAAATAAAGAAAAGAAAAAGAAGAAAGGTGGACTAAACTTGATTATCAAACTTGTCTTCACAAAATCAAAGTTTGGAGCTTAAATAGGACCTTTGGAATTTTAGTGCGGGCGGAACCTTAGTGAGAACCGTGTTTGAAATCCAACAGTCCTTGAGAGTCCCAAAACTCTGTCCAAGTCTCCTTAATAGCCAGGTCAGAAATATCTCAATTCATACGCAAACCCTTACGACTATGAATCTGACTCGTACAGTGTAGGTGATGGTGGCTCTCCCCAACTAGAATGACAAAGAAACTGACTTCTCCAGTACGACAACCCAATGATTCCCCAATCCAGCAACTCCATCCTCGAGGAGCGGGGTATTCCCTTCTAAGTTCAAGTGGCAACCAGCTCAAGAGGAGGGGGTGAAGAGAAGAATGGACGGTAGCCAGTGTAGCTACCTATCCGAGGATGCAAGACCAGTGTAGTCAAGTCATCCAGCTGCAGGCTCACATGATATGACTTTGGAACTCAAGCTTGCTTATTGACTTTACAACATATGTACATACTTGCAGGCTTCTTATTTTTGTACTTGCCTGAACTTTTCTTTCTCTTTTTTTTTTTTTTTTTTTTTGAAATACTATTCACAGCAGCATTTACATAAGGAGTTTTTCCTCTTGAGCCAGTAGACTATCCCTCTTTTGAAGCTTTATCGCAACCCACAGCCTCCTGTCTTTAGACTTCCTAATCACTGGACGGGTTGGGGTGCACTTCCCTCCCTAGAGGAGGACAAGTGTTTCCACTTGTGTGCGTCTCATACCGGCAAATCCAATCCCCTCACCACTCCAACTGAGTTGAGCCATGTGAAAGGTGCAGGTGTCCAAGTTAGGTCATTATCAACAAGAGTCGTGCGTGTGCTCCGAAATACTCTACTTAGGTAATCAAGAATCCATTGAACCAAGTCTCGTGATCCTCAAAGAATTAAGTCAACTAGACCTGAAGTACCTCAAACCCAGTTCCTATAAGGTTCCTGTTATTAGGTAGATTTTAAGGTCCAATCAAGCTCCAATCTTCGGATTTTACTTAGACTTGTTCAACTATCAAACTCAATCCGAAAAATGCGAATGCTATGCAATGCAATGCAGAAAATATTTTTGTGATGCAATTTTCAAGGATTTTGAACTTTTTATGGATTTTTGAAAATATGATGCATGCAGATGCAATTTTTTTGTATTTTTCAAAAAGGTTTTTCAAATGTTTTTGGATTTTAATTTTGCAAATGTTTTTGGGAATTTTTGAAAATAAAAATATTTTGGCTGAAAAATAGGTGAAAATATGTACACGGGAGTGCTTCTTATATTTACAAGAAGTAGATTTTAAGAATTTACAAGGTAAGTGGTCAATTTTATACATATATAGTGGATTTTGGTATGATGTGTATATTCCTCAAACTTATTTGAAAACAATTTACACACAATTTTTGAAAACTATAGTCCAAAATAATTTTTACAAACATTTTACACACATTTGAAAATCATTTTGCAAAGGCTTTCAAAACAATATATATAGGTTTTTCAAATCCTTTTTGCAACCATTTTTCAAACCATTTGCAAATCATTTTTCAAACAATTTTTTATTTCACAAAAAGAAGTTTTACAAACCGCACAGGTTGAAAACACGAAACAAAATATTTTCAAAATAGTTTTCAATAGATGTTCACAAAGATTTTCAAACTATTTTTCAAACATTTTGCAAAAAACATTTTCACCTGATTTATTAATCAGTAAATACAAAAAGAATTTGAGGAATAATCACATCTTTTTATTAAGAAATTTTAATGAATTTTAAAGAATTATTAGCCAAATTTATTAGGAAAATACGAAAGTACGAGTTATGGCTAAAGTATATACGTAGTATATACGACCCCCCTATACTTAGCTTGAGCTATGTCCTCATAGATCGGAGAGAAAAGAGAAGACATAACTCGTACTGAGTATAGGAAAATCTAAAGAATAAATAAATAAAGGAATGGATGAATGAATCAAGAATGAGAAGTTGACCGTCCCCCCTATACTTAGGATCAAATAATCCTAAGTATAGCAGACTGTACACAAAGCAGGGAGGGTCAAGGGTGGGAATGAACAGATCGTACTCAGGTTGTCTCCCCCTATACTTAGGGTAAAATACCCCTAAGTATAGACAAGAAGAGGAGACAATGGAGAGGATCGAAAAAGAATAGAAAAAACTCGGGGTGCACACCCCCCTATACTTAGGACAAAGTACGTCCTAAGTATAGAAAACTGTCTACAAGGGCGGCACCTTTTTGATAGATGGAGAAGATAGAGGAGGAAAAGAAGAAAAGAAGAAAAGAAGAAAAGAGATGAAGATGGAAGAAGAGATCGTAAGGATGTACACGTCACTCCCCCTATACTTAGGGTGAAAGAAGCCCTAAGTATAGGCAACAACAGGAGTGATCAGACGGAACGATGAATGAACACTCGGCTCGTTCACCCCCCTATACTTAGGACAAAGTACGTCCTAAGTAAGGCAGACACGATAATGGGTGGACGAGCAATACGGTAGAGAGAACAGCGATGAACACAGGAGAATGTACAACAGAGGTGGATATACAGATGGTCAAGAAGGTTGAAAGCGAACCTTCTTGCGGGACCGCTGAGGAATGGATCTGGTGTGATGCAGGTCGACATCGGGGTCCATAGTGGACGAAAGCCGATCAGGGTCGACGGGGTGTAAATCCTCAGTGGCCCTAGGGTGTGGAGGCACAGACGGGGTAGTGGAAGAAGTACGGCTAGGTCCGGCCTTGGGAGTCTCGCTGATATCAAAGTGGAATGGGACGAACTCTTCATCATCGGAAGTAGTGTACTCGGAGTCGTCCTGCGAGGTGTTATCCAGGTCAAAACCAAAAGGCACGAACTCATCGGTGGAAGTAGTCGAACTCTGTTCGTCCTCTATAATCTCAACTGGATCATCTTTTTCATCAAAAGGGCCGAATCTCTGAAGAAAAGCAACAAAATCAAATTCGGCCTTAGTCTCATCAGCATCTACATGAACAGGAGCGGACTCATCAGTGGAAGTAGTCAAAGCATGTCCGTCCTGTATAGTCTCTAAATCTGCCCTCCGCTCAATGGTGTCAATCGTGTAAATCCCGCGGATGTCATCAACACATCGCCAATCACAGGAAGCGGAAACACCAAGGTCTATGCTTTCCGAGCCTTCCTCCTTAGAGAGGAATTCTCGGGTCTCATCATCGGTCATGAAGAAGGTCTCTCTGATATCCTCATATAGATCATAGTCCTCGGGGTCGGCCAAGATAGGTGAAGTCATATCAGGTGCAGGTCTCTGGTCGGCAGTGGGTGCGGTGATCACTGCTTCGCCCTCGTCAGCAGGACGGAAGCGAATCTCTCCTGATCCATAGTCAATAACGACCCTCGCAGAGGCGAGGAATGGTCGTCCCAGGATGATTGGAGAATGCCCCCCTGTGGAGGTCTCCATGGGCAATACGACAAAATCGACAGTGTAGCTCGTGCCCTGAATCGAAATGACGGCGTTTTCTAGGATACCCTTCGGCCTCTTGATTGATCCATCAGCAAACTGTACGATCATCCTGGTCTTCTTGAGAGGCCCTAGGTGAAGAGACTGTACCAACGAGAGGGGTATGATGCTAATCGAAGCACCGCCGTCTAGGAGAGTGTGATCACATGTGTGGTCAGAGATTGTGCAGCTAATGAAAGGTGTGGCAGTGTTTTTCTTCTTGGGAAGGGGACGGTGTGTGATGGCGTGGGCAGTGGCCATGGTCAAGATATGACGCTCAGATCTGCTCCTCCGCTTTCTCTTCTTGGGAAGAGGAGCAGACATATGGGTCATGGCCTGCTGAAGTGGGGCACGGATAATCTCATGTATGGTGGCCACCACTTCGGGTTCAGTCAGCATTTTTTTGAATTTTTGGACCTCCTCCATACAAGGGAGGGAGTCGGAATCAGCATATACACGAGGAATGCTAAGAGCAGTCTGTACAGCGGCATCCTCGGGGTCAAAGGTGGGACTGGGTGTGAATGCATGTGTGGTCAAGAAGTCTGGCAAGTGGGCGCTCTCCTCACAGTCCGACTCGATCGTGAGTCTCCCGAAATCTTTTTGTGTTTTTAAAATTTTCTCATTTTTTTGTATTTTGGGCGATTGCAAGCTCTCATGGAAATCCTCGAGTGAACCCATATCATCAAATGGTGGAATATCATGGTCGCTCTTATTTGTACTAGTGAGGGCGTCAATCCTCTGTCTCATATGGTCCATCATCTGGGTCAAGTGCTCAAGGGTGGACTCCATGAAAGGTGACTCCATCAGCTCAGTCTCGGGTGGATGTGAAGGTGGAGGCGGATAATACATAGGTGGAGATAGAGGTGGGTGTGGGTAAAAATCCGAGTCCTGATACTGTGGCTGAGGCGGATATGTACAAAAGTCAGGAGCAAAGTCCTCCTGGAAAAAAGGAGGTGGACCGGCTGGAGTGAACGAATGATCCGCAAAGTCCGGATAGAGTACGCTCCAGTCAGCCATCTCGAAACAAAAGAAAATGATCGGGAGAGCACGATGGTCAAGTCAAGAGAGGTGAGAAGAAAGGCGCAAGTGCGCAGAAGCGATCTAGGACACACAAAACAATCACAGACAAAAATTAAAAATAATTCAAACCCTCAATTCACCTACTCAACTCGGTGAAGACCACAAATGCGGTCTTTTTATCTTGTCTGTTTTAGAGTTAGGTGAGAAGTCAAAGATTGCACACACACTTAGGGGCTGAATGGGATTTTGGGCACTAATCCTTAAGGTGTGCGTGAGCAAATAAAACGAAGACAATGAGGGGATTACTCGCCCCAATACAAGATTTTTCTTTTTGATCGGTTTTAGGGTCAAGTAATATTAGCAGTCCTAATTTTATTGATTATCACTTTTTTTTGGATTTTTAATGAGAATGCACGATCCTATCGGGGAGTCAATTCCTTTAAGCTCCAAGATGATCAAAATCAGAGGTAGAGAGGCGGAAAAGCAATGCAAGCGATCAAAACGATGATGGATGCTAAAGCGTAAATGCTCACCTTGCCTCCAGCACTCTACATGCAAGGATGCTCAGCAGAATTGAAACCTATCTATATGCAAATGCAAAGCCGATGAAATCGCCCTAAGTTTCAGAAATTGCTATTATCGTGAAGAACCACAAGTCGGCCACTTATCTGTAACCTAAGAGTCCGGTCTTGGCTCACCCCTCCTCTTCTCGACACACTCGAGTTCAGGAGTAGCGCTTGATGGGGCTCGCTCACGGCACACGGGTTAGAAGATGACGACGCGACTGTTTAAATTTGACTAAGTCCAAACGCGGCTATAGGTACATGCAAAGGTATTAGGTGTTTGGCCTTAATCTATCGCAAGCAACTCCTAAAATTACGGGCTCAATCACACAAAAGAAATAAAATCGAAAAACAAAAAAAAATGCGATGAAAACCGTAAAAAGCCGCGGCGAGCCCCCAAGTGAACAATCACTTGGAAATTAGGCTCTAAAGTCCAAGTTCGGGGGTACCTGTATTATTACAAATAAAGTGGTCTCTCTCTCACTTAAATTACAAAATACAATGCAAGAAAATAAATGCTAAGAAATTGTCCTGCAAAATCCTCCCAGTTCTTCTTCGTGCTCAGCTAGAGCCGCTTCACGTGGGTGCCAAGGTGCTCCAAGAGGGGCTCCTCCCTCGATCCACGTACCTCGCACGGAATCCAAACAAGGAGAGTGGTTAGACAATTCACAAGATATATCAAAAATAATGCAAAATAAAACAAGCAGAAATAAAAGCCGCGAAAATAGACAATAAATCACAATCACAAACAAGACCCGAACTACGCGCTGTTGCTCCCCGGCAACGGCGCCATTTGTTGAACCGAGAAATCGCAGAGGTCGTGTTGACTCACAAGGCGAATCAACAGTCGCTGATTTGACCTCCAACGAAATCCCGATTCAAACAACAATTAACCCACGACAGATATATCAAGCAATGAAAGTAAATGTGCGGAGTTAAAATTTATTATAACTCTACAACAAGATGTGTATAGGTGCAAGTATTGTAGAGGTCGAACACAGGGAGCAGACAGGTAGAACGGGGCACAAGTGCTCAAAAATGTGTGTGCAAGTGATCGAATGTCTATCTATGCTAATTTTTTGTGGGTTTTTAATTTTATATTTTTTATTTAATTTTTAATTTTATAATTTTGTATTTTGATTTTTAATTTACTGATTTTATATTTTCTTTTTGTATTTTATATTTTTATATTTTCTTTTTCAATATTGGAAATTAAAGACAAGGTAATAAAAGACAAGCTAAGGTATTTATAAAAATAGGTAAAAATACTCAAAAATAAAGAAACAAAGTCTTTTTGGTCTTTTTATACTTTTTTACTGTTTTTGTGATTTTTGGGTAATTTTTAGAATGTTTTTGGTATTTTTAATTATCAAAATAAAGAAAACAGTAGTAAAAAGCAAGGCTGAAACTTAAAATGGAGAAATAAAATATTAAACAGTAGCAAAAATTCTCCAAATTAATTTTCACTCAAAGACAATAAAACAAAGAAAATTCAGAAAAAGAAAACACTATTTTTGGATTTTTTATGGATTTTATAAATTTTTATGAAGGTTTTTAGAGTTTTGTAATTTTTTTGGAGTTTTCTTTTGTATTTTTTAATGATTTTTGGCTGGGAGTTAAAACAAGCTAAAAGACACGAAATATATTTTTTTGGGATTTTTCTGAAGTGTTTTTATATTTTTTTGGTATTTTGTAATGCAAACAGTGCTGAAATTGGCTATTTTTGAATTTTAATAAATATAAAAATGCAATAAAATGCAAATGCAAAAATATGGCGTGGAAATATGATGCAACAGGAGCTTAATGCAATTTTTATAGAATTTTTGGGTTTTTATAAATGCATGCAAAAAATACAAGCAACAAAAAGCAAGTGCACACTTGCAGGGGCGTTTTTGTAATTAGCAAGAATCCAGGGGCCTCCACGCAATGTTCAGCAAACTTTATACTTAAACAAACAAGTTACTGGGCTACTTAGGAAACCATAAAAGCACAAGGTCGTTATCGCAAAAAGACCGCCCCACGCACGTGCTAAGCACGCGCCTGGGGAGGGCTTGTTTGCAATAATCACAACTAGGGGGAGGCTGTAAGCAAAACACCAGCAATATTTGAACTAAAGGCGAAAGTTTAAGTATTAAACTAAATATGCGAAAATCCCCGAGAGGTCTTTGCAAAAACGCCAGGGCCACGTGCGAAGCACGCGACCTGGCAGGGGCCCTAGAGTAATTACTCTAACTCCGGGGGGCGTTGTGTAAATGCTACAACAGCTTTTAAAGAGCAGATTAAAGTCTTATAGTTTAATAACAATTACAGAAATGGGCGGGCATGCCTTGCAAAATTCCCACCACTGGCGCAGATCAAACGGTGGATGGAGCTCACTTACGCCACGTGTCCGGCCAGCAAGGCCCGATACCCCTTCGCGTTGACGGCCTGGATTAAATCGGCGTTGTGGATCCGACGGCTGGAGACCCTTCCAATCGAGCGGCGGCTGGGATGGTTGCAAGAACAGGAGAGATCCGACGGACCTGGCGCGTGGAGGATGAACCCGGCAAGAACACGCCCAGGTGACGTTGAAGCTTTACAAAATCTCCACGCGCGGGCGTCGATCTCCCTCCGATGGCCCCACGATCCACCTGGGAGCTTCCTCGAGAGGGGCCGCGGCTTCAAAATGGCCTACGACGGCCAGGACCCCGCGGCGGCGTTGGCAAGAGAGGACAACCCCAGGAGGGTCGAGTTGCACAGAATCGACCCCCAGGAGGGTCCTTGCGCGCCCTGGACCTGCAGATGGAAAGAAGACACAGCAGAGGTCCCAAGACAAGAACGAGAGGATTGGGTGGTGTGCGTGGCGAGGTTGTGGTTGCCGGAGCTTTGGAGCTCCGGCGAGGTATTCGAGGTGGAATCGAGGCAAAATAAACGATTAAACTTCTGATTGAAGATACGAACTAAAAGCTAAACATAACAGCAAGCTAAACACTAAAAAAATAAGATAAACACGACCTCGAAGGCTGGGGAGCCCGAGGAAGAGGACCTCGACGGCGGCGCCGGAGATGGGGGATTTGGAGCGCCGATTCAACCTCTAATCTTGCCTCCGATGAGCTGGAGGACGAGCTGTCACCCCGTCCAGTCCGGAGCTTCACCAAGAGAGGGAGAAAAGGGGTCAAAATGGGTTCAAAAGCAAATGGGAAGAAATGGGTTGTTTTTGAATGGCTGGTCGAGGAGCGTACTTCGAGGGAAGATCACGGGTGCCACAGCGATCCAATCCCCGAGATGATGCATGGGCGAGCTAGGTGGATCAGAGGGCTACAAGTTTCGTGAAGACCGCGACCCCAAACGGTGAAAGATGAGTCCGGGAAAAATCCTCGAAATCCAAGAAAAATACGTTCTGACACAGCCCAGGTGTTGGGCAGAGAGTTGACCGAGGTCAACTCTCCTAGCCCCCTGGTTGGTCCACGTGGACCAACCAGGAAAAACCTGGGAAAAAAGAATTGTAAAATCAAATTAAAATAGAAAACGATTTTATTGATTTTTTATTATAAAATGAAAAATGTTTATTTTTTTATAAAGTATTTTATAGTGATTTTTATTTATTTTTAGGAAGTGTATTTTTACAAGTTTGCATTTATACCCTTATAGGTATCTGTATCTATGTATTTAAGTATTTTATTTTTATTTAGGTATTTTTAATTTATTTTATTTTGGTTTTTATTTTCTAAAATTATAAAATACTTTTATAGACACAAATATATTTTTATTTTATTTTTCTGATTTATTTTGTATATTTAATAAAATACAAGTATGTTTTCTATAGGTATGTCTATAGGTAATATACCTATGTATTGAATATATACAAGTATTTTTATTTGTATTTTAATGATGTTTTTATTCTAATTTTAATATACATAATTGTTATAAGTATTATTGACAACATTATAAAAATATAAAATTATAAAAATAATAAATAAATAATAAATTGAATATTTTAATATGTACAAGTATACAATGTGGGTCCAAAAGTCAACTTTCAAACCGTAGCTCCGCCAAATGCGAAACCACCACCATTAATTAGATTATTTTCTTCTATATACAATTAAAGGTGAGTACGCTGCATTTGGAGTTTTTATTTGTGAGATACGGGTCTGGGAAGTTGGCATTCTGGATTTTTATTCAGACCATAACTTTTTATCTGTACATTATTTTTTTGTGAAATCAATTTTGTATTTTTCTTTATAAAATTATCTACAACTTTCATATACAAAGTTTCTTTATTTGATGTATAAAAAGTGGAACCAAAAATAGGTCCCAAAATGAATAAAGAATGAATGAAATGTATAGGTATTTTCTCTGTATTTTGGCCCTTATCTCCCCCTACTTTATTCCTTGTCGACCTATTCATCAAGATGCCTAGGTCTCGGGGTTTCGGGTCATAAAATATTTACAATATTTTATTCTTTTTCTTTTCTTTTCTTTATTCTATAATTTTGGCTTTAAAAACCGCATTTTATACAATATTTACACACATATACATGAATGCTAAAATGCATGAATTAATGCTATTTACACGCATTTACTAGGGTTTTTAAGGCCAAAATGATAGAATAAAGATGATGAAACGTGGATTCATCAGCACCCATGCTCAATTTAGTGATCCTTCAATCAAGGATAGATGCTCTCGTTAAAGGTCGTGGATCAAGGAAGAAAAGTCAAGAAGATGTCGAATAAAAAGGTGAAATAATTGGGTGGAGTTAAATGTAGAAATCGAAGCCTTTGGCTCTAACAGACACAGACCCTTGGGGGTGAGGAGTTGACCAAAGTCAACATAGACTCACCTCCAATAATGTCCACGTCAATTGCTAGCAGACAAAACATCAATTAATTCCTTATTAAAAATATTTAAAATAACAAATGATTTTATAATTTTAGGTCAAAAATAAAAAAAAATATTATTTTATGTAATATGTTATTATAATTTTTATTTATTTTTACAATTTGTATTTTATTATTTTATTATCATATTTTAAATATTTATAACTTATTTAAAGACACATGTATGTATTTCATTTTATTTTTTTGAGTTTACTTTCATACATAAAGAATTAGAAAGATATATTATGTAGGTATAATATAGATATCTTATAACATATATATTCTGTAGCTTTATTTATTTTTATGCATTTTCCTGGTTTTCTTTCATTTTTATTATGTATATTTGTTTTAAATAATATTTACAAATACATAAAAATATGAGAAACTTAAAAATACAAAGAATAGATATAATGATTATTTGACACAATGAGGGCCCAAAAGCTAACTTTTACATTTTAGTTGCACATCGAATGAAACTACTTTTATTAAATATATAATTTATCTTTATGAACAATAAATGTGAATTTGGTCAATTTTGAATAAGTATAGAGAAGATACAAATCTGGGAACTTTTTGTAGCTTTTATTATATATGTCCCAGGCACATTGTGCATTATCTTTGAATGAAATAAATTTTGTATTTTTCTTTATATTTTATGTAAAATATTTATGTATAAAGTTTATTGACTTGAGGTACAAAAATATGAAAATAAAATAGGTCCAAAAATATATTGATAGAAGAATAAAAAGTAGAATTTTATGTAGTTATTGGCCCTTATCTCCCCCTACTTTTTTCCTTGTAGATCAAGTCATCATGATGACTGATTCTCGGTGTTTAGGGTCACTCTTATCTTTAACACTTCCTTCTTCTTTTTTCTTTTCTTTATTCTTTTATTTTTGCACCAAATATAATTTATTATACGGTATTTATTGGTGAATACTTAATTTTATTTTGTACAAAATAATGCTATATGCATGCATTTAAATAGGTATTTAAGGCCAAATGAGATAATAAAGGTGATGAAATGGAGATTCATCACATATAAACATGAATGTTATTAGCTCAAAATGGATATATCAAATCAAGCGTAACCTTGATGGCACTATAAATTACTACAAAGCATGGCTCGTCACTAAGATTTTCGTCAAATCCGTGGGCTCGATTATTGTTTCACATACAACTCAGGTGTTAAACCAACAATCATTTGTCTTCTTTTTTACACTAGACACAACAAATAATTGGGATATGAAGAAACCTGATGTATTGTTGACATGTGATCTTGCAAGGGTATAAAATCATATCCTCAAGGAGAGCAAAGATAAAATGTCGCGGAGGCGAGTGCTCACAAGACTCGAGTCGATTAACAATCAACCCACACAATGTAAAGATAAAATAAGTTAAGCAAGTGGGAATCAAAATTTATTATATCCCTACAATAAAATATGTATAATGATAAGTATGGTAGGGCTTAAATACAAGGAGAATGGGGGATAGACAACAAAAATTGACTAGAAAAGACAACTATTTTTGGGCTTGTTAGTGATTCTTGAATTTTTGTGGGTTTTAGATATTAATTTTTTTGAAAAAATTTGTTTTGTAAAATTTTTAGATTTTTAATTTTATAATTTTTTATTTTAATTTTATATTTTATATTTATTATTATTATAACGATTGTAGAAGTAAATATAGAGATATGTGTAGAGCTTTTCTACTTATAAATTTAACTATAAATGCTCAACAATTACAAAAATAAAGTATTTTTATCATTTTTATTTCTTTATCAATTTTTATTTTTAATTTTTTACTTTTTTTACATTTTTAATTGAATTAATAATGCAAAACAGTAACTAAAATAAATAGGCCAAATTGTTTTAGAATTTAAAAATAGCTAAAAGCCTCAAAATTTTAGAAAATTGTTTTTAATATATAATAAATATAATAGAAAAAATTAAGAAGCATAAATAAATATTTTTTGGGATTTTTAGATTTTTTATAATTTTTATAAGGATTTTAGAGTTTTTCTTAATTTTTAGCGTTTTCTTTTTCTATTTTTCGAGGTTTTTGGTCTGTAGCTGTTAAATAGTAATAAATAAAACATATTTTTGGGAATTTTTAAAAATATTTATATATTTTTTCTAATATGGGGAAAAATAGCTCTGTTTTTTTAAATAAATAGAAATAAACCTTAAATACTTAAACAAATATATATGATAGATATATTTATATATATCAGGTACTTATGATAATTTTCTAGGAATTTTTAAAGGCTTGGAGTTATTTTTAACAAAATGAAATCTACAAAAAGAAAATACAATTTAAAAGGAGAATTTCTGAAAATATTTAATGTTTTTAGACTAATCTCGAATACTACAGAGAACAATAGGGCCTTCTCAGAAAATTTCCAATAATATATATACCTAAAGGGGTATTTCTGCATTACAACAAAGTTTGAGGAACCATATGGATTTTTCCAGAAAATATTACATTAATATTTTAAAAATAAGTACTAAATGAAATAAAGAATCTGTGAGGGCCTATGTATAAAATACCTAGTACCCTCACGTGCACATAAGGTGACGTGGATTGGACCTAAATGTAAATATGTAAAGTACATGGGCCTAATTGCATATATTGCAAAACATATTATACTACAGATGAAAGTTTGTGTACTAGAAATAAAATACAAAATATGGGGGTAAAATATGCAAAATACATGACGCTACACACGATCAGATGATGGAAACAACGTCACTTATCCATGTAGTGTGATTTGGTCTATCGATGATAGTTCGCGGATGGAGATCTAGTATTAGATCCTTGCCTTGGATCTGATGGTTCCGAGGCTTCTCATTAGATGGTAGATGCTCTCCTATAGCGTCGTTCGTGATATGACAACTAGGGCTGTCAGGAAAGCTCGAGCTCGATGAGCTCAACTCGGGCTCGGCTCATTAAGGGCTCGCGAGCTGGACTCGAAACCTTAACGAGCCCGAGCCCGAATTGGATTTTATGGCTTGTTAGCTTATCGAGTCGAGTCCGAGTTGGGCATTGTTCAACTCGGGAACTCGACTCGATAACTCATTTTGAATCTTAATAAAAAAATATATACCGAAACAAACACGTTGAGTTTGATATAAAATAGAGGTTAACACTTTTCTTGCCCAAAAAACTACAGAAAAGAGTATGAAAAATCGAAATTACAAATGTCATTTGCATAATTTAATGTATAAAATGGAACAATGACTCATTAAGAGGTTCATGAGCCTGCTCATTTTGAGGCTCATGAGCCAGCTCGAAAACTCATGACTCGATAAGAGGCTCATGAGCCAGCTCATTTTGAGGCTCGTGAGTGAGCTCAGAAACTCGTGGCTCGATAAGAGGCTCGTGAGTCAACTCGAACTCGACGAGATCCAGGGCCCGATCCTTATCGAGCCTGAGTTTGAGCCTTAGGTTTCTTATCGAGTTCGAGTCCGAGTTGAGGACAACTCGGCTCGTTGAACTCGATAGACACCCCTAATGATAACAACAAGGACACCTGGACGAACCGCTGAATAACTTGAGCTAGCCGAGCTTCGATTGGATCCTCCTCACTAATCTAGCCACCTAGGATGATGTAAGAAGGTACATAATGTTCCTTGGAGGGATTCACATTGATTGGAGGACTCGATGGGATCCGGGGCTCTTCGAAAGAGCTCCGGATGGCTTCATGACCTGGATCTCTTGTCTTGGGTCAAAAATGCCTTGAACGAGGCCTTCGAGCTTCGAGACTTGTATGGTTAGCTTGAGCACACAAAAATGAAGGGTCCTAACTTGGTTTCGGTCGGAAATGGATGAAGATGGAGGGTAGTGGAGCACTGCAACCATGCAACAGAGGAGGAGTAGTGTTCTCCTGATCTGGCAAAATCAGGGTGAATGGAAGTGCTTGGGGCGAAGAGGAGGTGATGGTAAAGAAGGTGGAGGTGGTTTGGAGTTAAGAGATGGTCGAAAATGGTGGAGCAACGGGCTGAAGCTGGAACCCTGACAAAGTTTTCTTTTGTAAATTTTAAGTTTTTAGAATGAAATCTAAAGAAATAAAAACTAGACTAAGCTATTATTAACATAAGAAATTAAAATTATAGGAAAAATGAGGCTCATCGGACTTGGCATGGTTGAGAGCAGAGCTCACAGAGGCGGCGACAGCGGAGCTCGGATCTACCTCGATTTGACCCCTTCCTTGCTCGTTGAACCTCTAGAGAGGAGCATGTTGTTACCAAGTTCTTAGATCTGGGATGAGATTAGGGTTTGATGTGAGAAGAGGGATCAAAGATAAAAAATGGTCGAGGATTATGATTATGTAGAGGCAAGGTTGATTCGGTAATGGTACTTGATTCCGCATCCCTCGAATCGAAATGAGATGTTGGCGTGATAGGTCATCGATCGAGGGAGAGAAATGGTGAAGGAATGTTACTAAATCATTGACTGGAGTAGTCTCCAAAATCGGTTGAAATGAGGAGGTATGGGCCTGCACGTCGCAGACCTATGAGAGATGGGGAGTTGAACGAGGTCAACTCCGATCATGCCCTCATTGGTCCATGTGGATAGGAAAAAAAACAAAAATAGGAAAATTCCCTTATTAAACCAATTTAAGTTAATAAATGATTTTATTAATTTAGGTTAATACATAAAAATTATTTGTTATTTTTGTATTTTATTATGATTTTTTTACAAATTTATTTATCATATTTTACTTTTTACAAGTATAAACATAGTAAGTTTACTTATATAATCTGAATTTTATTTTTATTTTGAATTTTGAATTTTATAATTTTATACATTTAATTTATATATTTATATATTTTATTACAATTTTTTAAGTTATTTGTACACTTAAATAAATAAATGTATTTATTATATAGGTATATATATGTAATTCATATGTGAATTTTATAAAATTATTTATTTTAATATATTTTTAATGATTTATTTTATTTTAATTATGTACATATATTACAAAGATATAATTTACAAGATTATAAAAATATAAAATCATGAAAATATAAATAATAAATAAAATGAATATTTTATTCAGGTAAATTGTACAATAAGGGTCCAAATCTAACTTTTGCGTCTTAACTACAAATTAAATGAAACAATCTTTATTAAATAGTTAATAAAAATATAATTAAATATGACTTTGATGAATTTTGAGTTCATATGAAGAATATATGAGTCTTTGAAGTTTGAAATTTCATGTTTAGTGTAGAATGCACAATATGTAATGTGAAATAAATGTTAATTTTCTATATATTTTTATATACTACTTTCATGTACATAGTTTATATATTTGAGGTATAAATAATAAAGAATAAAATAGGTCCTAAAAATATATTATTGGGCATTGATGAATTAGGGTTTCTTTTATTTTCTAGCCTTTATCTCCTCTACTTCATTCCTCGTCGATCAAGTAATCATAATGCATGGGTTCTCAGGGTGTAGGGTTATAAAGTACCTTTAGTATTTTATTTTTTCCTTTCTTTTTATTTTTATTCTTTTATGTTGGCGTTAAATACAATATTTTATTCAATATTTACACAATAAAGAGTAGATGTTAATTTATGTAAAATAATTATATATATATATATGCATTTAGTTAGGGTTTAAATGTAAAAATGAAAGAATAAAGGTGATGGATGGAGAATCATCATGTACACAATGCCTTCTCGCATGGTACTCTTTTTGAAGATATCCTCATGGAGAAATCACATGGATTCTTTGTAATGACTATCCCGGTCATGTTTGTAAACTTAAAAATCATGTATGGTCTTAAACAAGCTCCCTGAATATGGTTAATGAAGATCTCCTCCTATCTATTTAACAATGGATTTTGTAGCACCCAAATATAATACCACATTTAGTAATCACAAAGTGTGATAATAGTTAATAAGTAGTAGGTGCTACTACTAGATAACTGGGCTTAAGAATTTTGAGTTGTGGTAAAGGGATCTAGTTGGGCCCAAGCTCAATAGGATGTTTGGGCCAGTAATCCCCGATAATGGATAGGATTTACGACATAGGACGTTATAAATATATTAGATCAGATCCCCTCTTATAGTGGAAAGGATTGCCCAAGAGGTGGGGCCATCCCTACCATAGAGTTAGTAAGAAAGGGCTACCCTAGTGGTTGTCTGAACCAGTAATCCCCAATAGCAGACTGGATTCTCGAGCCTGAGACAATATATATGTTATCAGAGCAACTATAGCACCCTAAGTATAGTATCACATATAGTAATCACAAAGTGTGGTAGTAACTTATAACTAGCAGGGGCTACTAGTAGTCAACATTATCTTAATCATTTTGGGATGTGATCAAGGGCTCCAACTGATCCCAAGAACAACAAGTTGTCTAGACCAATAATCTTCGATAGACGATTGGGTTCTACATCTATTCTCTATGCTTGCTTATGTTGATTTGTACTTACTACTTATTAGTAACACCACCTCTCTGGTTGAGCAAACATATCTGCATTTAGTTGAGCACTTTCCGGTTTATGGGGTTTCCCAACTACTTCCTCGTACTCCAAAATGAAAAATCCAACTCGGGATTGCGTCTCTCCAAAACAATGTATATAGTTAATACTTTATTAAAGTTCGGTTTCGACAAGATGCGGTTAATTAGAACTCTCATTACCACTAAAGAGCTTGAAACCGCTATCTCTAACCCTGAAACACCTTCTAAGGAATCTCATCTAGGGATGAAAACGGTCGGATACAGATACGAATATAGGTATAATTATATTCTTATCCATTTTAAAATACGAATACGAATGGGATACGAATATTGACAGATGTAAAAAATGAGCTACCATATCCTTAAAAATGAATACGAATGTAAAACGAATACAAATCGAATACGAATAATAACATAACTTTTTAATAGATTAACTAATATACATGTTTAGGATGGTTTACACATAAAATAAGTATACTAGATATAGAAATTTCATAACAATGATATCAACAATGTTGAATGCAATCATAAAATGTTGTTACGCACATTTATAAATAAATATATTATTGTACTTATGTACGAAAACGAATATACGAATACAAATGCGAATGTTAACGAATGTCAAAGTGATATCCATATCCGCATCCATTTTAAAACGAATACGAATATAAATGTCAAAATATATAAAACAAATACGATAATGGATCGGATACAAATATATTCACATTCGTTTTCATCCCTAATCCCATCTCTTTCCTAGAGCTCAAGAAAAGAACATAAGATAGCTCGAAGCTCAACTGAAGCAGAGTATCCATCTATTCCCCACACTGCATCTGAACGTATTTGACTCCAATCATTACTTCTTGAAATGTGTATCCAATTACCTATTCCATTCACATTTCATTATGATAATGTGGGTGCCAACTACTTGACTGTCAAACCAATTTTATCACAAAACACTTAATCATATGATAATAATAAATCCAAAACCCTTAGGTAGGGTTCGGCTACCGGGGTAAACTCTCGGGGATTACTTCCCTTAACCCACATCCCCTCCTCTCCCCGTGGGCTATATTCTTTTTTTAAAAAAATAAATAAATCAATTTTACATCATCAATCCTATCAAAAAATATATAATACCATCGTATCGTATAAAAATTATAAACTACTTCACTTCTACTCACTTTTCCAAACTTCAATACAATCACATTATAATAACTATTCACTTTTTCAAACTTCAATACAATCATATCACCCCGAATCCACTTCTAACATACCCTCAGTTTAACCCTCCATCCAAACACCATAATTCAAAAACATGTTAACCTCTACCAGTTTAACACACCTTAACCCGCCAACCAAACACACCCTTAGAGGTCGTTCGATTGGGGTTACCTCTCACTTTGGGTGGGTTACCCTCCCAAAACCCATATATATAACCTACTAGTAGGTCTCACTCTCTCTCCACCAAAAAAATTTATATTATGCCATCATATCATCTAAAAAACATAAAATACTCAACTTCTACTCATTATTTCAAACTTCAATACAATCACATCACAACAACTACCCACTTTTTCAAATTTCAAAATAATCATATCATAATAACTACCCACTTTTTCAGATTTCAATACATTCGCATTACACAAACCCTCTCAACCACCAACCCACCAACCAAACACCAAAACACAAAAACAGGTTATCCTCCCTCAAATAATCCACGAACCAAACACACCCTTAGATAAAATACATGTAATCAGCAACAATGAAATTTTAAAGGATATAATCAAATCAAAATATTTTTTTAAAAGGCTAATCATGATGAGATTGTTTTATATATGAATTTCTTAAAGCATATAATTGAATCACTATAATTTTTTGATATGCACATCAAGATGAGATTGTTTATATAAACAGTTTTAACCTAACTGAAATAACTTCGAGAAGGAGAGGAGGGGAGGGTAGATCCTTCGAGAAGAGAGGAGTCGTCAAAGCGGAAGCATGCCGACAAGTGGATGGCCAGGGAGAGGGACATTGGAGCATCATCAGAGGAGCGTCAAATTAGCAGGAGCGTCGAAGGAGAGTGATTGGAGGAGATGGAGTGCAGGGAAACGAAAGTGAAAGAAAGAGTCTGTGGCATCATAAGATTCCTCGATGGTTCATAAAACGTCGATGATAAAAAAAGAGGTATCTCCTATAAAAATGACATTTAGGATTCGTTTAGTTGTAAGGTTGGGCAGGATTGGGTTGGGTTGGGTTGAGGCACCCATGTGAATAGTAAACTGTGAGGAGGATTGGTAGGGTTGGAAGGAGGAGTACCTCTGTGAATAGTAAACTGTGAGGAGGATTGGGAGGGTTGGAAGGAGGGGTACTCCGAGGTACCTCAACCCAACCTTATCCAAACCTGCAACCAAACGAACCCGTGGAGAGTATTAGGACATAGAAGAGAGGTAAATGTCCCATGGGTGAAGGTAGGAATTTTGAAGGATGCATGTAGATTAATATATTCCAAGATGCCATGGAGGTCGTAGGGTTTTATTTTTTTAATAAATATTTTTGTCCAGATCCCATATGTAATGGGTCCGAGCAATTAGAATAGTTGAGACCGTACCTCTGCTGGAAGATTGTCAGTCCCTCCGCATATATTAATGGCACTGATTGACATAGAAAATACCTAATTATAACTGTTGTTCTCTAGTGAATGGCGCAGGGGACCTTAACTTTGTCTGCACTCACTTTGCTTCATCTTAAATTTATAACGGCCATGATTTTTCATTAAGGAATTTTTATACGTGTGTTCTTTTAAGTTTTTGCAATGATACTTATACCCCTTTCTTTTTTGCAAGTACATATATACCTCCTTATTATTACAAAATTCACACTTGTGATCCTCCATTCTGAACCATATGCTCCTATATTATACTATTGGAAGAACGCTATCCCGAATTTTGTAATAGGGTAAATTACAATTTGGGTCCTCATCTATGGGTCCTATCTCAGAATAAGTCTCGATCTTTAAATTGTAACGATTCAGGTCCCAGGACCATTTAGGAAATGGAAATTTTGGGGTTCATGACGAACATGCCCTTGTTGGGAAGGGAATGGGGGTTGGGTTCCAACTTTTAAACAAGGGTATACTCGTCATTAGCCACAAAAAGTTCCTTACTCAATGGCCCTAGGACCCGAATCGTTACAATTTAAAGATTGGGACACATTCTGAAATCGGACCCATAGATGAGGACCCAAATTGTAATTTATAGACGTGTAAATGTAATTGCAAAAAAGACAGGTGCATAAGCTTTCAATATTTGCAATTACACCGCAGTTTTATAACGTTATTTAATATCTGTTTAGGTCTTAGGATCATAGTGTAAGAGTTGGTAAGATTACGAGTTAGTTTATAGGGGTCATGATATAATTACCCAAATTACATGGACATTATTACAAGAATAATGGTATAAACGTCCTTTTATTAACGGTGCTTTTACATGTATATCCTTCAAGTTTTTCCAATGAACACTTACGCATCTCTCTTTTTTACAATAACACTCGTGCGCCTATATTTCTACAAAATTTACAATATTTCATTCCGTCAGTATAATATGAGGGTACTAGTGTAATACTGAAAGGTAAGTATGCAGTTTTTTATATGAATATGGGCACAGGTCTAATTGCAAAAAAAAAAGTTAGATATACCATTGTCATTTGAAAAACTCAAAAGGACACAAGTGTAAAAATCTCTTTTTTTAAACGGGCGGCGTGTGATAAATCTGATCATCCGAAGAAAGTTGGGGTTGCCTTATATTATTTTCCAGCAATTTGATATACCCCACACTGCGAGGCTTTTTGAAAGCCCTAACCAAATGCTTCCAAATTATATAAATGGATAATTAATCAAATGTGTGGGACTTAGGGATGAAAACGGATACGGATATATCCGAATATCCGGTTACCGTATTCGAAAAATTATCGGATACGGATATCCGTATTCGAATATTAATCGAATACGGATCGGATATGGATATAGGTTGTAAAAAATTTCCGAATATGGATACGGATATAGTAATAGCTTGAATATCCGGATTCGGATCCGGATATCCGAATACAATATTTAATATTATTTTATATATTAGTTAATATAATATAAGCTACAACCTTATGCTATTATATAGTATTATACATTATTAATACAATATATTAACGATATTAATAAATTTCTATTTCTTTAGGTATGAGCGCTAACAAAATTTATGAAATCCTATCCTTTTTTGCTTCCGGTCAAGAATACATGTCACGTCGATACTCCTTTTTGTCATGACGCAACTTATTTATATTTCATTGCTATTTTTAAAATCATTATGAACTTTGATAAAAAAAATCAATCATATTCTTATGTGGTTTTTATTCAACCCGTATTCGGATTTCATGTTTATTGGAACCATATTGGGATTTCACTCTTTATTCTATCCGTATTCGGATCCTCCCTTTATTCGATCTGCTCTTTATTTGATCCGTATTCGGATTCGATAAATATCCGATTCGGATTCGTATCTGTATTTTTACGGATATGGTTTCCATAATGCATATCCGAATCATATCCATATCCGTATTCGTATTCGATATAGATGAAGCGAATATAGATATGGAAATAGGCATATCCGATCCGTATCCGATCTGTTGTTTTCATCCCTAGTGGGACTACTTGAGAAGACGTCCTACAGACACGTATCGCTTTCCGATTGGTTTACAATGAGAAAGCGCACTAAAAAATTTAACTATAACGACGGTTTTTTCAAAATCCGTCACTAAATTAGTCGTTGTCAAACATATAATGACGATATTATTCATTACGAAATGATTTTTCATACTCGAAATTAGCGACAGATATCATATATGTCATTATATCATTAGCAATGGTCCACATAGCGATGCTTTTTCGTTGCTATTTTTCAAACTTCTAATTGATCGTCGTTAAATAGCGACGATTAATGAGAAGTTTGAAAAATGGCAACGGATAAGCGTCGCTATGTGGACCGTTGCTAATGATATAACGACAGATATGATAATTATCGCTAATTTTGAGTACAAAAACTCATTTCGCAATGAATAGTATTGTCATTATATATTTAATAACGGCTAATTTAGTGATGGATTTTGAAAAAATGTAATTATAGCGTAATTTTGTTGTAGTGGTGGGCCCGGATCTCCTGTTATGAATGATAACACAACAATTCTTATCGCCCCCATCATGACCGTCCATCAAAGATACAGTAGAGAAGCATGTGATAAGAATGAGTATCGTATAGTAAGGATGTGCACAGAGGTGGAATCAAGAATTTCATCAAGGAGGGGTCGAGTATACAACTATTATGTATGCTCAAAAATAGAAAATTCTATTTTCGAATGATATTTTTAAATAATATTAATGTTTTTAAAAGGAACATCTTTCAATCTTATTAAACATAGAATTTAAATCTATTATTAATGTTAGAATTTCAAATAGATTGGTACTTTCAGTGGTTATTTTTAAAATTAGATAATAATAATTTAAGCCTATCTAAATCTATCCTAAAAAGGCTAAATTATCAAGTGAAATTTTGAAAAAAACTTCATGGTTAAAAGGAAACAATAAAATTTATCAAATTTACAAGTAGTACTAAAATAATGGGAAACATAAATAATCTCGAATACAATTTTATATCAAATTATTTTGATACTTTGGAAATGACTGGATAAATCATATAAAAGGAAATAAAATTGATGAAAATAAGATTTGAACCCTGGTCTCCAAAATGATAACAATGTCACTTTACCACTTAATCATTTATTGATTCTACAACCTTTTTCTAACAACACTAATTATAATACAATTGAAGAGGGGCTGTATTAAAAACTACATTATACAAGTGACGAATAATAATCATGGGAGGGTCATGATCCCCCATATTATATACTAGTTCCGCCGATGGGTGTACATCAAACTTTTTAAATGAAACTCCTCGTAAGACTCGAAGCTACTCGATTTATAGATGAATGGATGACCAGAATAAACACTTTAATTACGATGATTTTACTTGTATATATACAATTTGATCTAGAAATATCCATTAAAACGTAGGAAGTAAATATTCCATTATAATCGAAGTAGAGCATCTCAACCATCACGAAGCTATTCCTCCTCCTTTTCCACAGGAAGAAATATGTTCCATGTTCCCATTGTTGCATGAGATGGGGAACAGACTATGCTTTTTTCCAGAATATAATTGGAACCAGAACAAAGTTTCTCATCTAGATATATATGCCATGTCTCTCCGATTTGCCTCTCCGAAGATTTAGATGTTCAAGATCTAAATTTTAAAGAATTATATTTTCCAGATTTTCATATTTTAGATTTTTAGTAGCCTGAAAGGCTCATAGGTTGGAAAGTCTAGATCTTGATATTTGATCCTTTGACAATCATCGAAAATGCATAAATTCACAATATTCTCGTTACAATAAGATCTTGATATTTGTTCAAATACACTTATTAACATAACAAATATATTATAATCATTACAAAAGTTAATAAATTCACAATATTCGCTTATGATCTACGTAATCACGCCTGCGTGACTAGGTTTGAGACCTTGTTATTTATATTCACAATATTCTCGTTACAATACCATATGGTATGGTTATTCCCTTTAATAAAGGGCAGTTGCGCATTCACATGTCAATACTTTGTATGATTTGAACTCGTTTAGGCTTAATGACAACCGCTCAAGATATTTAAGCTTAAGTTATCGAGTAGTAGTCACCGCCTTATATATGAACCGAGCCTATACCAGTTCGTCATTTACTCGGTAAAAAGGCATCATGTGTAGTAGGGAAAAGGAGGAGAAAATGGCCCAAATGGGAGAAGATTGAAAGAACAAAATGATTCAAGATTTCAAAGTCAACTTGATAAAGAGATTGTGCTTAAAAAGGGACTAACTTAGGATATATACACGAGAAAATCGTTTAGAGTCTACGTGTAGAAAACGAAGGTAGAGAAACTTCGAAGAGAATGAAGCGAAGCATGATTTAAGTGTGACGATGCTTGTAACGTCTCAACTCTCAAACATAGTCTCGCATTTAAAACTCGCGATGTGTGGGTGTGGATATAAGTGGTGGGGATTATTACTTGACAAATTAGTCCTAAGGTTTTTGGATGGTTGTCAATGGGTCCATCTGAGCCCGTACCCAACAAGTTGTCAATGTTAGTTATCTACGTTAATGGACCGGAGATCTAAGCCTAGGATGTTACAAATAGTATTAGAGTGGGTTCCGGGACCTAAGCTGGAAGTGTGCGGTCACCACTTTCATTGGAAATAAGTGATGGGTCATGTCACAATGAGGATGTTGCAAATATAAGTGGAGGAGATTGTAACACCCCAACCCCCAAATGTACTCCCGATTTAAAACTCACGAAGTCTGGGTGTGGGTTATAAGTGGTAGGGATTACTACTTGACAACATGAGCTTAATCATTTTTTGTGATTGTCAACGAGCCCTTTGAGATCATATCCAACAAGTTGTTAAGACCAACATTAACGGACCGGGAACTTAAGCTATGAATGTTTCAATGTTTCTTTTTTCTTACCTTATATATGATGATGCAACATGTTAGGCAAGGACATGGATTCCATTTGGCAATATTATTTTTAAAAGTATAAGACGGGGGATATCTATGTTGTCATATCTGTTGCTTGGAGGGGTACTTTAGGGGTACCCACAATCGGAAATGGAGAAAGCATGATGGCGTCAAATGACAAGGGATGGGCATTCACCTTTGGGAGCGTCGATGCATGTCGAGTAGGGATGAAAATAGATCGGATACGGATCGGATATGCTTATTTCCATATCCTATTCGCTTCATCTATATCGAATACGAATACGGATACGGATATGATTCGGATATGCATTATGGAAACCATATCCGTAAAAATACGGATCCGAATCCGAATCGGATATTTATCGAATCCGAATATGGATCGAATAAAGAGCGGATCCGAATACGGATCGAATAAAGAGCGGATCCGAATACTGATCGAATAAAGAGTTAAATCCCAATATGGATCCAATAAACATAAAACCCGAATACGGATTGAATAAAAACCACATATGAATATGAATTGATTTTTTTTATCAAAGTTCATATGATTTTAAAAATAGCAATGAAATATAAATAAGTTGCGTCATGACAAAAAGAAGTGTCGATGCGGTATGTATTCTTGATCGGAAGCAAAAAGGGGATAGGATTTCATAAATTTTGTTAGCGCTCGTACCCAAAGAAATAGAAATTTATTAATATCGTTAATATATTGTATTATATAATATATAATATTAATATAATATCATAAGGTTTTAGCTTATATTATATTAACTAATATATAAAATAATATTAAATATTGTATTCGGATATCCGGATCCGAATCCGGATATTCAAGCTATTACCATATCCGTATCCGTATTCGGAAATTTTTTACAACCTATAACAACATATCCGATCCGTATTCGATTAATATTCGGATACGGATATCCGTAATAAGCGGATATTCGGATATATCCATATTCGTTTTCATCCCTAGTGTCGAGACACGCGTCTTATTGGTGGGAAACTAGTGGATGGTAGATTGCTTTTGTTCGTGATAATCAAATCATCATCCAACGACTAAGATGGATTCCTTCGATATTGATCAAGACCCATCTTGTCCACATGCAGGTTATGTCTCTCCCCCTCGTTATGGAGTGGGTTGTTCCTCTCCTTCCAGGTGTTGTATTCCTCTCTAATTATCCTGAGGCTGTTATTTTCTTAAATGCTATTTTCTTGAATTTTATTTCACTCCAATTTTACTATGAAAATACAAATATGTGTGCATGCACGTGTGCGTGTATATATATGTATACTTCTACCTTAGCATGTATATATCTATATATGAGCGTGTCCACTATTGAATACTTGTAAAATTGGAACACCCGGGACTCGTAGTTTGAAATATTATCTGAATATAAGTATAATCCATATATAGGATATGACATTATAATAATACACCTCGACCTGAACTAAAATATACTAATATGAAGTCCCGTGTTTTGCTGCATTTGTTTAAAAAAAGGGAAAATGTATTACATTTTTTTTATAAAAATAATCTCTGTTTATTATCAATTATATTGATTTTTTACATTATGTTGACTAATTTATCTACTTCACGTGAGATTATTATTTTAGCGATGACAATTTAGATCTGTATGTTAATCTCTCTATACACTCGATTATTTGTTTTTTTTCTCGTGTCTGCTCCTCTGTGTTCGCAATTCCATGTTAATGTACAAAAAAAAAAGTTTATAGATTTCATTTAAGAAATTAATGAATGAGATGATATGCAAATACTTATACGCGCGAACACGCACATATATTGTTGCATGGATGCATATGCACAAAATGAAGGTAAAATCTATATTATACAATTCATATAGGGATACAAATAGTTGGATAATCATACAGATACATCATATTAGGATTTTTATCAGATGTGCCCTTCTGAAATATTGCAATATCAGTTATACCCTTTCATTTTTTGGTATATCAATTCAACCTCCGACTTCTTATCGTTCTATCACGTGTGCCCTTCCGCTACTTTAGCTGTCAATTAGTTGAGTTTAACTACAATTTTTTCAAACCATAGCGTAGTTAAGAGGGCCATAAGTGTCCAAACACTCTCCCCCCATTCATCCTTCTCTTCCAGCCCTCCGAACGCCTTGCAGAGGCCGTAGGACTCACAAGGCTCCGAGTTGAAAGTGTAGATAGGCAACCAAGCATTCGAGCTCCAGATGCAGATCATGCCCATGTCATTGTACTCCAACCTCATCGCCATGGCGTCGGACAACGCACAGAACGTGAATGAGAGGTTTCACGAGTAGGGATCCACCTTGAGTGGCAGGTACGACACCATGCTTCTCCTGACGCTGACACGCATAGTGTACGTACGAAAGCCCATCCCAGACATTGCCCCTCCACCACTTGGTGGATCCATGCATCACGATCCCCATAAAAGGGGTGTTGGGGTCTATGATGAGGCGGAACTCCCCTAGTGAAGGGTGTTAGACATGTGAGCCCTGGGCGAACCATTCTTACAATAAATGTTATTGTAATATTTATGTTTATCAATAAAAATTATTGATGTTTCACTCCCTTTCTGAAATTATATGAATGAATGCACTATAAGGTCCCTCTGTACAATTAGGGTTATGTACCATGGCCATCTTGATGAACATATAGATGTTGATTCATTAAATGAATCATAGAGGCTGGTGTTTGGATGAATATCTAAGTAGTTAGATAGATGACTCATCAAGAACCGTCAAATGATTGTCAAGTGAAGATTTCCAGTCTGAGTAGGAGATGGCAATCCTTTCTCACATAGGCTGATATCTGACCGACCTTTCGATGTAGGTCCTCTGCATTCAAATAGTGATTCGGAGGTGTCATATTAGTTAGGTCAATGGGTTGACTTAACGAGATCGAGATAACTTAAGTCCTATGTTGAATGCTGTCACAGCATAGGCATGCATCCTCTAACCGGAGACAGATGTATTGCTATATGTCTGAGTATGTACATTTGGTAGACCAATAGGTTGATTACCTAACCATGGTCTATACACCGGCGAGCTGGTGTACATATAAGGGTATATGAGCAATATGATCTCTCAAAGGGATCATACAGGTTCACTTGTGAACCAGAAGACATGAGCTCACTCATGAGGTATTGGGACCGATCAAATTCCATGCATGGTCGTCGTGCTTTGGAAGCATGACATGAATTTGAAGGTATGATATATGCTTTGGTAAAGCATACGATCGATACCAACTCCCAATGACCAAGATTGAGAAACTTAGTGATCAAACTCTGAAGAAGACAGTGTAAAATTGATCTTGATCTTCGGGTTGACCATGGGTCTTCAAGTATGCAGGATGTACAGGTATTGGGAATACTTGAGGGTGATGTGATCATAAACGATTGTATATCCATGACGCTTTCATTCCGAGGGAGTGATGAAACAGGTCTGGATTTTAGTGACAGTAGAGAAGCAATCCCATCTTAGTCCAAGTGTTGGACATTGGTCTAAATAAAATTCAGATTCAATGAGAAGATTAGATTTGCGGTCTTGATTTAATCAAGCATCTGTGGGAGATTCGTTCGATCTGGATTTGAGATAAGATCTCAATATCCAAGTCACTATACATGGAATAATACAATCGCCATGTCCTTATCTCCAAGTATCTGCGGAGAAAGCACATTATTCTTGAAAGGGTTCGAGAATAATTCATTTGATGAAATCATATCCAAGCAAGAAGAACTTGATGATTAAATGAGATTTAATTATCAAGCTTAATATGAATATGATTCATATTGTGAGAATGATTATCCAAGATAATTAAATGGGATTTAATTATCAAGGATTAGAGAATGTGGATATTATTATCCATAATGTTTGTGTATTGAAAATATGACTTATAATATACATATATTCAAGAGAGAGAAATTTAGTAAATAATATTTGTTAATTATTAAATGTGGATTGGATTCACATTTGTTAATTAACTCAAAATGTCATTTACAAATTAGTTTGGAATGTGAATATGATTCACATAATTTTCAATGGCATGATTGAAATATTCATAATTAATTTGGAATTAATTTAGTGGATATTTTTGTGATAATTGAGAGATAATGTAGTATAATAAAAAGTAGAAATAAAGCCACCAATTTTGAGGTGGCGTCACCCATGAAAAAGTCATGGGTGACGCCCCTTGTTTTTAGGAGGCAATATTATCTCCAGTTTATTATGATGATTAATCTCTTAACTAATTTATTTATGTTAAATTAAAAATGTGTTGATAATGTTGCAATATATATTTAGTTTAATCATAAATAAATGTTGTTAGTTTTAACCAACAATAATCATAGCCATTGATTTTACATGGACCAAGCCTATCCGTTGGATCCATGTGTCCCATGGATTGAGATCCATTGGATCCTAAACTAATATAAAAGGAGGGCTAGGGTAGCCTTCCAAGGTACATCATCTAGAGTTGTAGAAGACTACTACTCTCTCTCTCTCTCATTCTCGTGTGGGCTCTCTCTCTCTCAATTTCAAGTGATCGTCCACTTTGCATATTGAGAAGGAGAGCATCTTGCCTTCGCCTTCGACGCTTGAATTTTCGTCAAAGATTGCGGGAAGGACGCGACTCATCATCGTGCCCGCAAGTGTGTTCTTCGTAGGTCCGACTTGAGACAGGAGGATCTCTCGTTTGGGATCTCGCGATCACAACGACGCTCCAAGAGGTATTCCTTATACTTTGTGGTTTGATGAAACGATCTGGAAAATGTTCTCGTGATCATGTGGTTTCATCTTTAGTTTTCAAAAACTTTAATTTTCGCCTCATCTAGCATCTAGTACGACTAGTTGCTCCGATTGCATACGATGCGATCAACACGCTTCCGTGATGCGCTTAAGGATTCACAATATCCTTCAAGTGGTATCAGAGCTAGGTTGAATAAGGTTTTGGATATGATTCATAGACTTAGGACGACTTGGGCTTGAAAGAGTTGTGAAATTTTTACTGCATTTCAATTTTCGTACCTCTGTATAATTGATTTTTTCGGCACTGTTTAAATTGTTTAAATATGAAATTTTCAATTGGATTTTGTTCCCCATTAATTAAGGAAACATAGAATTTGAGTTTGTGAAATTTGGACTTCATTTGCTCAAGATATGGTCTTTTGAATATGCATATATTCACTGTTGCGGGAACTGCAGATCTGAACGTGATTAATGAGATAATTACGGTTTTGATCTGCCTCGAAATGCGTGAATTATCACTTGGGTTCTTTAATAAATAAAATAGAAAATCTTAGGAAACTGAGTTTGCATTTTTGGATTTAAATTGATCAAGATAAGTTAATTTTAGTGATTGGGGGTCACTGCTGGAAATTGACATTTTTTGATCTTGAACCTTGTGATAAGTCATTCAAATATCATGATGAAAATTAATTGTTAATTTTCTGGAATAATTAGTGATAAATATTTGTGAAATATTTAAAGAGATAATTATTTCATTGTATGACATTTGCCTAAACAACAATGATGAGATAATTGATATTGATCATTGATTCATCAACAAACATTGATTTCATGAAAACCTTAGTTTATCCTACAATAGTTGTAGGACAACATTTACATGAAAAACCCTCTTGCTTGAATAGGATTGGGGATTTGTCTAACAAATCTCCTTATAATATAATCAAAATTGTTTTGATGTATATTATATGGTATAATTTCAGTTGAAAAATAGATGAGCATCTCAAAGTACATGGAGATCTATCTGGTATTATCCTTTCCTGAGGTGGATATGGTGCCTAGTCGGAGAGCATTGGAGTCGCGGGTTGCAACGTATGTGGTCCGTCCCACTCTCGTCGATACTGGCCATGACAGCGGGTAGGGATTGGATAATGCCGGAGAAGTCGATGTGTATTTGGTTTAACGGATTCTTTGCGGTTTTAAAGAGTGAAATTAAGTGATTTTAGTATCGTTGTAACCGCAATTCAACCAATTAAAACATCAACTAATTTCAAAGTTTTACTTGTGTAATGATGAGCACAAGGTCGAACCACAAGGACACGGTGAAATTCCAATGATCCAATCTCAACACAAACGATGATGCACAACTTCAAGTACCACTTATTTCAATTTTTTTATCGAGCATTTTTTTTTAATATTTTCTAATTTCCGTTTTTTTTATCACTATGCAAATCTATGTAGAAAAGAGCATAGTGGTTTTTTACATTTTCAAACAAGAACGTGACAACATTTAATGGTCCATGACTTTTTTTTAAAAAAAAAGAAAAAGAAAAACAAACAACTAGAATGTCTACTTATCAAGTCTCAAATTGCTTAAATGAAATACAAAGAACAGTAGATAAACAAAAAAGATAAGATGGATGGTTATGATCACCAAGTGAATCTATCTTTGATGTTGATAATCAGTTTCTGAATCAGCATACTGGAAGTGTAGGAACGATCACCATGTTCTCTTGACGGTAGTTGTAGAGCTTGGCCGGTAGTCGGGCAACGATCAACTCTCTTCCAAGACACAATGCTGTCACCACGGTGAGGAAGATGCAGAATCATGACCGTGCGGCTTGGTGGTACTCGTGCAACGCAGCAATTGAACTCGGTAATGCCAAATTAACAGTGAATGGGTGATGAGGGTGTCGCGGGATGGAGAGGGCTCATGCTCTTCAGATCCGTCGCGCGCGAGAGCTCCTCACGGCTCGGTCGGCTGCTACCATTTCCTCACTCGATCCTCCTCTTACTGGCTCAACAAAATGGAACTCCTGTGTTAGAAAAAGAAAGTAAGATTGGGAACCGACCCCCTAAATGAAGAAGAACAAATAACATTTATAGAATGGAGGGCGAGTGTGAAGCGGAAAGGAACTACTGCAGCAACCGCCTCTAATGCGCGAGAGGGCAGATGGTTTAAACAGCAACTGGAATGCGAGGATTTGCGCCGAACTGCAACGTCGATCGTGGTTGTCACGCAACCGCTGATGGAGAAGAAATAGGAAGCGGCGGTTGATGATACTGCTAAGTGGGAGATGCGAGAAAAGGCTGTACATTGCTGGTTGTACACGGTGACTGCTCTTGCGATATAGAGATGGATCAGGTTCCTGTTTGCAAGAGGTAGGCGGCAACCCTAAAGGAGAATGGAACGTGGGACTTTTGCTCTTGGAATTGGAGAAATAAACTCAACCGATGGATGCCATCCAACGGTGAAGAGAAATGAACGGCCATTCCAAGAATACCGAGCGAACGAGTGGATTGGCTTCCACGACTGGAATGGAATTCAAGGAATTTGATCCCATTTGATTTTGAATATAATGCACGTGAGTGCATACATGATATTTCTTAGGAATGAGATAACATGCATGGCAAGTCCATGCACGTGAATTCTTGCATGGGAAGTTGTTAATTATTATATTTATATAAAAGATAACTCTCATTTTAAATAGGGGGTTTAAATAAGTTTATTAAAATATGTACACTAAAAACACATCTCAACTAGGAATTTAGCACAACTTTTCAAGGTAAATTGATGTAATTTTAGCACTAATAGGGATCCATTTGGCTTATAATAATATGATGAGATTTGATCTCATCATACCCCCATGCTTAAGCTTTGCTAGTCCCTAGCAAGACAATATTCCAAAGCAAACTTCCAAATGGGAATTGGGACCAAGTTTTGTACAAAGAATAAGAGACAAGCTTGATTTGACCTTTGGATTTATAATGTGTTCGAGACTCGCATGGGTTCAAAATTTCAGATGCAACAGTCTCCAAGTTCCACGAACCTTTAAGCAGATTTGACTTCTTAGTCAATTCAGCTCATTCGATCATAATCACATCCTCTTATGACATATGAGTCGGACTTGAACCTGTGAGTGTAAATAGGTAGCTCTTCCCACTTAAAAAGGTAAAAACTTATGCAACCATGCTCACCACCCTTAGATTCCCTTTCTAGCTACTCTTTCCTCGCGGAGCGGGGTATTTCCTTCTAAGTTCGGGTAAGTTGGCCGAAGAAGTAGATAGGAAGAAGTAGTTATTTGGAGTATGACCAGTGTAGTCACATCTCTCAATTTGAGCTTGGCCAGTGTAGCCAAGTCTCACAGAAAAGAAATGCCGGCTTCTGCTTTTTTTTTCTCTTTTTTTTTAAAACGGCTTCATGCAGGTACAGAATCTTTTTCCCGCTCCTTTTGAATTTTTTTTATATGTGGACAAGATATGAGCATTGTGCTCTATTTGGTGGAAGAGAAGAAGATTGTTGCCAACTGACCGTCCCTCATCCGAAGCTTTATTTCAACCCACACTCTCCGGTCCTCGGACGTCCATGCCGCCAGAAAGAGATCCATATAGATACCATTCATAATCACAATCGCTTTCACACATCCTATTTGAGTCGAGCTACGTGCATGTGAATTAAGTTCAAGTAGATCAATCATCAAAGAGTATGTGATTCTTCTCAAAAATGAGCAACTTAGACACGAGGAGTCAAAATCTGCGTAAAGATTGTGGACTTGGAAAATTAAGTCAAGAAGACCTGAAGGATCCGAATTCTCAAACCTATTGAGTCTCTATGGATATTAGGTAGATTAAAGTCAAGATCAAACTCAATCTCCTTAAGCTTTGCCTCAAATCTTGGTCCAAACTCTCACAAGGAAGAGATATGTACAAAGTTTTTTTTTATGAAAACATAGTAATATATATATATATATATATGGCTTAGGATATATATACATAGATAGAAGTCCACCCCCCATGCTTAAATAAAACCATGACCTCATGGTAGAAAACCTGACCTCCTTAGAGAGATTTTTCTTTTTCTTTTCCCCCTTTTCTTTCTCTTCTTTTTTTTCTTTTCTTTTGCATTTTTTTTATGTTTTGTTTTGTTTTGTTTGTGTTTGTTTTTTTTTATGAATTAAGGAGAAATGGAAAGAGGAATACCCCCATGCTTATCTGATACTAATTCACAAGAGAATGTAGTTAGCATGGAAGTAAGGAAAAATAGAAAAGAGAATATACAAAATATACAAGAAAAATAGAGATGGAGTGCCTCCCATAAGCGCTTGTTTTACGCCTCAGCTTGGCGTTCAGGTTCAGAGATCCTGAAGAACTAAGGATTCGGCAGCAGGAAGGGGGCCGTCGGGTTCAATGACAGGCTTGAGTCTCTGTCCATTGACCCGAAAAGAAGATGAAGTGGAGGGGTCAAAGATATCAACAGATCCATTATCATATATATTCAAGATGGTGTAAGGACCTTTCCACTTGGAACGAAGTTTTCCAGGGAAGAGTTTGAGCTTGGAATCAAATAACCAAACCTTTTGGTTGACACTAAAAGATTTGCGTGAGATGTGAGTGTCGTGCCATTGCTTGATTTTGGCTTTATAAATCAAATCATTTGAATATGCCTTTGCTCTCAACTCTTCGAGCTCATTCAAATCCAAAAGCCTTTTCTTGCCAGCTTCATCATGATCCAAGTTACATTTTCGAATAGCCCATTCCGACTTATGGTGAATCTCTACTGGAATATGGCATGGTTTCCCATATACTATACGAAATGGGCTCATACCAAGAGGTGTTCGAAAAGCTGTACGGTATGCCCATAGTGCGGTGGGAAGATGTTGAGACCAATCTTTCCGATCAGACCGGACTATCTTCATCAAAATGGTCTTTATTTCTCTATTGGAAAGCTCAGCCATGCCATTCGACTGGGGATGGTATGGTGTAGCGACTCTATGTTCAACTCCATTATTATACAGAAGCCGTCGCACCGAGGCATTCAGAAAGTGGCTACCACTGTCACTAATGACTACTTTGGGTAAACCAAAGCGTGAGAATATGTCATTGAGGAACTTAGTGACAACTGCACTGTCAGCAGCGCGGGTGGGAATTGCCTCTACCCAGCGGGAGACGTAGTCTACTGCTAATAAGATGTACTGAAATCCCTGAGATACCGTGAAAGGGCCCATAAAATCTATTCCCCAAGCATCAAAAATCTCGACCACATGCACAGGAGTGAGGGGCATCATATCTCGTCTAGACATCCCTCCAGTGGTCTGACAAACAGGGCATGCCTTAACAAAATTGTGGGCATCACGGAATAGGGTCGGCCAAAAGAAACCAGACTGTAAGATCTTAGCCGCAGTACGCTTTCCAGAGTGATGTCCTCCACACCCAAAGGTGTGGCAGTGGGTAAGGACACTAAATATCTCAGACTCTGGAATACAACGTCTCCAAATGCAATCAGCCCCTTCCTTAAAAAGGATGGGGTCCTCCCAGTGGTACCAACGTGAATCAGATCGAAATTTTTCTTTCTTGGTCTTGGGCCAATGATCGGGAAGTCGAGAAGTGACAAGGAAATTCACCATATCAGCATACCAAGGTAACTGACTGATGGTGAGAATGGATTCATCAGGAAATTGGGCAGTGATAGGAGTGGGGGTGGCATCAATGAAAGACTCATATGATGGGAAAGAAGGAAGCCGAGATAGATGATCCGCCACCACATTTTTTACTCCTGGCTTATCTTTTATTTCAATATCAAATTCCTGCAGGAGCATGATCCATCTCAGAAGTCTCGGCTTAGAATCTTTCTTTGTTAACAAGTACTTGAGGGCCGAATGATCAGAAAAAATGATAACATGAGCTCCTAACAAGTACGATCGAAATTTCTCTAAAGAGAAGACTACAGCCAGCAGTTCCTTTTCGGTAACAGTATAATTACGTTGGGCCTCATCCAATGTCTTGCTGGCGTAGTGAATAGCAAATGGTTTGCCATCCTTCCTTTGTCCAAGAACCGCCCCGACTGCAAACTCGGATGCATCACACATGATCTCAAAATCTAAAGTCCAGTCGGGGGGTTGTAAAATTGGGGCCTCAGTGATGGCCTTCTTCAAAATCTCAAAGGACCGAAGTGCTTCTTTAGACATCTCAAAATCGCGGTCCTTTTCCAACAACTGAGTCAAGGGACGGGCAATTTTTGCAAAATCTAATATAAATCGTCGATAAAAGCCAACGTGCCCTAAGAAGGATCTGATTCCCTTGACGTTCGTAGGCGGAGGTAAGTGTGTAATGGTATCTACCTTGGATGGGTCAACCTCCATGCCTCTTTCTGACACAATGTGTCCCAGCACTATCCCTTGCTTAACCATAAAATGTGATTTCTCCCAAGACAACACCAGATTAACATCAATGCATTTCTTTAAAACCCTCTCCAAAAACTCGAGAGTCTCATCAAATGAGTCGCCGAAGACGGAAAAATCATCCATAAAAATTTCCATAAAATCCCCCACCATGTCCGAAAAAATAGCCAGCATACATCTCTGGAATGTAGCTGGTGCATTGCATAAGCCAAAAGGCATTCGCCGAAAGGCAAATGTCCCGAATGGACAGGTGAAGGTCGTCTTCTCTTGGTCGTCAGGAGCGACCGCGACCTGATTATAACCCGAATATCCATCTAGGAAACAAAAGTATTTCTTTCCTGCCAATCTCTCAACAATCTGGTCAACGAAAGGAAGAGGAAAGTGATCTTTTCGGGTTGCTTTATTCAACTTCCTGTAATCTACGCATACCCGCCAAGATGTAGCAACACGGGTTGGGATATCCTCCCCTCGGTCATTCTGGACCACAGTGAGGCCAGCCTTCTTAGGAACCACATGAAGGGGGCTAACCCACTTACTATCTGAGATGGGGAAAATGATCCCTGCGCTCATCCATTTGCAGATTTCTGTCTTAACAACTTCTCGCAAATTTGGATTCAATCGTCTCTGAGGCTCTCGAGAAGTTTTGGCATCATCTTCCAGGAAGATCTGGTGTGTACAGTAAGAAGGGCTAATTCCTCTTAGATCAGAGATAGTCCATCCAATAGCCCTTGAATTTCTCTTAAGAACCTCAATGAGTCTAGATTCCTGTATATCATCTAAATGGGCATTAATTATCACAGGAAGCGTCTGATCTGAGCCAAGGAAGACATACTTTATGTCCTTTGGGAGAGGTTTAAGTTCCACTTGGGGAGTAGTGCTGGGCTTGTCAAACAGATCCGAGAAATCCAATTTTTCAGAAATGGGGTGATTAGAGTACACAGCCTCTATGAGAGAGACAGGGGAAACAAGGGAAAAGGCATTAGGGATTAGGCACTGCAGTTCTCGAATCTCATCGGCCATGATCTCTATGCAACGCTTCACTAGGTCCATATCAAGTTTCTGATTAATCAACAACGAGGCTAGTGAAGGTTCAACCTGGACTGACGGAGTTGATGGTGAAGGCTCATGGTGACCTGAGTGTGAAGATAACTGATTCTGTCTGTAATACTCCATCAAAGTAAACATATCAGCTACCTTCCTTGCAATGTCAGGAAGGTCACTATCAGAAAGGAATTGAGATAATGAATACCCCTCAGAAGGGCTTGTTATCTCAAAGGGTGGACTCATCATGGGCATGATCATAGACGAAAGAGCACACAACTCTGCATCTAAATCATCCCAAGCCATATCTAATTTGCAGAAAATCTCATCGTGAGAGATGGGAGTCGAGTCCAAACACTCAGACCAGTACTGTATGTTTTCTGCATGTCCAATTGCGTCAACCAGAGAAATGGTGGCATCGAGTGGGTCAGATACCACATGAGCAAGAATAATCTCATTGTCCAAATAGGAACACTCCTCAATCCATCCACATTCATCATCTTCGGTCTCATGACCAGTGGGGACAACCAGATCGACAGGAACGATCTCGCCATTGACCTTGAATTCAACTTTTCCCAACTCAAAGTCGAAGTGGGCTTTGGCCGTAGAGAGAAAGGGACGACCCAAAATTATGGGTGTCTGGGCCAAGGTTTTAGTGGGGTCCATTTCCATAACTACAAAATCAACAGGGAACTGCTTCCCTTGGACTGTCACTATAACATCCTCCAAAAGTCCTTGTGGTCTCCTAACTGATCGATCTGCCATCTGTAAAATCATTGAGACCGGCTTGAGCTTTCCAAAATCAAACTGCCGCAAAATTGCAGCAGGGAGGAGGTTGATTGAGGCACCATTATCCAGGAGAGTGCGCTCGAAGGTCATATTACCAATAGTACATCGTACCAAAGGTGCCCCAGGGTCCTTCATCTTATGGGGGAGGAATGAGGAGATAGCATTGGATGTAGCTCTGGGAAGCACATGCCGTTCCTCTTCTTGCTCATTATTTTTCTTCTTCTTAGATCGCCTCCGACGCGTGCACTTTTCTTTCAAAAATTTTGAGTAGGCGGGAACCTGCTCAAGCGCCTTCAGAAGAGGGATCTCGATCACAATATTGGAGAATAGTTTCTCCAATTCTGGGTCGGTGGTGGATGATTTGGAAGCTTTCCGTAAGCGAAGGGCCTCCGGAAAGGGGACGGAGATGACAGTGGGTGAAGGGGATTGTGGAGAAGTTGAGACCACTTGAGGTGGAGTGGAAGTGGTCCTGCCAGAAAAGGGTTGAAAGTCATTCTCTCTATCAGATTTCTCTTCATCACTTGTCTCAAAATTACAAGGTTGAGTTGTGGGTGTAGACAAGCATGGAGATGAGTCAACCACTTTTTTCCCTCGCCTGGTCAAGACTGCATGGGCAGACTCGTTACTGAAATTACCAGGGGTCTTGAATGTCACGGGACCTTTTTGTGGATGATGTAAGGTCCCTTGGGAAGTGCCTGCTACAGAATTGGGATTCTGAAGGGCTTGTGGTGATAGCGTAGGCAAATAAGATCGGATATCTGCAAATTGCCTAACATTCTCTTGGTTATTCTTCTCCATATTATTCTTCAACTCTTGCATCATTTTCATGAGAGCACCAATGTCATTTGAAAGTGGTTGGTTGCTCACAGGAGAAGTTGGTTGTGTACTAGATGAGGCTGGAGCCTGTGGCAAGTACAACAGTTGTGCTTGTGGTGGTGGTTGTGGTGGTGCAGTGATGTATCGACCTTGTTGATTGACCTGGATAGGTTGTTGCGGGTTTGAAGTTCGTCATGCAAAATTTTGATGATTACGCCATCCAGGATTGTAAGTGGGGGGCATAGTGCTTCCTGACGTCCCCGATCCCATGGCAACCGCATTGACATCTGGAGGAGGTTCTGTGACCCAAAATACTTGCTCTGGTTCCTGAACTTGGTCTAAATGTGTAGGAATAGCAAACATCCTACTGACATTCTGTGTCACTTCTTTGGTCATATTCCTACTCATGTCATCAACCTTTTTGTTAAGAATTTCTAAATTATCCAACTTTTGAGCAATGAGTTGGAGGTCAATCGCCGTACTTTCCGATCGGGTTTTGATATCTTCGATTTGCTCAACAGGTTTCTTATGGCGGCTATATTGATTAAGGGATGCCTTATTCAATGAAGTCTCTGCCATCTCCTCATATAGTTTCCACACAAATGTTTCTGATTTGAGGAGGAAACCACCTCCGCAAGTGCTATCCACAGCCACCTTAAAATTCTCATGCATGCCCTCATAAAAAATCTGGACCAATTTCCATCTATCCATGTCATTATTTGGGCATTTACGCAATAGCTCCTGAAACCTATCCCAAGCCTCGTGAAAAGACTCATTTGGGCGCATTGAAAAGGAGGAGATTGCGTAGCGGAGTGCATTAGCTTTTCCAATCGGGAAGTACTTCTTAAGGAAGGCTGAATTCAATGCAGCTCATGTGGTGATTGGTTTCCCATAGCTCCGGAGCCAATTTCTCGCCTTGTCCTTCAAGGAGAATGGGAATGCCTTAAGATACACAAGGTCCGAATTATTATTTTCAATATGCATGGTGTCACACACCGCAAGAAAATCATGAATGTGTTGGTAAGGGTCCTCGGCACTCTCCCCATGAAACTTGGGAAGCGGAGAAACTATAGACGACTTTATATTGATCTGGCGTGCCGCGGCAGGCAACTGAATCCATGGAACTAAGATTTGTTGGGCAGGATTGTGTCTTTCCCCCATAGGTTGAGGGTTTTCCTCTTCATCCTCAACAATGCCCATTTGAGCTTCAATTCGAATTTGGCGATCATTGATTCTTTCAAGTTGGGCCATGATGATCGCTAGAGGGTCTGGATTTTCGCCTTGTTCAGCCATGATGGAAGGTGAAGAAGATAAGGGAATAGAAGAGAATGATCTGAGTGATGTCGGAGAAGAGGGAGGTGAAGAAGGTAATGATGTGGCGAGTGGAGGAATGTCAAGAGAAGAAAGGGAATGAGAAGAGTTGGGTCTTCTTCTCGAAAAGATAGGATTCGAATTTAAAGGAACAGCAAGAGAAGTATTGAGAGATCGTCTCCCTTGCATGCACCTCCTATTCTATACAATCAAACACAAAGCAAGGTCACTTTGATACGCACACTGGTGAAGCCCTTTTGGCTTTATCTTTTCCATTTTAATCTTATAAACACGAAGTTGAACATCCAACGGTTACACTCGTCCTACCCTCAGGTCATCCAATGTACTTTGATAGAGTCACAAAGCACACCGATGGGGTTTTTGGCTCTAGTGACCTTAAGGAGCGTCGTGCAACAAACAACCAAGTGTGCAATCCCACAAGTGCAAATACAAGTAATTAATTCAAACAAAGGTGAGATTAATCAATTTTAACCTTATGTGACCACTTTGATTAAGAAAATTGATTTTAATATCTACGTCCAATTGCTTTGAGTGATATTCAATCAAATTGAGTGAGTTGAATTTCCTTTTTTCTAAAAAAAATGTTCTCAAGGGGGAGAAGACCACGGAGAATGATGCATGTAAGGAGGTTAGAATCGTGTACCTTTCGCCAGCAATCTACGTGCAAGAATGCAACGCAAAAATATAAACCTATTCTAAATGCTCCTAGCAGGCAACTTCTAAAGAACTCTTTTTTTAATTTTAATTTTTTTTTTAAATTTTTAATTTTTGAAAACCGAGCACAAACAAATTACACTAAGAGAATTAAACCTAATGCAATCTAATGCAATGCAGAAACCTAGTAAAGTTATTACAATAATAAGAGTCCAGTCTCTAGGCCACAACTCGGCCCGAAATGAATATAAAACAAAAAATGCTAAACTAAAGAGTATGAATCTCTCAGATGGGAATTAAACGAGCTCCTCGTCCACGGGTTTGCTTCCTCCTTCGCCTCACCGGCTCGAGATTTGAGTTGAGAGAAGAATCTCCCGAGCGTCCCGCGTAACAGAATGTGCGCGGTCACCTACGAAAAGAGCAAGCCAATCAACCGGAACAAGATGCTAACATGTGATACAACAAATGTGCATAGAAAAAGTGAATCAATCAAAAATTCAAGCCGTGTCCCCGGCGACGGCGCCAAATGGTTTAACGGATTCTTTGCGGTTTTAAAGAGTGAAATTAAGTGATTTTAGTATCGTTGTAACCGCAATTCAACCAATTAAAACATCAACTAATTTCAAAGTTTTACTTGTGTAATGATGAGCACAAGGTCGAACCACAAGGACACGGTGAAATTCCAATGATCTAATCTCAACACAAACGATGATGCACAACTTCAAGTACCACTTATTTCAATTTTTTTATCAAGCATTTTTTTAATATTTTCTAATTTCCGTTTTTTTATCACTATGCAAATCTATGTAGAAAAGAGCATAGTGGTTTTTTACATTTTCAAACAAGAACGTGACAACATTTAATGGTCCATGACTTTTTTTTAAAAAAAGAAAAAGAAAAACAAACAACTAGAATGTCTACTTATCAAGTCTCAAATTGCTTAAATGAAATACAAAGAACAGTAGATAAACAAAAAAGATAAGATGGATGGTTATGATCACCAAGTGAATCTATCTTTGATGTTGATAATCAGTTTCTGAATCAGCATACTGGAAGTGTAGGAACGATCACCATGTTCTCTTGACGGTAGTTGTAGAGCTTGGCCGGTAGTCGGGCAACGATCAACTCTCTTCCAAGACACAATGCTGTCACCACGGTGAGGAAGATGCGGAATCATGACCGTGCGGCTTGGTGGTACTCGTGCAACGCAGCAATTGAACTCGGTAATGCCAAATTAACAGTGAATGGGTGATGAGGGTGTCGCGGGATGGAGAGGGCTCATGCTCTTCAGATCCGTCGCGCGCGAGAGCTCCTCACGGCTCGGTCGGCTGCTACCATTTCCTCACTCGATCCTCCTCTTACTGGCTCAACAAAATGGAACTCCTGTGTTAGAAAAAGAAAGTAAGATTGGGAACCGACCCCCTAAATGAAGAAGAACAAATAACATTTATAGAATGGAGGGCGAGTGTGAAGCGGAAAGGAACTACTGCAGCAACCGCCTCTAATGCGCGAGAGGGCAGATGGTTTAAACAGCAACTGGAATGCGAGGATTTGCGCCGAACTGCAACGTCGATCGTGGTTGTCACGCAACCGCTGATGGAGAAGAAATAGGAAGCGGCGGTTGATGATACTGCTAAGTGGGAGATGCGAGAAAAGGCTGTACATTGCTGGTTGTACACGGTGACTGCTCTTGCGATATAGAGATGGATCAGGTTCCTGTTTGCAAGAGGTAGGCGGCAACCCTAAAGGAGAATGGAACGTGGGACTTTTGCTCTTGGAATTGGAGAAATAAACTCAACCGATGGATGCCATCCAACGGTGAAGAGAAATGAACGGCCATTCCAAGAATACCGAGCGAACGAGTGGATTGGCTTCCACGACTGGAATGGAATTCAAGGAATTTGATCCCATTTGATTTTGAATATAATGCACGTGAGTGCATACATGATATTTCTTAGGAATGAGATAACATGCATGGCAAGTCCATGCACGTGAATTCTTGCATGGGAAGTTGTTAATTATTATATTTATATAAAAGATAACTCTCATTTTAAATAGGGGGTTTAAATAAGTTTATTAAAATATGTACACTAAAAATACATCTCAACTAGGAATTTAGCACAACTTTTCAAGGTAAATTGATGTAATTTTAGCACTAATAGGGATCCATTTGGCTTATAATAATATGATGAGATTTGATCTCATCAGTATTTTCTAATTATTAAATTCGAATAATACGTACTTTGAGATTATACCTATTATTCAAGTAATAATCAAGTTTATTGATTGATAATTGGATTAATGATTAATTTAATGTGATTAAATTAATTATATCGAATAAACACTTTATTATGAATAGATGTGTATTTCTCTTGGAAGAATTAACTATGTGAATATGATTCACGATAATTAATTATAAAATTTGAATATGAGATGGAGGATCACATAAGTGACATCCATGGTCTCCCGTCAAGGCAAAGGATTCTGTCGCCAGTTGTTGTGCATAGGAGACGCATGTCCGAAGTGACATATCATGTACATGATTTAATTGGATTGGGTTCTTTGCTTCTCGAAAGAGTAAGGTCGTATACGTAGTGACCCCAATATCGGGTCCTCATATTATTGGGGCGATATTAGATTGCATAGCGAGTATTAAGCCTGTTGACGGTTGGTTCAATTAACAACGGGTCAACATCATCTTAGGGGTGGTGGGCCGGGGTGTTAAAGACCGAATTGGGAAATGCAAGTTGGACTTGCAAGGCGGAATGTGTCCCCGCTTCTCTTATTCAAGTCATAGGTTCTCATATTATTGGGATGTGATAAGGATAGAGAGGAGATCCCAGATCTTGCTTGAGATATATCGGTAAGTGTATCTCTTGCTTTGAAAGAAAAATAAGGGAATAATCTTTCAAAGTCGACATGGCAAGACAAATTTGATTTAAAATGCCTTAATCAAATAATTCTTTAAAATGAATATATATATTTATCTATATATTCTAATATAGTGCATTCTTAATTTCATAAAATGAAGTCCATGAACCCACTTAGCAGGCTCTTGGAGGTCAACCAGTTGACCGGACCAAATTATTCGGATTGGATCCGAAATTTGGAACTTGTCCTATCTGTGGAGCATCTCTTATGTGCTGAGCAAGGATAAGATAGCAAACCCTAAGACTGCAGATGATAAATCATATAATGAGAAATATGATGAAGATCATAATCTTGCAAGGTGTTACATCCTTGGGTCATTGTCCAATGTGCTTCAGAAGCAACATGTGGAAATGAACCTTTGCAAAGAGATTATGCTGAATCTGAAGGAAATGTTCGGTGACATAAACCACACACAGCGTTACAACGTGATGAAAGAGCCTATTCGCTGCAAGATGCAGGAAGGGACATCTGTCAGAGAACACGTACTCAAAATGTTTGGGTACCTCTCTGAGCTGGAAACCCTGGGAGCCTACTTAGATTCTGACATGCATGCGGATTTTATTCTCCTGTCGCTCCCTAAGTCTTTCAACAATGTTGTCGTGTCTTATCACATGAGCAAAGATGATTTCACTAACGTTGGGTTGTTAGCTGCATTGAAGTCTGCAGAAGACGTCATGAAGAAGGACGACCCCTCTGCCAGTGCAATGGTTGCACAAGTGAGAGGAAAGCGCGGGCGGAAGCAAGGTTCTCGGAAGGGCCCGGCCCCGAAGACAAAGAAGAAGAATCAAGGAGTTGGTTTGTCTTCTAGTGCTTCCACACTGATGACATCAAAAAAGTCCGATGTATGTCACCACTGCAAGAAGCCGGGGCACTGGCGGCGTAATTGTCCACATTACCTGAAGTCCGTGACAAAGGTAAAGCCCCAGCAGGTATGAAATCTACTTTCATCATTGAAACTAGCTTTCTCGTCAGACGAGAAGGAAGTTGGGTTATAGATTCTGGTGCTTCTGTTCATGTATGCAATTCGTTGCATTTGTTTCAGGAAACTAGGAATCTGGAGTAAGGGGAGATAGTTATCTAGATGGGATTTGATGCAAGTGTTGCAGTAGTCGCCATCGGAACGTGCAGACTGTCGTTATCTAGTGGTCGAGTCCTAGTATTTAAAGAGTGTCTTTATGTACCTGAAGTTAGGAGGAATTTGATATCTGTATCTAAGCTTGTTAGACATGGGTACTCCTTCATATTCTGTAATAAATTAGTCATTAATCAATATGATAAATTTGTTGCGGAAGGTGTTCTGACTTCTGGTGGACTCTATGAATTGTGCATTGACGAATGTGTCATAAATGTCACTACCACTGATAATAAAAACCCTAAGAGATCCAGGAATAATGGAAATCATTCGAATATGATTTGGCATCAAAGGCTCGGTCATTTGTCTGTTGATAGGATCAATAGATTGATAAAGGATGGACCTTTAGATTTTCTACAGGTTCAATCTTTACCTATCTGTGAACATTGCATTCGAGGTAAAATGACCAGGATGCCTTTCCGTAACAAGGTTACGAGATGTGAAGGTATTCTTGACCTAATACAAACTGATCTATGCGGCCCCTTCAGTACCGCGACTAAAAATGGATATCGATATTATTTGACGTTTATTGATGACCATTCACGATACGGGTTTATCTTCCTGCTACATCATAAATCTGAAACCTTTGAAAAGTTCAAAGAGTTTAAGGCTTTGGTTGAAAACCATGTTGACAGGAAGATCAAACGGATTCGATCTTACCGAGGTGGTGAGTACCTCTCAGATGAATTAAAAGAATATCTTAAAGAGAATGGAATTGTTTCTAATCTCACTCCCCCTGGAACTCCCCAACTTTATGATGTTGCTGAAAGACGCAACAGGACCATCATGGACATGGTCCGTTCAATGATGAGCAAAGAACATTTACCTCTTAGTTTCTGGGGATATGCAGTAGAGACTGCTATGTATATCCTGAACAAGATTCCTAGCAAATCTATACCAAAGACTCCTCACGAGCTCTGGTATGGTACCAAGCCTAGTGTCAATCACTTGAGGGTTTGGGGATGCTTGGTCCATGCGAAGAACGTGGACGCAAGTAAGCTAGAATCTCGCACTTGTGAGTGCTACTTCATTGGGTATGTTAAAGATGGTATTGGATACCAGCTTTATGACCCTGAGACCCAAAAGGTTTTTGTCTCTAGGGATGTGAAATTTCTGGAGGATGATTTCCTTAAAGGTCAAGACAAGAATGAAGTAGAGGAACTCATTGAATCCCCTGAGGATTCTGAGATTCCTGAACCAGAAACTGAAGAGATAAATGAAGATGAAACACCCATACCTCTTTGAAGGAGTTCGAGGGTGGTTGCACCACCTGAAAGGTATGGATTCCATGTGTCAGGTGAGACTGACATTGATCCTTCTTCATTTGATAAAGCTCTCACGGATCATGACATGGATAGATGGATGCTAGCAATGAAGTCAGAGATTGACTCCATGCATAAGAATGGAGTATGGACCCTAGAGGATCCACCTAAAGCGGTAAAACCTATTGGGTGTAAATGGATCTTCAAGAGAAAGAGGGGACCTGATGGGAAAGTAGAGACTTTCAAGGCACGGCTCGTAGCCAAGGGCTACACACAGAGAGAAGGCATCAACTACGATGAGACATTCTATCCTGTGGATATGCTTAAATCCATCAGGACACTGCTAGCTATAGCTGCATCTCTTGACTACGACATCTGGCAGATGGACGTCAAGACAACTTTCCTCAATGGATACCTCGAGGAGGATATCTATATGGAGCAGCCCCAGGGCTTCATAGTTGAGGATGGTAAAGTATGCAAGCTGGAGAAATCCATCTATGGGCTCAAACAAGCTTCTCGTAGCTGGAACATCAGATTTGACGAAACCATAAAGAGTTATGATTTTGTGCAGAATCCTGATGAACCTTGTGTGTACAAGAAGCTTAGTGGGAGCGCCATTGTGTTCATCGTGCTTTATGTAGATGATAACCTTATCATTGGGAATGATACAGGAATGATGATCAATGTGAAGATTTGGCTATCCCATACCTTCGAGATGAAAGATCTTGGAAAAGCCTCTTACATCTTAGGCCTGAAGTTGTTCAGAAACCGAGAAAAGAGAATACTGGGATTATCACAACATGGATACATCAAGAAGATTCTTGAACGATTCCGTATGGATAGTTCAAAGAAAGGATTCCTCCCCTTAGGACATGGTATCCATCTATCCAAAGGGATGGCTCCTCAATGTGTTGAGGAAAAGAAAGCCATGGCTGGATGCCCCTACGCATCAGTTGTAGGAAGCTTGATGTATGCCATGATGTGTACTAGGCCAGACATCTGCCATGTAGTGGGAGTGGTAAGTCATTACCAATCCTGCTATGGAGAGAAACACTGGAATGCAGTAAAGAACATATCCAAATATCTGAGACGGATGCAAGATTACATCTTGGTCTATGGGGATGGTGATCTCCAAGTCTTGGGATATACAGATTCAGACTTCCAGTCGGACATTGATGATTGAAAGTCGACATTAGGGTTTGTATTCCTGTTGAATGGTGGTGCTGTGAGATGGAGAAGTAAGAAGCAGGACACTACGGCGGATTCAACAACAGAAGCCGAATACATTGCCGCATCGGATGCTGCAAAGGAGGCGGTGTGGTTACGCAAGTTCATCTTGGAGCTTGGCGTAGTTTCCTATGATACTCCTATCCCGTTACTATGTGATAACACCGGATCCATTGCCCAAGCAAAGGTACCTAGGTGCCATCAAAAGAGCAAGCACGTGGAAATGAAATACCACATCATTCGGGAGATTAAAAAGCGTGGTAATATAATCATCACCAAGGTGGCCTCTGCCGACAACATTGCTGATCCTCTTACCAAACCTCTAACACAGAAGGTTTTTGACCAGCATGTAATGAGTATGGATTTACGGAGAATGGTTCTAAGGGCTAGTGGGATATTGTTAGACATGTGAGCCCTGGGCTAACCATTCTTACAATAAATGTTATTGTAATATTTATGTTTATTAATAAAAGTTATTGATGTTTCACTCCCTTTCTGAAATTATATGAATGAATGCACTATAAGGTCCCTCTGTACAATTAGGGTTATGTACCATGGCCATCTTGATGATTATATAGCTGTTGATTCATTAAATGAATCATAGAGGCTGGTGTCTGGATGAATATCTAAGGAGTTAGATAGAGGACTCATCAAGCACCGTCAAATGATAGTCAAGTGAAGATCTCCAACCTGAGTAGGAGATGGCAATCCTTTCTCACATAGGTTGATATCTGACCAACCTCTCGATGCAGGTCCTCTGCATGGAAATAGTGATTCAGAGGTGTCAGATTAGTTAGGTCAATGGGTTGACTTAACGAGATCGAGATAACCTAAGTCCTATGTTGAATGCTGTCACAGCATAGGCATGCATCCTCTGACCGGAGACAGATGTATTGCTATATGTCTGAGTATGTACATTTGGCAGACCAATAGGTTGATGACCTAACCAAGGTCTATACACCGACGAGCTGGTGTACATATAAGGGTATATGAGCAATATGATCTCTCAAAGGGATCATACAGGTTCACATGTGAACCGGAAGACAAGAGCTCACTCATGAGGTATTGGGACCGATCAAATTCCATGCATGGTCGTCGTGCTTTGGAAGCATGCCTTGAATTTGAAGGTATGATATATGCTTTGGGAAAGCATACGATCGATACCAACTCCCAATGACCAAGATTGAGAAACTTAGGGATCAAACCCTGAAGAAGACAGTGTAAAATTGATCTTGATCTTCGGGTTGACCATGGGTCTTCCAGTATGCAGGATGTACAGGTATTGGGAATACCTGAGGGTAATGTGACCATAAAGGATTGTATATCCATTACTCTTCCATTCCGAGGGAGTGATGAAACAGGTCTGGATTTTAATGACTCCTTTCAGTAGAGAAGCAATCCGATCTTTGTCCAAGTGTTGGACATTGGTCTGAATGAGATTCAGATTCAATGAGAAGATTAGATTTGCGGTCTTGATTTAATCAAGCATCTGTGGGAGGTTCGTTCAATCTGGATTTGAGATAAGATCTCAATATCCAAGTCACTATACATGGAATAATACAACCACCATGTCCTTATCTCCAAGTATCTGCGGAGAAAGGACATTATTCTTGAAAGGGTTCGAGAATAATCCATTTGATGAAATTCATATCCAAGCAAGAAGAACTTGATGATTAAATGAGATTTAATTATCAAGCTTAATATGAATATGATTCATATTGTGAAAATGATTATCCAAGATAATTAAATGGGATTTAATTATCAAGGATTAGAGAATGTGGATATTATTATCCATAATGTTTGTGTATTGTAAATATGATATATAATATACATATATTCAAGAGAGAGAAATTTAGTAAATAACATTTATTAATTATTAAATGTGGATTGGATTCACATTTGTTAATTAACTGGAAATGTCATTTACAAATTAGTTTGGAATGTGAATATGATTCACATAATTTTCGATGGCATGATTGAAATATTCACAAATTAATTTGAAATTAATTTGGTGGATATTTTTGTGATAATTGAGAGATAATGTAGTATAATAAAAAGGAGAAATAAAGCCACCAATTTTGAGGTGGCGTCACCCATGAAAAAGTCATGGGTGACGCCCCTTGTTTTTAGGAGGCAATATTATCTCCATTTTATTATGATGATTAATCTCTTAACTAAATTATTTATGTTAAATTAAAAATGTGTTGATAATGTTGCAACATATATTTAATTTAATCATAAATAAATGTTGTTGGTTTTAACCAACAATAATCATAGCCATTGATTTTACATGGACCAAGCCTGGCCGTTGGATCCATGTATCCCATGGATTGAGATCCATTGGATCCTAAACTAATATAAAAGCAGGGCTAGGGTAGCCTTCCAAGGTACATCATCTAGAGTTGTAGAAGACTACTACTCTCTCTCTCTCATTATCGTGTGGGCTCTCTCTCTCAATTTCAAGTGGTTGTCCACTTTGCATATTGAGAAGGAGAGCATCTTGCCTTCACCTTCGACGCTTGGATTTCGTCAAAGATTACGGGAAGGACGCAACTCATCATCGTGCTCGCAAGTGCATTCTTCGTGGGTCGGACTTGAGACAGGAGAATCTCTTGTTTGGGATCTCGCGATCACAACCACGCTCCAAGTGGTATTCCTTATACTTTATGGTTTGATGAAACGATCCGAGAAATGTTCTCGCTATCATGTGGTTTCATCTTTAGTTTTAAAAAATTTTAATTTCCGCTGCATCTAGCATCTAGGACGACTAGTTGCTCCGATTGCATACGATGCGATCAACACGCTTCCACGCTTAAGGATTCACAATATCCTTCAAAGGGTCCATGAGGGACCTTCAAGAGATCGTAGGCGACGATGAGGGTCTTGTAATTGACCCGTATGGGCGTCCCCAAGAGGATGGTGTCCATCGGGTTGTTGATGATCTACCATAGTAGGGAACCTCCTTCACATCGAAGAAGGTTGAGGTTACTAGAATCGAGAAGCACAATGACAATGGTCTTGGGTCGGAGAATCAGAGAAGGGTGCCGTTGGAGTCAATGACCTCGAGGTTGGAGGAATTGGAGAGCCTGAATATGATGGAAGATAGAGGCATGGAGGAGGAAGAGGGGGCGGTGGAGGAGCAGGGGGTGGAGGAGTGGGGGGGAGAGGGAGAGTGGAGGAGGAGGGGGCACAGGGTAGGAGCTGGAGTGCGGAGGAGGAGAAGGGGGCGTGGGGTAGGAGTAAGAGGTTGGGGGAGGAAGAGGGGCAGAGGAGAGGAGGAGGAAGACATTTTAATGCTTTTTTAAAAATCTAATTCCCATTGTGACTCCAAAGTTAATGTCTGTTTGCAATGGGGATGGACGGCAATTAACTCAATGATGAATGTAAAAATCGAGGTGTCTAGAGTGAGCCTCACATGGTGAGTACTCAGTCGTTGTGACGACTCCACAACGATTGTGTCCAATCAATATTCAACCCATACAATGAATAAATCAAGTAAAATAGTGTGAATTAAAATTTAGTATACCCTGCTAAAGATGTATAGTGACAAGCAAGTAGGGTTCGAACACATGAAGCAATAGTGTAGAGCAATGTGAGATAAAGAAAATCAAGTACAATATGTCTTCTCAAATACTTAGACAAACAAGGTTCTTTGTGGGTTTTTAATTTTGTATTATTTTATTTTATTTTATTATAATTTTATATTTTTGTTTTGATTTTATATTTTTAAATTTTCTTTTTTTATATTTTTCTGATTTTTGTATTCCTTTTTTTTAATTTTCTAATATAAGAATATATAGGATTATATACATAATATAATATAAGATAATATAAATATAAATATAATTAAATAAATCTACATAATTAAATATTTTTTATATATTTCAAATAACTCTTTACCATTTTTTGTGATTTTTTTATTAATTTTGCTAATTTTTATATATTTTAAAGTGAAAATATCTCAAATTAGGGATTAATTAATAGGTCGAGATTGAAATGAAGATTAAAAATAACAAATTAATGCCAAAATTCTTTAAATCAATTTTAATACATAAATACTAATAAGAAAATTATAAAATAGAAAACAATATTTATGGAATTTTTTTGAGAAATTTTAAGATTTTTATAAAGGATTTTGGGGTTTTTCAATTTTTAAGAGTTTTCTTTTTCGATTTTTATGGATTATTAGTATGAAGGATCGAAATACTTAAATATATAAAATATCTTTTTATGAATTTTCGAATTATTTTTATGTTTTTTAGTATTTTATAAGCTAAACATGGAATAATTGAGTGATTTCTTATTTTTATAAAATAGTAAAAATGCCTAAAATTAAAATGCAAAAATGTGACGTGAATATATAACATATCAGGCACATAATCCTATTTTTGAGGATTTTTAGAGCATAATTGATAGTTTTAATAAATGAGAGATTACAAGAAGAAACTACAACCTAGGAAGAGTATATATGTAATTCAAATAAAGTCTAGGGACCAAGAAGAAAAATATCCAAAAATTTACCAATTATATTTCAAAATTTTTGACTAAATAACAATAAACTAAACTCACGAGGATTTAAGTGAAAATTTCCATAGTTTATCAGCTGACGTAGGCGAGGATCAAAATGCGAATAAAATAAATGTAGGGTCATTGATGCAAATATTACAAAAATTATACAACAAAAGAGGAAAGTTTTTAAACTAAATAATAAATCCAAAAAGGCATTGGGTAAAGTTTGCAAAATACCCAACTAAGTGTAGGAGTGGACGGTCGATCTCGCTTCACTTGCCACGTGTCTTCTCCTCGTGCGGCAATGACGCTTCGTGATGGATGGATAGGATTAGATCCCAACTCTTGATCTGATGGATGAAACGAGATGCATCGGACGACTCCTGGATGATCTGGAGGCGAGTCAAAATCCAACAGTTCTGAGGATGCTTGGATGAACTCGTGAAGAACAGGATCGTGGGTCACTTCAATCCGTCAATTCTGCCTGCTCAGGTGCTCTCCGTGGCTGCTGAGGGGTGGATGATGTTTTTGAGCTCGATCGGTAACTCGAGGAGGCGTCAAAATAGCCCAAGATTCACCGAAGAAGTTTGGGCAAGGCTTGAGTCTTGAGAGGTGGTACCTTGCTTTGATAACCCTGAAGAGGGGGTTTTACTTGATGGTTCGTGCAGGATGAAAGTGGGAGGTAAAAAATGAAGCTACTGGAGGCTTTCAGGCAGCAGAACTGGGCAAGGATGGGGAGTGGTAAAATCCTCCAGCAAGCGGTTGAGAAGGAGAATTCATTCTCCAGATCATTGCAAGATCTGGGTGGCTGGAGGTGCTAGAGGCAAAGGACTACAGAAGGGGAAGGAGATGGGTGCTATTGGGGAGGCGGAGGATGAATGTAGTGGTCGGAAACATAGGGTGGAGCTAGAGCTCCGCCGAATGACAAATTGGATTTTAAGATGAAATCAACGGAAGTAAAGGAAATGAACAACATGGCTATAATAGGGCTAACGCTACGGATAAAAAGAAACGGAAAGAATGAGCTTTAACTGACCTTGATCGACCTAGAGTGAAGCTTCGGGCGGAGGAGGAGGCAGAGTTGGATCACTCGATTCAATACTCGAAAGGACTCGCTAAACCTCGGAAGAGCTGCCTCCTGTCACCAGGTAACTCGATACACACTAGGGCTAGGTTTTTTTGGAGTAGAGTAGGATCAAATTTGAAAGTTGGACGGGGGAAATATTATATACAAGTGGTGGAGCGGCTCCAAAGATCAAAGTGTCTGGAGCATTTCATTGATCCAATCCTCGAGGTAATTCTTACGCATGAATCACCAAAGATCAAGGAAGAAAAGATGCAAAGGAATCAAATATAATTATTGAAAGATTCAATGGGTAGAAAATCGAGAAAATCATGTCGAAATCAAGGCGTGTTAGAATCCAGCCCTGGGGTCAGAATTGACCTGAGGTTAACGGGGGGTGTGGCCTAATTGGTCCACGTCATTCGCAAAAAGACAAACCAGAGAAAAAATAATAAATATTTTAAAAATAATTAATAAACGATTTTATTAATTTAAAGGTATAAAATAAAAAATGTTTCTAATTTTCTATAGTATTTAAATATGATTTTATTTATTTTTATAGCTTTTATTTACAAGTTAGTTTTTAGGTTTTTATTCATAGGTATTTTTATCTACCGCGGTCATTGCTACTTGATACTAGACTTGATATACCCCTTTGAATGCCTCCTATAGTGACGCATCTATGAAACTCAAGGAAGACCCGCGTCTGATTCAGACCTTGTCAACCGGATATAATATCCACTTCTGGACCTGCGGATGAGATTTATTTTTATTTTGTATTTTGATTTTCTTATTTTATTTTATTACTTTATACATTTATAACTTATTTTTATGTAATTAATTTAATTTTTATTATATTTTGGATATAATATATATACTTAAATAAATATAGGTGTATATTATATAGGCATAGTTATCATATATTCATTTATATATTTTTGTATTTTATTTTATTTTAATATTTTATTTATGTTTTTATTTTAGTTTTAACATGTAATATGATATAAATAATATTTAAAACATTATAAAAATATAGAATTATAAAAAAAGTAAAGAATAAATAAACTTAATATTTTATTCAAATATATTGTACAGTTGGAGTCCATAACCTTATTTCCCACCTTAACCCCAAAAAATGAAACCGCACTCATTAAATAGCTTATTAAAAGTTATATACAACTAAATGTTATTTTGATATATTTTGAGTTTTTATTTAAGAGATATGGGTCTGGAAAGTTGGGATTTTGGAATTTTATTTTGATTATAAAAAGTACATTGTATATAATTATTTTTATATGAAATCAATTTTATATTTTTCTATATATTATGATCTACAACTTTTATGTACAAAGTTTCTTTATTGAGGTATAACAAGTAGAAAATAAAATATGTCCCAAAAATAAATAAATAATGAATTAATTGATGGGATTTTAATTGTATGATTGGCCCTTATCTCCCCTTACTTTATACATTGTCGACCTAGTCATCAAGATTCATAGGTGTCGAGGTTTATGTTCATAAAAGGATATTGTGAATCGTCAAGCGCATCACGGAATCGTGTCGATCGCATCATATGTGATCGGGGCGCATAGTCGTACTAGTCGCTAGATGCGGCGGAAATTAACAATTTTTTAATCAAGTGATGAAACCACATGATCACGAGAACACTTCTCGTATCATTTCATCAAACCACAAAGTATAAGAAATACCTCTTGAAGCGTGGTTGTAATCACCCGATCTCTAAAACAAGAGATCCTCCTGTCTTAAGTCCGATCCACGAAAAATGCACTTGCGGGCGCGATGATGAGACGTGTTCCTCCTGCAATCCTCGATGAAGATCCAAGTTACGAATCCCCCGATTTCGTACAACGAAATCCATCATTTTCCTTTAGAGCAAGCGGCCCCAAAGAAGAAGGAGATCCTCGAGTCGTCGAAGGCGAAGACGAGAGACTCTCTTTCTCAATACAAGATGATCGACCACCTTGAAGAAGAAGAGAGAGAGAGAGTAGGAGAGAATTAGAGAGAGAGAGTAGTAACCTTGTACAAGTCTTAATTATGTACCTTTGAAAGGCTAGGTTAGCCCTCCTTATATATTAGATTAGGATACAATAGATCTCAATCCATGGGACACATAGATCCAACGGCCAAGTTGATCTATGTATTAATCAATGGCCATGATTGTTGTTGGTTAAAAATCAACAACATTAATTTATATTTAAATCAAATATATGTTGAAGCATTATCAACATAATTTAATTTAACATAAATTAATTATTTAAGAGATAACTAGATAATAAAAGGGAGATAACAAATTACCCCCTAAAATTGAGGGGGTGTCACCTTTGAATGGTTCATTGGTGACGCCACCTCAATGGGTGGTGTTTTATCTCCTTTTTATTTTTATCTTATTATTTCTATATAAATTTTGCAATAACCATTATTACAAAAATATTTACAAAATTAATTCCAAATTAATTTGTGAATATTTCAATCATGCCATTGAAAAATATGTGAATCATATTCACAACCCAAACTAATTTGTAAATTACATTTCCAATTAATTAACTAATGTGAATCCCATCCACATTAATAATTAACAAATGTTATTTACAAAGTTTCTCTCTCTTCGATATGTATATTATAAATCATGTTTATAATATGCAAATATTATGGATAGTATTATCCATATTCCATAATCCTTGATAATTAAATCCCATTTAATTATCTTGGATAAACATTCTCACAATATGAATCTCATTCATATTATGCTTGATAATTAAATCTGATTTAATCATCAAGTCCTTCTTGCTTGGATACATAATTCATCAAATGAATTATTCTTGAACCCCTTCAAGAATAATGTGCTTTCTCCGTAAATACTTGGAGATAAGGACATGGCGATTGTATTGTTCCATGTATAGTGACTTGTATATTGAGATCTCATCTCAACTCCAGATCTTATGAACCTCCCACAGATGCTTGATTAAATCAAGACCACAAATCTCATCGTCCTCCACGATGGCTGGGACATCCTCCTCAGATGGAGGTGTGGGATCTTCATCGATCTCGCCAGACTCACTGCTGGTGTGGTTCTCCTGCTTCTTGGAGGACTTAGAAGTCCTCTTCTTCTGTCGGTGTTGGTGGTGCTGCTCCTCCTCCGCCTCCATGTTCTCCTCAGATAGAAACTTGGCGGCTTCTTCCTCCTGTGTTCGTGCCCGATCAGGTACGATCGCGATCCTTACGCTCCTGAGGGATATGATTGACATTATCGTACGAAAGGATCTCATGTTCAGATAAAGAATTCTCTGAATAGTGTACCTGATCTCGTGGTCGGTTCTGGCATTGATTCAAGCTATTTGGGTTGGCCTGAACCTAAGCCGGAATTGGGGTCATTGGCGCCATCTGCTGGTCTTGGGTACGAGAGACACGATTCAGATCGGTTCTCATATCCAGATAGTCATTCTGGATTTGTTGGACCCTATCAGTCAGGTGTTTAACCCAAAAAGTCGGTGATCTTAAGTTCCACACAAGGCGGGAACTCAGTCGCTGAATCGACCACGCGAAATTCGGATTAAAACAACAATTAACCCACGACAAATATATCAAGCAATGAAAGTAAATGTGTGGAGTTAAAATTTATTATAACTCTACAACAAGACGTGTATAGTGCAAGTATGTGTAGAGGTCGATCACAGGGAGCAAATAGGTTAGATCGGGGCACTAAGGCACAAAATGTGTGAATGTGATCAAATTGTCTACTATGCTATTTTTTGTGGGTTTTTAATTTTATATTTTTATTTAATTTTTGATTTTATATTTTTGTATTTTGATTTTTAATTTACTGATTTTATATTTTCTTTTTATATTTTATATTTTTTATTTTCTTTTTCAATATTGGAATATAAAAACAATGTAATAAAAGGGAGAAAGAGATATTTATAAAAATAGATAAAATGTCCAAAAATTAGCAAATAAAGTCTTTTTGGTCTTTTTATACTTTTTTCTACTGTTTTTGTGATTTTTGGGTAATTTTTAGAATGTTTTTGTATTTTTAATTAGCAAAATAAAGAAAATAGTAGCAAAAATGCAAGGCTGAAACTAAAATGGAGAAATAAAATAGCCAACAGTAACAAAAATTCGCCAAATTAATTTTCACTTAAAGGAAATGAAATAAGGAAAATTTAGACACCAAGATTATGTTTTTTGGATTTTTGTAGAATTTTTAATATTTTTAAAGAGGTTTTTGGAATTTTGTGATTTTTATGAGTTTTCTTTTGTAATTTTTAATGATTTTTGGCTGGGAGTTAAAACAAACTAAAATAGGCAAAATATATTTTTTTGGGATTTTTATGGAGTGTTTTTATATTTTTTAGGGATTTTATAAACTAGACAGTGCACAAAATGGATGTTTTTGATTTTTAATAAATATTAAAATGCAAGAAATATGAGAAATAAAAATAGGCCGTTAAACTACTATGCAACAGGACACTACTGTGATTTTTGGGAATTTTTTTGGAGTTTTATAGACACATGCAATAAATACTAGAAGCAAAAGGGAAATGCACACTTGCAGGGGCGTTTTTGTAGTTATCAAGAAATACGGGGGCCTCTGCGCAAATATTCACAAAAATAATATAACTGAGCAAACACTTTTCAGCACCAAAATGAAATATCCAAAACAGAGGGGCCTTGGAGGCAAAATTGCCAGGCACTCGTGACGCGCACGCGACCTGGCGGGGGTTGAGTTGCAATAATATAGAGTTCGGGGGCCGGTTCGCAAATATTACAAAAATAAACTAACAGCAGTTGAAAGATTATAAGCTAATAAATAATAACAAAAATCGCTGGGTAAGAAACACAAAATACCCAGAGCTACTTGCGATCCAACGGCGGCTCTGGCTTGACTTATACCCGTGTCAACCTATGGTGCTGCGATACCCTTTCGAATCAACGGACCCGATCAGATCTCGAATGGAAATCGGACGGTGGAGGCTCCTGAGAATCTGACGGATGCTGCTAGTCCAGAAGAACTCGGCCTGATCAACGGCTGCGGAGGGGCCTGGATGAGCTCGCGAAGAACACGTCCTTGGCGAGGCTTCTCTCAATGACGCTCTACCCTCCGACGGCCACGGAAGCGTCACGTTGGCTGGTAAGACTCCTGCGAGGTTCCTCTCGATCCTGGAGGCGTCAAAAGAGGTCGGAGCTCACAGGAGGACCCTCACAGGGTGAAGGTCGCTCCAGCCCACTCCGGCTATATCCAAAATCGCCCCCAGGCGTGCATGCGCTCCAGTAACCCTGCAAAAGACGTTACGAGGTCGGGGGCAAAGTACCGCGACCTCCCATGGGCAAGAAAGGTGGGAGAATGGCGAGATGGTCGCTCGCCGGAGCAAGCTCCGGCGAGGGGCTGATTAGATGGTCGATTGAGTGAAACGCGAACTAACGATGTGCACTGGAATCCTAGAGCTACGACGAAGTGGAAACGCAAATAAAATGAGGAAAAGAAAGACCTCGAGGGCAGAGATGCCCAAGGTGGACCTCAACGGCGGCGAACCACCGGAGGTGGTGGAACGACGTCTCCGACTCGTCGAAGGCCTCCCCGAATCGCTGGAGGGTGTGTTGTCACCACACCCAGTCCGAAGCTGGGTCTTGGGAGGCTTCAAGCGGGTCAAAGAGTGTTCAAAGTGAAATGGAAGAAAGGAATGCGGTTTTGAAACTTGGCCAAGGGACGAACTTCGAGGCGCGATCACGGGTGCGCCGTTGATCCAATCCCCGAGATAATAGGTGGGCGTGGATGATCAGTCATAGGGCTACATATCTCGTGAAGAGACCGACCTCAAACGGTGAAAGAATCGGCCTCCAAAAATCCGCGAAATCCAAGAAAAACTCTTGTTCTGACACATCCCAGGTGTTGGGCAGAGAGTTGACCGAGGTCAACTCTCCTAGCCCCCTGGTTGGTCCACGTGGACCAACCAGGAAAAACCTGGAGAAAAAGATTTCTAAAATCAAATTAAAATAGCAAACGATTTTATTGATTTTTAATTATAAAATAAAAAATGTTTATTATTTTATGAATTAATTTATGGTGATTTTTATTTATTTTTATGAGACGTATTTTTACAAGTTTGCATTTATGCCCTTTATAGTATATATATCTATATATTTAAGTATTCTATTTTTATTTAGGTGTTTTTAATATTATTATTTTTATTTATGATTTTATAAAATTATAAAATACTTTTATCTACACAAATATATTTTTATTTTATTTTTATGAAAAGGTTTGTATATTAAATAAAATATAAAGGTATAATGTATAGGTATACATTTAGGTATAGTACATGTATAACCTATATATGTTTATTTTTATTTTTATTTTTCTTTGCATTTTTATTCTGAGTTAGTGCACGTATATATTATAAGTAATATTTATATAATTATAAAAATATAAACATACAAAAATAATGAATAAAGAATAAATTGAATATTTTATTCAAGACAAGTATACAAGGTGGGTCCAAAAGTCAACTTTCAACCTGTAGCTCCGTCAAATCAGAAACCACCGCCATTAAATAGCTTATTTTATTCTATATACAATTAAAGCCGAGTTTGCGGCATTTGGAGTTTTCATTTGTGAGATATGGGTCTGGGAAGTTGGGATTCTGGATTTTTATTCAGACCATAACTTTTTATCTGTGTATTATTTTTCAGAGAAATCAATTTTGTATTTTTCTTTATTTAATTATCTACAACTTTCATGTACAAAGTTTTTTTATTTGATGTATAAAAAGTGGAACTAAAAGTAGGTCCCAAAATGAATAAAGAATGAATAGAATGTATAGGTATTTTATCTGTATTTTGGCCCTTATCTCCCCCTACTTTATTCCTTGTCGACCTATTCATCAAGATGCCTAGGTCTCGGGGTTTCGGGTCATAAAATATTTACAATATTTTATTCTTTTTCTTTTCTTTTCTTTATTCTATAATTTTGGCTTTTAAAAACCGCATTTTATACAATATATACAAGACAATGCATGGATGATAAAATGCCTAAATTAGCTCTATTTACACGCATTTACTAGGGTTTTTAAGGCCAAAATGATAGAATAAAGATGATGAAACGTGGCTTCATCATCCCCCTATAGTTTACATTTGCTAGTCCCTAACAAACACTTATGCAATAAGTGCAAAAAGAAAAAGAAAGAAAAGAAAAAGAAGAACTTGGATTTTATTTGATTGTCAAACTTGTCTTCACAAAATCAAAGTTTGGAGCTTAAGTCGGACCTTAGGAATTTTAGTGTGGTCGGAACCTTAATGAGAACCAACTTTGAAATCCAACAGCCTTTGAGAATCCCAAAACTCTGCTCAAGTCTCCTCAATAGCCAGGTCAGAAATACTTCAACTCATACGCAAACTCTTACGACTATGAGTCTAACTCGTACAGTGTAAGTGATATGTAGCTCCCCACCTCAGAAGTAACAAAGAAACAACCTCCCCCACCCTGGTAACTCTAATGCCTCGGTCTAGCAACTCTTTCCTCGAGAAGTGGGGTATTCCCTTCTAAGTTCAAGTGCAACCGGCTCAAGAAGAGGGGGAATAAGAGGTATAGACTTTTGGAAGCTCAACCAGTGTAGCTAAGTCTCCCGCTGCAAGCTTCATGAGATGTAACATGGATACCATAAGCTTTTTCTTTATTGGACTATATACACTCCGGTGGGGTTATTAAATTTTCAATCCGACCCACCACTTTTTTTTGGAGTTCTTTTTGCAATTTTTTTTCTTTTTCTTTTTTTTTTAAATTGCATCTGTACAACATATCTACATGGTGCAGCATATATACAAGAAATTTTCCTCTTGAGCCAGTAGACTATCCCTCTTTTGAAGCTTTATTGCAACCCACGGCTTCTGTCTTTAGCCTTCATCACCACTAGACCAAGTTGAGGTGCACTTCCTTCACTAGAAGAAGAAGAGGGGTTCCGCCTAGAAGTACTACCCTCATATGCTACCCCGAGCCAAAGGAAATTGCCTCCTCACCACCTCATCCGTGGAGAGCTATGTGAAAGGTGCAGGTGTCCAAGTTAGGTCATTATCAACAAGAGTCGTGCGTGTGCTCCGAAATACTCTACTTAGGCAGTCAAGAATCCATTGAACCAAGTCCCGTGACTCTCAAAGAATTAAGTCAACTAGACCTGAAGTACCTCAAACCCAGTTCCTATAAGGTTCCTGTTATTAGGTAGATTTTAAGGTCCAATCAAGCTCCAATCTCCAGATTTTACTTAGACTTGTTCAACTATCAAACTCAATCCTAAAAATGCTCATGCCATGCAATGCTATGCAGAAAATATTTTTGTGATGCAATTTTCAAAGATTTTGAACTTTTTATGGATTTTGAAAAGATAATGATGATGCATGCAGATGCATTTTTTGTATTTTTCAAAAAGATTTTTCAAATGTTTTTGGATTTTAGTTTTGCAAATGTTTTTAGGATTTTTGAAAACAAAACGTTTTGGCTGAAAACTTGGTGAAAACTATGTACACGGGAGTGCTTCTTATATATACAAGAAGTGGATTTTACGAATTTACAAGGGTAAGTGGTCAATTTTATAAGTACATCTATATAGTGGATTATGGTGTGATGTCAGTATTCCTCAAACTTATTTGACACAAACTTTTCACACAATTTTTGAAAACTATAGTCCAAAATAGTTTTTACAAACATTTTTACAAACATGTACACACATTTGAAAATCATTTTGCAAAGGTTTTAAAAACAGTATATATAGATTTTTCAAAGGATTTTTGCAACCATTTTTCAAACCATTTGCAAATCATTTTTCAAATCTTTTATTTCACATAAAGAAAATGAATTTTACAAATTACACATTTTTACAAAGGTTGAAAACATGTAACAAAATATTTTCAAAATAGTTTTCAATAGATGTTCACAAAGGTTTTCAAACTATTTTTCAAACATTTTGCAAAAAACATTTTCACCTGATTTATTAATCAGTATATACAAAAAGAATTTGAGGAATGATAACACCTTTTTATTAAGGTTTTAATGAATTTTAAAGAATAATTAGCCATATTTATTAAGAAAATACGAAAGTACGAGTTATGGCTAAAGTATATACATAGTATATACGACCCCCCTATACTTAGCTTGAGCTATGTCCTCATAGATCAGAGAGAAAAGAGAAGACATAACTCGTACTGAGTATAGGAAAATCTGAAGAATAAATGAATAAGAGATGAACAAAAGAATGAGAAGTTGATCGTCCCCCCTATACTTAGGATCAAATAATCCTAAGTATAGCAGACTGTACACAAAGCAGGGAGGGTCAAGGGTGGGAATGAACAGATCATACTCAGATTGTCTCCCCCTATACTTAGGGTAAGATATCCCTAAGTATAGACAAGAAGAGGAGACAATGGAGAGGATCGAAAAAATAGAGAAACTCGGGGTGCACACCCCCCTATACTTAGGACAAAGTACGTCCTAAGTATGGAAAACTGTCTACAAGGGCGGCACCTTTTCGGTAGATGAAGAAGATAGAAGAGGAAAAGAAGAAAAGAAGAAAAGAAGAAAAGAGATGAAGATAGAAGAAGAGATTGTGAGGATGTACGCATCGCTCCCCCTATACTTAGGGTGAAAGAAGCCCTAAGTATAGGCAACAACAGGAGTGATGACACGGAACGAAGAATGAACACTCGACTCGTCCACCCCCCAATACTTTGGACAAAGTACGTCCTAAGCAAGGCAGACACGAGAATGGGTGGACGAGTAAAAACGGGAGATAGAAAGAGATGAACAAAGGAGAATGTGCAACAGAGGTGGATGTACATATGATCAAGAAGGTAGAAAGCGAACCTTCTTGCGGGACCGTTGAGGAATGGATCGGGTGTGATGCAAGTCAACATCGGGGTCCACAGTGGACGGAAGCCGATCAGGGTCGACATGGTGAAGGCCCTCAGTGGAGTCAAATCGGAAAGGGACGAACGGATCAATGGAAGCAGTATGGCTAGGTTCTCCCTTGGTAGTCCTATGGTGTGAAGGCACAGACTGGTGAATGGAAAAAGTACGACTAGGTCCGGCCTTGAAAGGGACGAACTCATCATCATCGGAAGCAGTGTACTCGGAGTCGTCCTGCGAGGTGTCATCCGTGTCAAAACCAAAAGGAATGAACTCATCAGTGGAAGTAGTCGAACTCTGTTCGTCCTCTACAATCTCAACCGGAACATCTTTCTCATCAAAAGGTCCGAATTCCCGAATAAAAGCAATCAAATCAAATTCGGCCTTTGGCTCATCAGTATCTACATGGACAGGAGCGGACTCATCAGTGGAAGTAGTCAGAGCATGTCCGTCCTGTATAGTCTCTAAATCTGCCCTCCGCTCTAAGGTCTCGATCGTGTAAATCCCGCGGATGTCGTCAACACATCGCCAATCACAGGAAGCAGCAACACCAAGGTCTATGCTTTCCGAGCTTTCCTCCTTGGAGAGGAATTCTCGGGTCTCATCATCGGTCATGAAGAAGGTCTCTCTGATATCCTCATATAGATCATAGTCCTCGGGGTCAGCCAAGATAGGTGAAGTCATATCAGGTGCAGGTCTCTGGTCAGCAGTGGGTGCGGTGATCACTGCTTCGCCCTCGTCAGCAGGACGGAAGAGAATCTCTCCTGATCCGTAGTCAATAACGACTCTCGCAGAGGCGAGGAATGGTCGTCCCAGGATGATTGGAGAATGCTCCCCTGTGGAGGTCTCCATGGGCAATACGACAAAATCAACAGTGTAGCTCATGCCCTGAATCGAGATGACGGCGTTTTCAAGGATACCCTTCGGCCTCTTTATTGATCCATCAACAAACTATACGATAATCCTGGTCTTTTTGAGAGGCCTTAAGTGAAGAGACTGTACCAGCGAGAAGGGTATGATACTAATCGAAGCACCGCCGTCAAGGAGAGTGTGATCATATGTGTGGTCAGAGATGGTGCAGCTAATGAAAGGTGTGGCAGTGTTCCTCTTCTTAGGAATGGGACGATGCGTGATGGCATGGGCAGTGGCCATGGTCAAGATATGACGCTCAGATCTGCTCCTCTGCTTTCTCTTCTTGGGAAGAGGAGCAGATAAATCGGTCATGGCCTGCTGAAGTGGGGCACGGATGATCTCATGAATGGTGGCCACCACTTCGGGTTCAATCAGGATTTTTTTGTATTTTTGGACCTCCTCCATACAAGGGAGGAAGTCGGCATTAGCATATGCACGAGGCATGCCAAGAGCAGTCTGTACAGCGGCATCCTCGGGGTCAAAGGTGGGACAGGCTGTGAGAGATTGTGTGGTCAAAGGGTCTGGCAGGTGGATGCTCTCCTCACAGTCTGACTTGATCAAAGGTCTCCCAATCTCTTTTTGTATTTTTAAAATTTTCTCATTTTTTTGTATTTTTGGCGATTGCAAGCTCTCATGGAAATCCTCGAATGAACCCATATCATCAAATGGTGGAATATCATGGTCGCTCTTATTTGTGCTAGTGAGGTGGTCAATCCTTTGTCTCATATGATCCATCATCTGGGTCAAATGCTCAAGGGTGGATTCCATGAAAGGTGACTCCAACAGATCAGTCTCGGGTGAATGTGAAGGTGGAAAATACGGAGGTGTAGGTGGGTGTGGGTAGAAATCCGAGTCCTGATACTGCGACTGAGGTGGATATGTACAAAAGTCAGGAGCAAAGTCCTCCTGGAAAAAGGAGGTGGACCGGCTGGAGTGAACGAGGGATCCGCAAAGTCCGGATAAAACATGCTCCAAGGGTCCATATCGGAAACAAAAGACAATGATCAGGAGAGCACGATGGTCAAGTCAAGAGAAGTGGGAAGAAAGGCGCAAGTGCGCAGAAGCGATCTAGGATACACACAAAACAATTACAAACAAAAATGAAACAATCAATCCCTCAATTCACCTACTCAACTCGGTAGAGACCACAAGTGCGATCTTTTATCTTGTCTGTTTTAGAGTTAGGTGAGAAGTCCAAAAGTTGCACAAACACTTAGGGGCTCAATGGGATTTGGGCACTAATCCTTAGTGTATGCGCGAGCAAGTAAAAGCGAAGACAATGAGGGGATTACTCGCCCCAGTACAAGTTTTTCTCTTTTTTTGTGGTTTTTAGGGTTAAGTAATATTAACAGTCCCAATTTTATTGTTATCACTTTTTTGGATTTTTAGTAAGAAATGCACGAACCTATCGAGGAGTCAATTTTACTTAGCACCTAGGTGATCAAAATCAGAGGTAGAGGAGCGGAAAATCAATGCAAGCGGCAAAACGATGATGAATGCTAAAGCATAAATGCTCACCTTGCCTCCAGCACTCTACATGCAAGGATGCTCAGCAGAATTGAAACCTATCTATATGCAAATGCAAAGCCGATGAAATCGCCCTAAGTTCAGAAATTGCTATTATCGTGAAGAACCACAAGTCGGCCACTTATCTTTAACCAAAGAGTCCGGTCTTGGCTTACCCCTCCTCTTCTCAACACACTCGAGTTCAGGAGTAGCGCTTGATGGGGCTCGCTCACGGCACACGGGTTAAGAGATAAATGAACAGACTGTTTAAATTTGACTAAGTCCAAACGAGTCTATAGGTACATGCAAATATATTAGGTGTTTGGCCTTAGTCTATCGCAAGCAATCCTAAATCTAAGGGCTCAATCACACAAAGTAAGGAAAACAAAACCGGAAAACAAAGTAAGAAAAGGCGATGAAAACCGATGGAAAGTCGCGGTGAGCCCCCAAGTGTACAAGCACTTGGAAATTGGGCCCGAAAGTCCAAGTCCGAATGTACCTGTATTATTACAAAAAATGGTCTCTCTCTCACTACGAATTACAAAATAAATACAATGCAAGAAAATAAATGCTAAGAAGTTGTCTTGCAAAATCCTCCAAGTCCTTCTTCGTGCTAAGCTAAAGCCGCTTCACGTGGGTGCCAAGGTGCTCCAAGAGGGGCTCCTCCCTCGATCCGCGTACCTCGCACGGAATCCAAACAAGGAGAGTGGTTAGACAATTCAAAAGATATATATATCAAAAATAAGGAGAATAAAAGAAGCAGAAATAAAAGCCGCAAAGGTAGACAAATAGTCACAACACAAAGCAAAAACGAGAACTACGCGCTGTTGCTCCCCGGCAATGGCGCCATTTGTTTAACCCAAAAAGTCGGTGATCTTAAGTTCCACACAAGGCGGGAACTCAGTCGCTGAATCGACCACGCGAAATTCGGATTAAAACAACAATTAACCCACGACAAATATATCAAGCAATGAAAGTAAATGTGCGGAGTTAAAATTTATTATAACTCTACAACAAGATGTGTATAGTGCAAGTATGTTTAGAGGTCGATCACAGGGAGCAAATAGGTTAGATCAGGGCACTAAGGCACAAAATGTGTGAATGTGATCAAATTGTCTACTATGCTATTTTTTTGTGGGTTTTTAACTTTAAATTTTTTATTTAATTTTTGATTTTATATTTTTGTATTTTTATTTTTAATTTACTGATTTTATATTTTCTTTTTATATTTTATATTTTTTTATTTTCTTTTTCAATATTGGAATATAAAAACAATGTAATAAAAGGGAGAAAGAGATATTTATAAAAATAGATAAAAATGTCCAAAAATTAGCAAATAAAGTCTTTTTATACTTTTTTCTACTGTTTTTGTGATTTTTGGGTAATTTTTAGAATGTTTTTGGTATTTTTAATTAGCAAAATAAAGGAAACAGTAGCAAAAATGCAAGGCTGAAACTAAAATGGAGAAATAAAATAGCCAACAGTAACAAAAATTCTCCAAATTAATTTTCACTTAAAGGCAATGAAATAAGGAAAATTTAGACACCAAGATTATGTTTTTAGGATTTTTGTAGAATTTTTAATATTTTTATAGAGGTTTCTGGAATTTTGTGATTTTTATGAGTTTTCTTTTGTAATTTTTAATGATTTTTGGCTGGGAGTTAAAACAAACTAAAGTAGGCAAAATATATTTTTTGGGATTTTTATGGAGTGTTTTTATATTTTTTTAGGGATTTTATAAACTAGACAGTGCACAAAATGGATGTTTTTGATTTTTAATAAATATTAAAATGCAAGAAATATGAGAAATAAAAATAGGCCGTTAAACTACTATGCAACAGGACACTACTGTGATTTTTGGGAATTTTTTTGGAGTTTTATAGACACATGCAATAAATACTAGAAGCAAAAGGGAAATGCACACTTGCAGGGGCGTTTTTGTAGTTATCAAGAAATACGGGGGCCTCTGCGCAAATATTCACAAAAATAATATAACTGAGCAAACACTTTTCAGCACCAAAATGAAATATCCAAAACAGAGGGGCCTTGGAGGCAAAATTGCTAGGCACACGTGACACGCACGCGACCTGGCGGGGGTTGAGTTGCAATAATATAGAGTTCGGGGGCCGGTTCGCAAATATTACAAAAATAAACTAACAACAGTTGAAAGATTATAAGCTAATAAATAATAACAAAAATCGCTGGGTAAGAAACACAAAATACCCAGAGCTACTTGTGATCCAACGGCGGCTCTGGCTAGACTTATACACGTGTCAACCTATGGTGCTGCGATACCCCTTTGAATCAACGGACCCGATCAGATCTCGAATGGCAATCGGACGGTGGAGGCTCCTGAGAATCTGACGGATGCTGCTAGTCCAGAAGAACTCGGCCTGATCAACGCTTGGATGAGCTCGCGAAGAACACGTCCTTGGCGAGGCTTCTCTCAATGACGCTCTACCCTCCGACGGCCAGAGAAGCGTCACGTTGTCCGGTAAGACTCCTGCGAGGTTCCTCTCAATCCTGGAGGCGTCAAAAGAGGCCGGAGCTCACAGGAGGACCCTCACAGCGTGAAGGTCGCTCCAGCCCACTCCGGCTATATCCAAAATCGCCCCCAGGCGTGCGTGCGCTCCAGTAACCCTGCAAAAGACGTTACGAGGTCGGGGGCAAAGTACCGCGACCTCCCATGGGCAAGAAAGGCGGGAGAATGGTGAGATGGTCGCTCGCCGGAGCAAGCTCCGGCGAGGGGCGGATTAGATGGTCGATTGAGTGAAACGCGAACTAACGATGTGCACTGGAATCCTAGAGCTACGGCGAAGTGGAAACGCAAATAAAATGAGGAAAAGAAAGACCTCAAGGGCTGAGATGCCCAAGGTGGACCTCAACGGCGGCGAACCACCGGAGGTGGTGGAACGACGTCTCCGTCTCGTCGAAGGCCTCCCCGAATCGCTGGAGGGTGTGCTGTCACCACACCCAGTCCGGAGCTGGGTCTTGGGAGGCTTCAAGCGGGTCAAAGAGTGTTCAAAGTGAAATGGAAGAAAGGAATGTGGTTTTGAAACTTGGCTAAGGGACGAACTTCGAGGCGCGATCACGGGTGCGCCGTTGATCCAATCCCCGAGATAATAGGTGGGCGTGGATGATCAGTCATAGGGCTACATATCTCGTGAAGAGACCGACCTCAAACGGTGAAAGAATCAGCCACCAGAAATCCGCGAAATCCAAGAAAAACTCTTGTTCTGACACAGCCCAGATGTTGGGCAGAGAGTTGACCGAGGTCAACTCTCCTAGCCCCCTGGTTGGTCCACGTGGACCAACCAGGAAAAACCTGGAGAAAAAGATTTCTAAAATCAAATTAAAATAGCAAACGATTTTATTGATTTTTAATTATAAAATAAAAATGTTTATTATTTTATGAATTAATTTATGGTGATTTTTATTTATTTTTATGAGACGTATTTTTACAAGTTTGCATTTATGCCCTTTATAGTATATATATCTATATATTTAAGTATTCTATTTTTATTTAGGTATTTTTAATATTATTATTTTTATTTATGATTTTATAAAATTATAAAATACTTTTATCTACACAAATATATTTTTTTTTATGAAAAGTTTTGTATATTAAATAAAATATAAAGGTATAATGTATAGGTATACATTTAGGTATAGTACATGTATAACCTATATATGTTTATTTTTATTTTTATTTTTCTTTGCATTTTTATTCTGAGTTTAATGCACGTATATATTATAAGTAATATTTATATAATTATAAAAATATAAAAATACAAAAATAATGAATAAAGAATAAATTGAATATTTTATTCAATACAAGTATACAAGGTGGGTCCAAAACTCAACTTTCAAACCGTAGCTCCGTCAAATGCGAAACCATCGCCATTAAATAGCTTATTTTATTCTATATACAATTAAAGGTGAGTTTGCGGTATTTGGGGTTTTCATTTGTGAGATACGGGTCTAGGACGTTGGGATTCTGGATTTTTATTCAGACCATAACTTTTTATCTGTGTATTATTTTTCAGTGAAATCAATTTTGTATTTTTCTTTATTTAATTATCTACAACTTTCATGTACAAAGTTTCTTTATTTGATGTATAAAAAGTGGAACCAAAAATAGGTCCCAAAATGAATAAAGAATGAATAGAATGTATAGGTATTTTATCTGTATTTTGGCCCTTATCTCCCCCTACTTTATTCCTTGTCGACCTATTCATCAAGATGCCTAGGTCTCGGGGTTTCGGGTCATAAAATATTTACAATATTTTATTCTTTTTCTTTTCTTTTCTTTATTCTATAATTTTGGCTTTTGAAAACCGCATTTTATACAATATATACAAGACAATGCGTGGATGATAAAATGCCTAAATTAGCTCTATTTACACGCATTTACTAGGGTTTTTAAGGCCAAAATGATAGAATAAAGATGATGAAACGTGGCTTCATCATCAGGGTCTGGATTGCCAAGGTGAGGGACTCCAATTCACTGGTGGGTTGGGCTGGTTGGTCTGACTCGTACATGAGTTTCTATATTGGCCCTGAAGGCCATGCCGGTACTACTGCTGATGGGACGGTGGTGGAGGGCCCTGCTGGCCCGAGTGGTAAGTGCACTGCTGCTGGTGCTGCTGAGGCTGGTACCCTTGTCCATGTCAGGACTGTACGAAGTGTGGTGCGGGGATGGAGCTGTTTTCTTGGTAAGCTACGGAAGGTCGGTGAGGCTGGCCGTTCCCCATCCCCGGCTGTATGCCGACGGAGTCATGGCTGTACCACAATCCGTTGATCTCGAACACCTGCGGAGGCTCCTCGTATCCTGTCTCCACTTGTGGGGGTGCGTGCTGCTCCTGCTGAGTGTATGTCTGCTCCTCTACCCCAGCTACTCTGAGGCCCCGGTGCATGTTCCTGTACAAGATGAACTCGATGTACAGGTACAGGCGGTACAGAAGGGGCATGTATCCGTATCTTGGCTACCCTCTCATTTAGTTCCTCCACTTGTTTCAGCAATCGTGAGAGTAACTCAAGGTCAGTGACCCTCTTACGAATCTGCTCGACCATGGTTAACTTGACAGCTATCATCCCCATGCTGGGGATGAGGTCCTCTGTCATATCCGCTACACTCCTCCTAGTTGTCTCGTTGGATAGGATCGAGGGAGACAACTGATAGGCCATGGTGGCCTATGACCTGCCTATTTCTGCCATCTGTTCCAAGCTTTTCCATACAGCATTTTCATTTTTGTTCAGATAACTTCCTCCACAGGCGGCACTTACTAACCCCTGCATTTCTAGGGTCATGGCACATAACAAGGTTTGGACTAAGATCGCTTTTGAAATGCCATGGCAAGGGCACTTCTGAATGAGGTCATTAAACCTGTCCCATGCTTCATGGAATGGTTCATTGGGTCCTTGGGAAAAACTTGCAATCTTCATTCTCATTTGATTAGTCCTACTGAGTGGGTAGAACTTCTTCAAGAACAAATCCTTGAACTACATCCAGGTCGTACATCTCACCTCGAGATTTTTCAACTAATGAGCATCCTTATCTCCTAAGGCAAACGGGGTGGCCTTCAGCCTGATGTAGTCTTGCCCAACCCTAGGGTGACTAAGGTTGTTGCAAAGCAGCTCGAAGTCTCTAAGGAAGGAATATGATTCTTCGTTTGCATTTCCATTGAACTTCGGTAGCAGGCTCAGAAAGTGGGGCTTCAGCTCGAATGCTTCAGGGGGAACCGCGGGTGCCAACCAACTATGCATCTCGTTCTCAGCAGGGTTATAAGCATCTACCATTGGTCGGTCAATTCCTCCTGCCGTAATGATCTGTCCCATCCTTGCCATAAGATCTGCATTCTGTTGTTTGCATGTGGCGAAGCGAGCAAGGATTTGTTGTATCGGGTCGTCTCTTTGTTCCTCTTATCCGGAGGTCTCTTAGATGGCATCTTGTCCTCTATCCCTAAGAATGGAAAATGTTCTTGATTATAGGACAAATATAGGAAGGGATTCTTACCGAGGTATTGGTCTTCCTCGATGAGATCGGAGGAGAGAAAAGGGTTTGTTTGAGAGTAACCACCTAAGGTTGAGGGATGTAGAACTCAAGAGGGTCATGAGCTCTGGTTGGCCCAAGTGGCACTTGGTCCGGTGAAGATGAGTTGCTTGGGGTGCTCAAAGAAAGATTGGAAAATTGAGAGTATTTGCCCCCCCCCCCCCGTCAGTTATCTTGGTTGGTGAGAAGAAGATTCAGGAGTTTAAGATAGGATTTTACTCCTACCTGAGACAAGCAAGTGAATCCAAACCCTGGTTTTCACACTCACACGGTGAAGGACTCGAAACCGAGTCCGATTAATCTTGTTAATTTTAAGTGTGATTTTCAAGCAAATAGCAAAGGTTACATGGCCTATAGGGAAGTCGGCTCAAAGTCGGATGCGTCTTTCCTGTTTAACCTGTCGCCTAAGATACTTGCGCCCATCCTTCCTTCACTCCTATCCAAGTTGATGGGTTCAAAGACTTGCCCCTATCTACCTGCAAGCAGGCGGAGGCTGACAAGGCTGGAACTTCACCCCGAGGGGTTACTAGAAACTTGTTGTGAAGTACCGCTGGTTCACCCCAATCTACCTATGAACAGGCGGAGGTTACTTGGTGCCAGTCAGTGAACCTGAGAAAATTCAACTTGTGATATTTGCTAGGATTAGTTGGTATGTGATATGGAAGGCGAGGATTTGGGCTCTGCCATAAGGTGTACACACAAACACTCAAGTACCTTCACTCAACCTGAAAACAAGGTCGGGGTTAATCTCCCGCAAGCAAAATTTCCGATTTTATTGATTTTTTTGGTTAATTTTGTTTAGTTGTCCTAGTTTTAAGTTAGATTATCACTGAGTTAGTACAACCACAAAGCACACCTATCGTCTAGTCCCAATTTCCTTTTTACCTAAGTTTGAAAAACCAAGAAATAAAGGAGTCGAGAAAAGCTGATGCATGATAAAACAATGATGGCATGATGAGTTTGAGAAGACTTACAGTGATCTCTTCGCTTTTATGCAGGATACAGAACAAAATTGAAAGCTTTTTAAACTATATGCAAATGCAGACGATAAAATCCGCTCCTAGACAGGTAGTTCTATTAGCGAGTGAAGCACATGTTAAATTTGACTAGTTCTGCGGTCTAAGTACGTCTTTTATGTGTGCTCTGTGATCCTAGAATGTTACGGGCACAATTAAGTCCTAAAGTGGCTCTAGGAGCCGCTAGTGCAAGCCTAATCTAAAAATAAATCCACACAGCACATGGGGACATGTTTCCACAATTTTTACACACGTGAGAACCCAAACGGGAACCGCTGGAAAGAATGCAAAAATAATGAAAAACGACACAGTTACAAGTCCTCACAATCACTCAAAAATGTTCAAATGCAAGTTCCTCGAAGCGCCTTCGACTCCTCGTGTTCCTCGCACAAAAACAAATTGAGTCAGATAAAGGACGACACAAAATACTCAAAACTAAATGATAGAAAAATATTAACAAGAAAACCGGGAATCAGACTACCCGGGGATGGAAAATCAAGTCCTCAAAATTCTCCAAAACTTAACCTAAGTTGTGCCTCCCCGGCAACGGCGTCATTTTGACATTGCTCAGACTACCCTTATTAATTCAATCAAATTAATGTTTAAATTAAATGTTAAGTTCGTTGCAGTCAGGTAATCAGGGTTACGTCAAAAATACCACTTTTAATTAATGTTCAGTTAATTACGAGCAGCAAATTTATTTTACTTGGGCAAGCCCAAGGTCGAACTCAGGGAGACAGCTGCCACCTTAGGTTAATTTTTAGTTAATTCCGAGCTCTAATTTTTAGAAGAATATTTTTGGTCTATTTTAGGAATTGTTATGCAATAAAGGAAAGGACAAATGCAATTTCAGGCCAACTTTAAGGTTAAATCAGAAATATGATCAAACGAAGTCTAAAAATTATGAAACTTGGGCAAAGTATGAAATGCAATGAAATTGAGATACACTAAGTTTTTTGGAATTTTCTGACACTTTATGAATTTATTATAAATAAAATATGAATGCAAGGTGATTTTTACAAGATTAATTTTATTAAATACCAAAACACATTATTTCCTTGTATAAAAATGATCTCAGATAGAACTAAGTATATGATAATAAACCTAAAATTCTATGTGAATTGTACCTATTAAAAATCAATTAAGAAAATCATTATTCAATTTATTCAGGCCTCGTGATGCGTGCAAATGCAATGATTTTATAACACATGTAGAATAGCTTATCCTAAGTCTAATGTGATTTTATGGTGATTTTTAGAACAACAAAGAATTTAATATGAATTAAATAGCACATAGTGAGCAAAATAGAGAACATTTCACCAAATCAATAATATTAAATTCTAGAAATGTCATAAAAATTGAACACGTGTCACACAAGAATAAGGACAAGTTGGGCTACATCGTGCAATTTTTAGAATTTAAAAATGATGACAAATGGACACCTAAACATGTGTGCAAAGGCAAAGACCTATTTGCAAATACAGGAAATAAAAATGCTTAAAATTAAACGTGCTGACATGACTTAAATGCAATTACCTATAATGAGGGGGAGGTGGATGCAAATTTCCGATAAATTCACACGCTCGTCACGTGACACGCCTGGTAGGGACCCAACTGCAACTTCCAAAACCTTCAGGGGCCTCTGTACAAATTACCCATCCCTCACGTGGGAAGCATGTGCAGAGCTAGGCTCGGAAGTCGATCGAGGCTTGGTAGAAGGCTCTGGAGGTTCTGGAGGCTCGGATCAGCTTCGGGTGCTCCGAGCCTAGGGTCGGGGAAGAGGCTCAAAGGGAGGACACGTGGCGTGATGTAGACCATTGGATCATTGTGCATCCATCGGCTGTTGGAACTGCAATCGTGGCGCACTGAGCATCGTCAGATCGTAACGATCCAACGATGCTGATGTCGTCGACATGGCTGACTATCCGACGGAGAATGGAGCGCGGGGAAGCAGCTACGTGGCGCAACCAGGACCGTTTGATCTGGATTATCTAACGGCCACTTTCTCAAGGGGACATGGCTTGGCGAGGGTTGCGGATCCGGGAGATCCAACGATAGATGTACGTCATCTTCTCAAGTATGTTGCCTCATGCGACGGACGTGGCGGGGCTCCAGCGTGGAGTTCCTTGCTCCGCCTCCTTCGCCTACGGTCGTGGAAGTTCCCCGAAGACTCCTTGATGGCCCAAGGGACTCGTGGATATGTCCAGAGTCTCCCGGAGGTGCTGGAAGCTGCTGGAGTTGCTCGGAGGCCGGAGAAGATGAAGCTCGGGGCAGCTCCGGTGTGGGGTCCAACCAATGAAGATGGAGGCTCCTGTAGGGTTAGTCTGTGCACGAAAACATGTGCAGTGTGTTCGTGAGGGGACTGTGAGTGCGGTGAGGCCTGAAGCGGAGCGGGGGGTGGTCCGTTGATGCTCCTCCGCCGTGGCGGTGGAGCTTTGGTCGGAGGGGAGTGCAGTGTGTCGTAGGAGCGATTGATTAGGTGCATGAAGATCAGAGCTCCAAGGTGGAGCTCGGCAGATGATCGAAATGGAGCGGAGGTGATCGGAGATGCCGCAGAAATTATGAGAAAAATGTTAGAAGAAATGAAGGGAGATCGGAGGAGGATGGAAGAAACTACCTGGGGTCTGAAGCTCGGGGAGGAACTCCTGGTCATCGCTCAAGGTCCGGTAGCTACTCGAGCTTGAGCAGCTCGTCGGAGGAGCTGCTACACGGCGAAGAAATGCCACGGATCTCGTCGGAGGTGTACCACCGTCGTCACTCGCTTCACACTCGATCATTGTCATTGTCGGGTAGATAGGAGCTCTAGGGACCTCTCTGCAATGGCGGATGGGGTCGAAGGTGAGCGGAGGTGGAGTATTTATAGGAAGGAGGTGAGGGTGATGGTGACGGGGCGACGAGGTTCGTGGAGGTCGAGGAGCGACATGGGCGATGCTCATGGAGGTTGTGGAGGTCGGCGAGGATGACGGTGGTATGGGCGATGTGGTGGCGATGATAGAGGGCGGAGGCGATGGCTGGAGTGTAGACAAAAATAGAAAGGGGGCGGAGCCATCGCGAGGTGGGTGACGTGGGCGAGGCTCCTGCGGGTAGTAGACGATGACTTTTGGGCCATTGGATCTAGTAATCTAACGGCCAGGAATTAGGCACGAGGAGACGGTCCAGGTCAGATCGAGATGGTGACATCGGAGGGTGTAGAGAACATCACGTGGCGTCATGGGAATGTGGCGCTAAAGGACGGTGGGGATTAGATTAAGCGAATGATCGAAGGGTTGTGATTGAGCGTGAGTGAGCGGGTGGGATCAAGTCATCAGAGTGGAGATCCAGTGGCCATTAGCGTGTCACGTGGGGTTCTATGGTTGAGGCAGGCGTTAACGGTGGAGATGGGATTTGGAGGATCTGATTGAAGGGCTTGGATTTAGCATGAGATGAGTGGCCAGGATGAAGGCAATCTAGCGGCTCCTGATGGACCATGTGTCGCAGGGAAGTGAGGGCGTTGGTGAGTGGTCCAGATTTAATCTGGACCTTGATCCAAGGGTGGAATCATCTGGAAGCATGGATGGCCCAGATGTGGAGAGAAGGGGAGGGATCAAACAACGGAGAAGGAGGGGCGCGTAACGCCTTACGAGCGGGTCGCGTGGCGTAACCAGAGGGCACCACGTGGCCTGATATGAATGGCCGCAAGAGAATGAGGAATAAGAGAGAGACGATTGCCGAATTTGGGAAAACTCAAAACATGAAAGTTGTAAATCGCGATGAGATCTACAAGTTTTGTGTTTACCAAAAATGGAGATGAGGTCAAATAAGATACAAAAAATACAAGGGTACAAATGTACATACATATAGTATACTGTGGTGCCCCAAAACCTAAGTTTTGCATACGAGCTCCGATTTAAATGAAATTGGTCTCGTTTTGAAGGTCTCTGATATGTATTGTTCTAAAAGTGAGGAGACCTAGATCAAAGGTTGTATGAGGTAGATATGTACATTCTAAGGCCTAAGGTCTCCAACTGGGTCTGGGATTTTATTGGGTAATTTTACAAGTTAGAAATTTTGTCCCTTTTCCTTGTATTATTAGTAATATGCACAATATAGAGTTGGTTTTATTGACTTTGGATGGAGTATAAAATACTGATAAATAGTTGAATAATTACAAGTGAATTGGGCTTCTTATTTAGTGCTAAATGCATATATTATGTATGCATGCATGAATGCTAATTATGCAATATAAGTGGAAATATGCAGCTAATTACTCGATAACAAGGCTCTATTTTCTACTTTTAGAGTGATGAATCACATATTTATCATGCATGCAAAGATAGTTAGGTGTTTGGCCACATATTACACGATCAAGCAAGTTTAAAGACTAAGGGATCATTCCACAAGACAAATAAAAATAAGGCGGAAAGCACAAAACTCAGGAAACAAAGTAAAATAAAGATGAAGAAATCCCATGTCATACAATGTACCGATATTATTACAAATCCAATGTACCGATATTATTACAAATTAATAGTTCAAATAAATGTCTCTCTCTCTCATACACAAAAATCATATGCTAACTGTCCTCTCTCTAAAGTCTCATGCTCTCTCCCGTCGGCTAGGTCAGAATAGTCTTCTCCTCGTCCCAAGGCTGCGTAGGATCGTCTAGGCTATCCTCCTCGGTCCTCGATCCCTCAGCAGAAGATTAAAAAATAAGATGTCAGACAATTCAAAAATCAATAATCATGTGGAAAGATATAATTTCAAAAATAGCTAATCAAGTAAATAGACAAACTACTCTAAAAATCAAGGCTCCCTGGCAATAGAGCCATTCGATGAATGCAAAAATCAAGGTGTATAAAATGAGCCTCACAAGGCGAGGACTCAATCGTTATGACGAATCCTCAACAATTGCATCCAATCAATAATCAAACCCACATAATGAATAAATCAAGCAAAATAGTGTAATCAAAATTTATTATACCCTACTAAAGATGTATAGTGAAAAGCATGTATGGGTCGAACATAGGAAGCAGTGGTGTTGAGTAGTGTAAGATAAAGAAAATCGAGCACAATATGTATTCTCAAATACTTGATCAAACATGATTCTTTGTGGGGTTTTTTTTTATTTTGTATATTATTTTTTTGTTTTTATAATTTTATATTTTGTTTTTGATATTACCTTTTATATATTTTGTATATTTTTATGATTTTTTATTTCATTCTCTTTTAATTATTTTAATATAAGAATATATAGGATTATATACACAATATAGTATAATATTGATATAAATAACTATAAATAAATAAAATTATACAATTAGTTTTTTTATTTTAAATACTTTTTATTATTTTGTTTTGTGATTTTTTGTGAATTTACTGATATATATATATATATTAAAAATATCCCAAATCAGGGATTAATTATAGGTCGAGATTGAAATGAAGATTAAAAATAGCAAATTAATTGAAAATTCTTTAAATTAATTTTAATATATAAATAATAATATAATGAAATTATAAAATAAAAAACAATACTGTTGTAATTTTGAGAATTTTATAGATTTTTATAAAGGATCTTGTGGCTTTTAAATTTTTAAGAGTTTTCTTTTTCCATTTTCGTAGATTTTTTGTCTGAAAGCTCTAAATACTTAAATAAATCGAATATATTTTTTTGGAAAATTTTCAAAATGTTTTCATATTTTTTGGTATTTTATAAGCTAAATAAGGAATAATTGAGATATTTTTTAATTTTGTAAAATAGTAAAAAACCCTAAAATTAAAATACAAAAATGTGGCGTGAATCTATGACATATCACATCTAATCCTACTTTTGAGGATTTTTTGGAGAACAATTGATAATTTTAATAAATGAGAGATTACAAGAAGAAACTACAACCTAACAAGGATATATATGTAATTCAAATAAACTCCAGGGGCTAAGAAGCAAAGTATCCAAAAAGTTACAACTTATATTTCAAAATTTTCGACTAAATAACAATAGACTAAACATGTAAGGTTTTAAGTGCAAAATCTCCACAGTTTGTCAGTTGGCATGGACGAGGACCAAAATGCAAATAAAATAAATGCATTGTCTCTGATGCAAATATTACAAAAATTATACAACATTAGAGGAAAGTTTTTAAATTAAATAATAAATCCAAAACATCATCGGGTAAAGTTTGTAAAATACCCAACTAAGCATTGGAGTGGATGGTCGACCTCGCTTCACTTACCACATGTCTTCTCCTCGTGCGGTGACGATGCATCTTGATGGATGGCTAGGATTGGATCCCAAATCTTGATATAACAGATGAAGCGAGGCTCATCGGATAACTCCTGGACGATCGGGAAGCGAGTCAAAATCTAACGGTTCTAAGGATGCTTGGATGAACTCACAAAGAACGGGACCTCGGGTCACTTAGATCTATCAATTATGCTTGCTGCGGTGCTCTCCAAAGTTGTTGAGGGGTGGAGGACGTTTATGGGGTCGATCCATAGCTCAAGGAGGTGAGGCTCGAGCCATGGGAGGTGGTTCCTTGCTTCGATAACCCTTGGAGATGGGGTTTTACTTGATGGTTCTTGCAGGGTTAGAGTGGGAGGAAAAAATGAAGCTATTGGAGGCTTCAGGCATCGGAACTGAGTGAGGATGGGGCACGGAGAAATACTCTAGCAAGCGACAGAGAACGAGGATTCGTTCTCCATATATTTACAAGATCTGTGTGGCTAGAGGTGCTGGGGGCGAAGGACTGCGGAAGGGGAAGGAGATGGATGTGATTGTGGAGGCGAAGGATGAATGTAGTGGTCAGAAATAGAGGGCAGAGCTATAGCTCTGTCGAACGACGGTTTAAATTTTAAGATGAAATCAACGGAAGTGAAGGAAATGAACGACATGGCTACACTAGGGCTAACGCTATGAATGAAAAGAAACAGAAAGAACGAGCTTTACCTGAATTGGATCGACCTAGAGCGAAGCTTCAGGTGGAGGAGGCAGCGGAGCTGGATAACTTGATTCAACAATCCAAAGGACTCGCTAAACCACGGAAGAGATGCCTTCTGTCACCAGGTAGCTCGATTCACACTAGGGGTACGGTTTTCCGTAGCAGAATAGGATCAAATTTGAAAGCTGGACAGAGGCGATATTATATACATGTGGTGGAGCAGCTCCAAAGATCGAAGTGTTTGCAACATTTTATTGATCCAATCCTCGAGGTGATGCTTTGCACGTGAATCACCAGGTAGCTCGATTCACACTAGGGGTACGGTTTTACAGAGCGGAATAGAATCATATTTGAAAGTTGAACAGAGGCGATATTATATACAGGTGGTGGAGCAACTCAAAAGATCGAAGTGTTTGCAACATTTCATTGGTCCAATCCTCGAGGTGATGCTTTGCGCATGAATCATCAAAGATTGAGGAAGAAAAGATGCGAAGAAATCAAATCTAATTAGGGAAATAATCAGTGAGGAGAAAATCGAGAAAATGAGGCCAACTCAAGGCAAGTCAGAATCTAGACCTGGGGTCAGAGTTAACCCGAGGTCAACGAGGGCGTGGCATGATTAGGCCACATCACCTGCAAAAAGAAAAATAAGAAAAAAAATCAAAAATAATTCAAAAATAATTAATAAATGATTTTATTAATTTAAAGTTATAGAATAAAAAAATATTATTTTCTATAGTATTTTATTATTATTATTTATTTATTAGAGCTTCTTATTTACAAGTTAATTTTTAGGGTTTTATTCATAGGTATTTTTACCTATGTATTAACTATTTTATTTTTTTAATTTTTATTTTATTTTTTTATTTCCTTATTTTGTACATTTATAAATTATTTTTATATACATAATTATATTTTTATTATATTTTTCTGTTTTAATATATATACTTAAATAAATATAGGTGTATATTATATGTGTTCAATGGACTGCCCCATGGGGGAGCTAACTTGGCTCCCCCAGCTCAACTTCGCCTCGTTTTTTATTTTTTTTTTAAAATTTCTTCTATAAAATTTAATCACTATATCCTTATATTTTGTCATTAAAATTTCATGCGAAAAAGATACTCCTATGGCCTCCATCCAGACAGTCATTTTTAACGGTAACAAAGTTGCTAAAAATGACCCCGACTGGATGGAGGCCGTATGAGTCTCTGTTTCGCACGAAATTTTAATGACATAATATAGAGATATATTGATAAAAATCCTGAAGAAATTTTCAAAAAAAATGAAAAAAATGGGCAAAATGGGATGGGGGGAGCCAAGTTAGCTCCCCATGGGGGCAGCCCCATTTTACCCATATTATATAGGTATAGTTATTGTATATTCATCTATGTATTTTTGTATTTTGTTTTATTTTAGTATTTTATATATGCTTTTATTTTTGTTTTGATATATATATACATATATAATTATAAAATAATAAAGAGTAAATAAAATGAATATTTTGTTCGGATATATTGTACAATAGGGGTCCATAACCTAACTTTCACACCTTAACTGCAAAAAATATGAAACCATCCTTATTAAATATATTATTAAAAAGTTATATATAATTAAAGGTGATTTTGATATATTTTGAGTTTTTATTTATGAGATATGGGTTTGGGAAGTTGAGATTTTGGAATCTTATTTTGAGTATAAAAAGTTCATTGTATATTATTTTGTATGAAATCAATTTTGTATTTTTCTATATATAATTATATACGACTTTTATGTAGAAATTTTATTTATTTGAGGTATAAAAAAGTATAAAATAAAATAGGTCTCAAAAATAAATAAATAATATATTAATAGATGGGATTTTTATTGTATTATTGGCCCTTATCTCCCCCTACTTTATTCCTTATCGACCTAGTCATCAAGACGCCTATGACTTAGGATTTAGGGTCATAAAATACCTTTGAAATTTTATTATTTTTCTTTTCTTTTGTTTATTATATAATTTTGGCATTAAAATAGTATTTTATACAGTATTTACACAACAAAGAATGAAAGTTAGTTTATGCACATTAAAGGTATTTACATGCATTAGCCAAGGTTTTTAAGGCTAAAATGATAGAATAAAGGTGATGAAATGGTGGTTCATCACTTGATGAGCACAAGTGATCATTGTGGAAGAAATGAGGGGCTGAAGTGATATTCCAAAAAAAGAAGGGGCAAACTGATATTGCAATATCTCAAAGAGGCTCAACCGATAAAAATCCCACATGTTATAATAATAATAATAATAATAATAATATCGTGATCCATTTTAAAATAGGAACATAGATATTGGCTAATGAAACCCAAGGTTGCAGAAAGCGATAGTCGGTACTCGGTCGGCGGGGTCACCTACTAAGGATTAGGCGGCAGTCGGGCGACTAGTTGAAATTAGTCAATCATTAGTCGGTTTTGAATTTTTTTAATTATTTTAAATATATAAATCAGTTTTTATACATATATTAGTATGTATGTATATATATTTGTACATTTTATATGACATCATGATGAAATAAATGAAGTAATGAACTTTAAATATAGCATTAAGCATATTAGAATATGTTTGCTTTAAAAAAAGTGAAAAACAAAAAAAACAAAAAAGGTTGTTGTAAAAGTCGGCCAATTAGTCGGGTGGACCGACTAGGCCTAGTCGAGTCGGCTACCCCCCCCCCCCCCCCCCCCCCGACTCGACTAGTCGGCTTAGTCGGCCGACTTTTGCAAGCTTGGTGAAACCTATATGTGTTACCACATGCTTAAAAATAGATATCTTTAAAAATGGATATGGATGTAAAATGAATACTAGTCGACAATGAACGATGTAAAAAATGCCATATAGCTTAAAGCGCCTGATCTATTGGGTGGCTTACACATGATATAAATATACCATGTGTATCCATTTCATCACAATTAGATGAGCTCGAAAATTGCCTCTTTAATAATAAAGAATTGTGGTATAGGAGATGAAATCTGATCGATCAAAAACCACAATCTTTGAATGTTGTGGAATAGTTTCTTGGTAAGTGTAACAATGTCGAACATAGGGAACGGTAATTTTTAATTGCATAGTTTTAAATAATTAACTAATTGCTAAGTTAGTTTCTATGTCAGAAAATAAGATGCAGTGAAATGAGATGCAATGCGAATATAAAGAGAATATGAGCACAGAATCTATGATTTTATACAGTTTGAATCGTCAAATAGTATGATCAATAAACCCCCAAAGATAATCACATATCGAAGGAAATTAAATCCTTAAATAATTGCCCAATCAAACTCAAGCTGCAAGGAGGTTAATCAATGAATAGTCCTGTCAGAATTCCCTGTAATTTGCTCCTCAAAATTAATCTTTAATCTGAAAAATTAATAGGGAGATTAAATGAATTATTCCTTGATTTAGTGCCTATAAAGATTAAATCCTCAAAAAGTGATTCACAAACATCATGATGAGGATTGATCTAATTGAAATCCTCAATCAAATCCCTGCAAAATAAACCATTAATTTCTCAATAAGGCACAAATATTTCAATACTTAACTTGCATAGATCAGATTACTTCTCGAATTATGACCATTAAGGATAATATTTTGATCAGATCACAAGATGTATAATATGGTAGAGCACTGAATAAGATTTAAATAGATATATTGTGCTCTAAAATTGGAGTTTGAATGCAAAAGATAGGTTAAATTGAAATTCCAAGGACTTAAATGCAATAAAAGTAAATAATTTCCCTTCAATTTGGTCCCTGGAGGATTAATATGTAATTCACAAAGTGCGTCGGGGCCTTTTTGGAATTTACCCTGGCGGGCACGTGCATGCCACATGACTGAGCTGGGGGGCCTTTTTGTGATGGGCTGAACAAACAGGGGCCTCCTTGTAAGTTCACCCGTGAGTCATGTACCTCACACGTGACTATGACATCAGCGGCTAGCAGGGACGTCAATGCAATTGATTCCATGAATAAGGGGGAATGTGCAATTTTACCCCAGCTTACACAAGAAGCACGTGCGCCTAGAGGCTCAAGGCGGGGTTGGCAGTTCGGTCGACCCGAAGTGCAGGCTCGGGTGCTCTAGCAGAGGCTCGGTGTTTTGAGCCTAAGTGGCAGATGGTGGAGGTTAAGCTATGGTTCGGTCGATCCGAGCCTCGAGTCTGGGACCAAGGCTTTGGGAGGTTACCTGACGTGCGTTGGCCATATGATCAAGGGCTGGCCCTTTATCAAACGGCTGCTGGAGATCGAAGTCCATCGGCGAAGGTCAAGCGGGCCGAGGCGAAGGCCGTAGACGTGGCGCACGACCAAGGACGTGGGGTGGTGGATCATGCGGAGGAGCGCAGGCTCCGTTGGGTGGAGGGCGGAGGCAAATGATGGAGCATGTGCGGTCAAGATGGGTTCAAGAAGGAGCATGTCCATCTCTCTTCGAGCTCAGTGGTCGGTGATGGGTGTAGCTCCGTCGGACGATGAGGGAAGGGAGCTTCGAGCTCTGGCCTTAATGAGGCCAGAGATGGAGAGATATGAGAGATAGAGAAGAACTAGAGGGGGGTTGACCATGGGGCAGAGTTGAATCGAGGGTGGCAAAGAAGAAACTAAAGGAAATGGGTTCTTCTTCCTGGAGAAGAAGACCGGTGAGGAACGAGAAGGAATATAAGGTGAAGGAGTTACCAGAGGATGGACCATGCACAGAGGGGGTTGAGGTATCGCCCGAATAAGGAGGAGCAACGCCTCCTTGTGTCTTCGCTCAAGGATCATGGTGAGCAAGGGACCTGAGCTCCACCGCTCAATCAAGCAATCATACAACCTGGAAAAGGCTGAGGATTAAACTTGGTCTTCTCTTCATCATCGCAGACAAGGCCCTTCTCTTGCAACCGTCACCTAAGAGAAGGATCGAGCTGGGGAAGAAGGACCTGCAATTGGTGGACAACCTTGTCGAGTAGAGAGGGAGGAAGCTTATAGGGGAAGGTGGTAATGATTAGACAGGCGCAGGAGCGATGGTTACACAAGTAGTAGCAGTGCAACGGTCAGAGGAGGAAGCGATCGTGGGTGGAGGAGCGTTGCAGGAGATGCAACAACTAGAGGAAGAGGAAGAGGTCACGTGCTAGGCACGTGACTCGGGGAGGAGAGAAGAGATAGGCAAGTCACGTGCTAAGCACGAGACTGGGGGGAGGCAGCATGAGAGAGAAGGAGAGGGGTGAGATAGTGGGGCGTCACGTGGCATGCCCAAGGGCTGCCACGTGTCACCCCAAAAAAAATCAAAATTAAAAAAGGAAGAAAAATAGAAAAGAAAAAGAAGGAAACATAAGATCGAAAAATTTCCGTCACGAAAGTTATTCATCTCGACGAGATATACAACTTTCATGTAGGGACCACAAGCAAAAGAGGTCATCTGTAAAAAGTGGTATTTTTGGTGGTTCTCAATGTGTATTGAAAATCGACTTTTTGGAGTTCTGCATTTTTTGGTGATTTTAAAAGAGGATAAAAAATCTAGGAAAAAATGCAATAAAATACAAGACACTTAAGTACATATTAATATCTTTTTATATTTTTAATAAATAAGAAAATAGGGAAATAAAATAAACGTAGGAAACAAGCAAATTTTGTACAAACTCACAAAGGTCACTCAAACTCGGTCAGTTTCTTTGGTTTCAATCTTAATTTAGATTTGAATTGTTATTTTTTTGTATTTTTTTTATTTATTCTTGTTAGTAATATATACACAATGGAGGTGGTTTAGGTCAATCGGAGTTAGTATGAATTAATTAACAACTAGATAAATTAGCTAGTTTTTAGGTCAATTTACACTTGGATTTTTTATTCCTTATTTTATGCAATTATGCATGATGAAATGCGAATGTTATTTACACATGTATGAATGCTAATGGTGGTATATTAATTATTAAACGCATGTGAATTTTGAGGAACATAGCTTAATTGACCAATTTTAACATGATGAATCTGAGACTCATCATACCCCTATACTTAAACCATGCTCGTCCCCGAGCATCAATGAATGAATGACTTAGTTGGATAAATCCCTGACTGTGCATCTGAATTTTCAAAGCTTGATTCATAAAAGACCCTTAATTTGAGTGATCCTAAGAATTTGTACTCAACCATGCTTTAATCAAAAGGAATCCAACTTCTCTATTTATCAGACTCTCTGATTGTATATATAATATAAGGATGTGACTTTTAGTTTATTGCATTCATGCGAGTCGAGTCAAGATGTCACCCAATGTCCCAGTCCAGGAGACTCTCCTCTAACCTAATCCTCAACACTAGAGAATAACTTGGTTCTTGCATTCAATCCACCATCTCATTAGTTTGTCAGACTTGAAAGTGTAGATGGATGGCCAGACGATGGAGGGCATATGATTACGTATATTTTTCTCTCCCTCACATTAGAACAAGGGGCCTCTCGAGTGCCTTATTACTCAACAAATGTATATTTTTGTTGTTTATTGATCAATGTGTCTGTCAAGAGAATTTGGAGTCATTTGCATTTGTTTTTCTGGGAGTACACTGGGGTGTATCTTTTTTTAGTATCTAAGATACCTTCTACATCCAAACTTGTATCACTATACAATACAGAGCTCTTTTATGGTGCTAGCCTAACTTCTTGGTCCTAAAAGCATTTGATCCAAGTGGACCCTTTGAAAAGGTTGGAAGCGCTCGCCTTTGGGTGGAAGCTCTTTTGAATTTGACTTTGTAATGATAGAGCTTTTTCTTGTATGAGAGAACTTCTCTCAAATTTTCATTTCATTTGTTTGGCTAGATCCACTACTTTTACCAAAAGTTGGTGCACATTGATCAACAATTTTATTAGATTTTATCACACTGTGGCACATAGGTCAATATCAAATGATAGCATGCGAACTTGTTCACATACTGGCTAGGGTTTTGCTGACATTTAGATTTCTTGAAGTCTTCACTAACTTTATCCCATCCTCGAGCATCATTAAATGAGGTCTAAACTCAAATCACCTATCTCAGTTCCTCAAGTGATAACTCAACTCATCTCATCAATCATGAAGTTGTGAAAGTGTTGTGTTGATCATATTCTTTTAGAAGGTAGAGATGAAGAGTGCAACATAGAGCTCAAATATTTCAAACTACAAAAGTGTGGATTATTAAGTTCAAAACCATAATAACTAAGGTTGACTAACTCATACTCCCAAGATCTCATAAATCAAGTGTCCTCAAATCCTTAAGCTTTGAGTGATAGTGAATGTGTCAGGAATATACCAACCAAGGGATGCATGAGATGCTACCTGATTGTAGCACGAATGCCTGTCTAAGAAATAGAAATATTATCTCCCTTCCAATCTCTTCAAAATTGATTAATAAAAGGCAGCGAGAAGTAATCCTTCATTGCAACATTCAGGTGAATGTAATCCATACAAATGTGCCATGATGTGGGTACCCGTGTCGTGATCTCCTCTCCCTCCTCGTTGGTGATAATTTGAAGTCCTGACTTTTTTGGGACGACGTGCAAAGGTGACACCCACTTGGAGCCTGAGATGGGATATATGAAACTAGCCTTACACTATTTTCGATCTCAGTCTTAACCACTTCCCATAAATTTGGATTCAACCTACGTTGGCATTCACGGGAGGGTTTAGCATTATCCTCAAGGTAAAAATGGTGTGAACAAAGGGCTGGATTAATCCAGAAAGATCTGACAATATCCATCCTATAGCCTTGCAATTTTCTCTAAAACATTAAGCAGGCAGGTCTCCTGCTCTTCAGTCAAATGTGAACTGATGATGACCGGAAACTGTCCCTTATTTCCTGCAAGGAAGGCATACTTGAGAGTATGGGGCAATGGTTTGAGCTCAGGTAAGTCTATATCATTCAAAAAAATCTAGCTCTAGCATTGTTGATTTTTGTTGTAATGTTGATGGTTTCATTGTAACATTATCAGTCGGCCACCATCTTAATTTTTTCGAGGATCATATCGCTAAAGAAACAATGTGGTTTGGCAAATGTCGCGTATGATATGTTTACATCACTCCGGGATTGTCCATAAGGAGAATGGACTGACATGTCATGAGGGATCTATGAGTCTCTGGGAGTATAGGTAGGTGCATGCATGAGCTGGCAGATAAGTTCATCAACAATGTCCTCTCCAAATGAAAGTGATTCCATCATTGCGACCGGGTTCTATGCATGGCCCAACTGTTGCTTTTGTGCCTCAGGTTCTGAATTTTCGGATCGGTGCTAGATTTGGTGTCAGGTCTTTGAAACCTAGTTTGCTTCATTTTAAGATCGACTTCTCCAAACTGGATTCTCCCATATGTGTAATCAAATAGAGCTCCTGCAATACTAAGGAAGGTTTGTCCTAATATCATTTGAGAATCTTTCCTATTTCTAGAGGCATCCATGTCAAGTACTATGAAATCTACTTGGTAATTTCGTCCCTCTATGTTGATGACAACATTTCTAATCTCCCCCTTGGGTCTCATAGTTGATGAATCTGCGAATTGAAGTACGGCTCTAGATTTCTTAAGAGGACCTAGATTTATATGCTCATATAGAGTTGTGGGCATGAGATTGATGGAGGAGCCATTATCTAACAATGTTAAGGTAAACTTGATTTCATTGATCTGGCTAGTCACAAAGTGAGCACCCATGTCTCTTTTCTTCATTGGTAGCTCATTTTTTATCAGGCGAGATGTGGCAATAGAGAATATGTGCTTTTTTCGACTAGTGTTCCTTTTGTTGGTCTTTGTTGGTGTGCATCTCACCTTAAGGTATTTTCTTAATGCCGGGTCTCTTTCTATCATCTCGTCTAGGGACAGAGTGACCTTGATGTTTTCTATGCAGATACGGGCCATCTCTTCATTATTTTTTTGGTTTTTTATGCTTTTCTTCTTTCCTGTCGTAAGAGCACAGTAGAAAGGAATGCGCTCATTGTGATAAAAAAACATCACGTTCATTAAATGAGGGATTAGACGTATTTACAAGACTCGGACTGACTGAACCAAAAACAAGGAAAATGATGGACGACTACTGCGGATGTCTTGGTGACGCTTCTTCAGACTCAGATTCTGACTCTCTGAGGTCCTCAGTGGTGTAGTGCTCGATGGGTGGTTTGGGTGGAACTTCTTCTTTTTTCCTCCTCGTGTCTCTCTTCCTCTTCTTCCCCATGATTGTGTGAATTAGTAGACACTGGGGCTATGTCACCGTATTCTTTCACTCGATCAGGCATGGTTACGGTATTTCTGTTCCTAAGAGAAATATGATAAGTGTCATCATGCAAAAAGATATAATATTCAGGTAAGAATATTTAGAAGCTAATACCTGATTCTGTCCGAGGCTGTTTGGATTAGCATGGACTTGATCTGGAATCACGATTTGGGGTACAGTCATCTCGTCTCTCCATTGAGAGAGTCGATTGATGACGACTCTCATATCATGAAGTTCATCAAATGTTCACTGGAGTTCAGGAGGGATTGAAGAAGAGGAAGACCCCTGGCCTCACTTGGCCTGAGGCTGTTGATATTGTCTGTATTGGCCCTGCTGGCTGTGGCACTAATATTGTTGTTGTTGAGGTTGCAGGTCCTGGTAACCCGAACAGTACTACTGATGCTACTATTGTTGTTGCTGTTGAGGCTGGTAGGTGAGCTGAGATTGTGGTGGACGATGGTTTGGAGTTGAGTTTGGATCCGATCGATTGACATGATCAAGGTTACACTAACTCTGCTTATCTTCATGACTTGTGGAGGTTCCTTGTAAATAGTTTGAGCGGAGTTTTCTTCCATTTGATGGGAAAAAACTTGGTCTCCACCCTAATGGCATTGTTGCCCTGCCCCTTGCCCTTGAATGTAGTGAATTTTGTGTATAGGGACGAGGAGTTAAGTCAAGGCAAGTATATGAATCTTAGATACCTTGTGAACCAGTTCCTCCATTTACTTAAACAATTTAGCCAATTTCTCCATATCAGATGATTTATGGAATTTGTACAGCTTCTTATAAATCTGCTTAACCATAGTTATCTTATCATCTATTATTCCCATGTCGGCATTCTGATCGGTCGACATATTATTCACCATCTTTTTAGAGTCGGCCATGTAAGACCGACTGGTGGTCTGTACACGGCTGGACTCTACTAGTCTCTCAAACACCTTGTAGATGGTTAATGAATCCTTGATTCTCAGTCTTTATTATTTAATTTTAGCTATTTATCTTGGCAAATCAACATGTAATTCATGCAAATACAATAACTTAGCATTCTGCATGCATTTGTTAATATTGCATAATTAGCATGTTTTTGTGCAAAAATAAAAGAATAAAGGAAAAAGAAAAAAGAACGAGGTATTTATAATAAACATAGAGTAACCAGAACCCCAAGCGAATGCCAAGCTTTGACCTGATCGTCAAATAAAATAAGTAGAGAGAGATAGGGTTCACTTGGTGTTTTACATACTACCTATACATGTACATAATTATTTTTGACAAAATAGAATTAAATTATTATTTTTATTCCCTTGTATATATTTTTAGAAATTATTTAAAATAAAATAAAAACAAAAAAAGCTTATATTTATTATGCAAAACACAAGTGTATATATCACATTCCATATTTATTATATACCTCCAAATAATTCATAAAAATAAAATAAAAATTATTTTGTATTCCTAAAAATATATTGAAATAATAAAATATAAAATTAGGATATTTGTTGTAAAAATAACAGAATAAAAATAATTATACATAATACATAGTTCTATTATACATGTATATAATATTATATATTATATATAAACTAATTTTTTATAAAAATAAAAAAATACCACAGAAAAATAGTTTGAAAAATATTAAACATTTTTTTATTTTGTACACTTTTAAATTTAAAATCAATTACTATTTTTTATGGAATTTGTAAACATTTTTTAAATCCTGATTTTCTGATTGGTCGACCCATTTTGTTGATCTCGGTCAACGGTTCCCTCTTCCCGGGTTAGACCCGGATACTGTTCGTCAGAGCTCCTTCTTAAAGTTTTCCAGCCCGACTCCGAGCTCCTTTTGCCTCGAAATTTATACTCCTTGTACATCCGACATCCTTGCGGGTCCTTCGGTTGATCCAAGATGCTCTAGGATTTTACGTTACTTGCAGATCTTTCTGGACTTCTGAGCGACCTATAAATTATCCTCTTCCCCTCCTGGAACTGTAGCTCGTGCCTCGCCCTTCCTTCACCCCCAAGTATCTCCAGTGGAGTGACAACAGTCTGTGAGTGCCTTTAGATCGAAGTTTGGCAGCCTGTAGCCGCAGCTCCCTTACGACCGGAGTTCTCCGTCGCGTTCAGCCTCCTTGTCTGCCGCAGCACGGTTGAGGCCACGACCCCGACTATCATTCTCGCCTGAAGATCTTTCCATCTTCCTCCGCCGCACGTCCCTCGTCATCCATCTCCATCTGTTTTAATCGATACCCCGCTTCGCGAGTTATCTTCCTGCACATCCTGATCACCCTTAGACTCGACTCTTAGATCGAGATTTAGGTCGAAGCCTCCTTCCTTCACGTTCGCCAGAGGACAAGATCCATTCTCTTATGCTTCCCTTATCTTTTTCTGCAATACAATCGACCGGAGCTTCGCCCGAGTCTCCTCTACCCTCTGCAGGACTTGGATCATGCTAAGGAGGCCCCTAGAGCTCCCAACTGCTCAGGAGGAGCAGTCCCAGGTTGCACTTCACCGTCATGGTCATCTATATATTGCCACTTCTCCATCAGACGAAGCATCTTCATGAAGCCATTGGACCCATCTGTTCCTTCATCGAAGCGTCGGACTCCCTATGATGCTCAGATGAAACTCGTCGGGCCCCTGTTCTTGTTGATACTTTATATGCTGTCAGATGGAGGTCCTCCTGCTAGTTTGCATCATAGCCGCCCGACAAAAGGCTTGATGCAACCGTTAGATCAGTGCTGACAAGTCAGATCCGACCACACATTTATGACAACCCCGACACCATATGTTGTACCAGTTGCAGTGACCAGAATCGTACGATAGCGACCTTCCCACGCACGCCACATGTCCCCGCTGGGGTATATTTCATTTTTCTCCCCATAATTTCATGCTTAGTCGTTTAGTCTAATAAATAAAAATTGTAGTTCAGATAATTTGTAGTTTGGACCTCATTCTTTTATGTATTTGCAGTTTAGTCTAGTTTGAGTGAACTCACGTGTAGTCCCACGTGCCGCTCTGGGATATTTGCATTCTGTGCCTTGTGTTTTATAAATGTTATGATTTATATGGAAACTTCTGAGATTTGCATTAATACCCATGTGTGTGGATTATTGAGCATGTGTGTATTATCTATGGATATTTTGCAACTTCAGCCCTAGACTTTTCATATGTGTTATTGTTTGACCTGAAGTTTTATTTTAATTGCAAGTAGGTCCCGGTAAACTGTCTAGCCCTTTTCTTGTTAAATAAATATCAAATTAATTCCTAAAATTCTATAAAAAAAATTGTTAGCTCTTGCTAATACGTAATATTATTTATTGTAATTTTTGTGGATTAATTTAGTTTCATTAAATATTTTCTAGAAATCAAAAACCCCTAAAAAGTGGTCTGTCTATTTTAGAAAATACATAAAAATTCGAAATATTACTTTAAAAATTCCACAAAAATTCTTATTGTGTGTTTTTGTATGCTTTGCCTTCAGTAGCATTTTGTGTTTCAAAAACCATCATAAAAACCCTAAAAATCATAAAAGACTTAAAAACTTATAAAAAATCATATAAAATTCTAGAAAAATAAAAAAATGTCATTTCAATTCTATTTATAGCTCTTTTCATCTAGTTTATCATAAAATTGCCCCTTAGGACGGTAGGGCATTTTAAGGATTTTTAATGTGCAATATTGTCTTGGTTATGCACTGTTTGCAATTTCAGATTTTGTTTTATTTTTATAAAATTCCAAAACATCAAAAATTCCCATAAAATTACCAAAACACTTTAAAATTTTAAAAACCCAAAAATATTTTTATCCTAATTTTTGAGCATTTTTAGTCCTAAAAAAATTAAAAAGGCTTGTTGTGTGCCTTATTTTCTTATTTGCTTATTTTTATCCCTTCATTAAAAATATAAAAATCTAAAAAATTAAAACCATCAAAAATATTTTCTTAAATCCGACTACTTCATACATTTCTGTGCTCCTTTTGTTCGACCCTGGTTGTTATACCATGTATAAATAAATAGCGAAGACCGCTTACAGTTTTGAGTACTTTGATTATTTGATCTTATTTAAGTGGTTCTCTCTTTTTCTTGTTGAGCCTGACTCGTCAATTAAGGTCGCAACGACTCTTGATTATATGATTTCCTAACCCTAGTTGGCAGGTCGCACATCAATGGTGTCCTCGTGGCATCTCATGTAGCTTCCTCTGCAGGATGCACTTACTAATCCTTGAGTCTCAAAGTTCGATCCACTGACAAGACTTTGGACGAGCATCATTTTGCATATCCCATGTCCAAGGCATTTCTGGATTAGGTATGTTAACCCTTCCCATGTTCCATGGAATGGCTTGCTCGGGTGTTGGATGAAGCTCGTGAGATTGGTGCTCATCTGATTAATTCTACTTACTGGGTAGAATTTATTTAAGAATAGTGTCTTGAAGGAGGCCCATGTGGTGACCACTTCCCCTAGGTTTCTCAGCCAGTAAGCCGCCTTATCAGTCAAGGAAAAGGGGATAGCTCTCAACCTTACGTAGTCTTGACTAACCCTAGTGTGGCATAGGTTAGCGTAGACTAGCTCGAAGTCAAGGAGGAAGATATATGGTTCTTCATGATTATTCCCTCCGATCTTAGGCAATAACGCAAGGAAATGTGGTTTGTTTTCGAATGCATCCTCGGGGTGCACCAGACTCAACCAATTATAATCTTCATCGAATTCAGGGAGGCACGTATCTTCTATAATATCTTCACCGCATTGCATTTCTACCATCTGTGCTCTAAGGAGTTTCTTGTGTTGTTCGGTAACAGATATTCTAGCCAAAACTGCATAAATATGGTCATTTCCATTATTGTCCTTCTTTGGAGGCATCTTGACTTCTTCTTCACCTTCAGATGCACACAAATATGAGTTAGGCTCATGCTTGGAAGGTTTAGGCGTTCTACCAAAGATGAAAATTTCTTTGGCAGGAAGGGAGTAGGACAGAGGGTTAGTCGGTGGTTGACTAATACCTATAGGTGAAGGGTGAACCAGGTTTAGAGAAAAGAGTCATCCTCATACCATGGGTTTTGAGAAGAGGGTCATCTCGAAACCGAGGATATGAATTACTTGAGGATCTCGGGGATTAGTTCGCAAAGTCCGAACGAAGAACTCTAGAAGAATCCATCTTGGATGAAAGGAGTGGTTTGGAGCACAAAGAAATAGCGAGGAGAGAGAATCCACAGGATGTACGAATGTACAAAAGACTCATACAAAAAAACATAATTCGAACTCATCAATTTACCCACTCAACACTGGTGAAGGCACGCTATGCTTGGCTACTTACATTTTCAATTTTAATTTAGTCATAAAGCAATCTTGAAAATTAAGAGGAGTTGTTAGGTGCCGAAATATTTCACAAAGACTGTCTCGAGTTCATATAACTAATTGCATCTACTTTCAACCAGTGTAGGTGCAAGTACGAACTATTAGACAGCTACCTGTGTTACTTGAGGATGGAGCCATAGATAGTGTCCTCTAAACCACTCACTCTGCTAAGGGAGTCAGATTGTAAAATGGCCACTCGAAACCCTCACTAATAAGTAGCTAATTGTTTTTAAAAATATTAGTCTGAATGAAAATTTCGGAGTTTTATCTCTACCCTAAGTGTGCGATCTTTGTCCTTATAAACAATGAGTGGGTTATTCTACACAAGGGTTAATTTTATGTCAATTTTATTTACAGTCTCCTTGATTAGCAGACCCGATTTTAGATTAAGGTTATAACTGAGGGTTTAGATGAGCACAAAAATTCACAACTAAAGGAGCAGTTCCAATTTCTTTAATTCCTAAGTTGCAAAAACTGAAGAGGGAGAATCGAAAAAGCCAATGCAAGCGTAAATAAATGGTGCATGCTTAAGAAGAAGACATACAGTGATTCCTCGTGTTCTTCATGTGGGATGCAATAAAAGGAATTTAAATTTACAATAAATGATATGCATACAGGAAAAACACCCTAGGCAGATAGTTCTATTAGTGGGAAGAATTGATTTCAGTTTGGCTAATGTTCAATGATCTACAGTGCATATAATTAGTGAAAGAGTGGCCTAAGAATTACGAGCACAATCAAGAATAATTAAATAAGCGTATATGTGCCTAATTCCTACGCCACTCAAGTCAACCACACAGAAAAGGTTGAAACAGACCCAACACACCACAGAGAAGTCCATTCCAAATTATTACAAATTAGAGGGCTCCGAGAGAGGGACCCTACGAATGATGCAGAAATTAAACTATCTAAGCTTTCACAAAAAAAATTAAAATTCAGTCTTCTTCGCAGGCCCCTTGAATTACATCCAGAAATTTGCTCCGAGTGATCTGCAAAGAGAGAATCGTGGTTAGTATCATGAGAGAGAAATACAAGATAAGATGCAGAGAATAAAATTTAAAACAATGATACAGAAATTAATTTCATAAAAATTAGTTACAGAAGTTAATCTAAAATCCTATAAATGTATCGTTCCCCAACAATGATGACATTTGATGAGCTTGAAAATCGCCTCTTTAATAATAAAGAATTATGGTATAGGAGACGAAATTCGATCGATCAAAAACCACAATCTTTGAATGTTTTGGAGTATTTTTCTTGGTAAGTGTCCCGATGTCGAACACCATAAACAATAATTTTTAGTTGCATGGTTTTAAATTAATTTAAATAATTAAATAATTTCTAAGTTAATTTTTATGTCAGAAATAAGATGCAGTGAAATGAGATGTAATGCGAATAAAAAGAGAGGATGAGCGCAGAATCTATGATTTTATATGGTTTGAATCCTCAAATAATATGATCAATAAACCCTCAAAGCTAATCATAAATCAAAGGAAATTAAATCTTGAAATAATTATTCAATCAAATTCAAACTGTAAGGAGGTTAATCAATGAATAGTCGTATCAGAATTCCCTGTAATTTTCTCCTCAAAAATTAATCTTTAATCAGACAAACTAATTGGGAGATTAAATGAATTCTTCCTCGATTTAGCCCCTACATAGGATAAATCCTCAAATAGTGATTCACAAACATCAGATGAGGATTTATCCAATTGAAATCCTCAATAATTTTCCTGCAAAATAAACCATTAATTTCTCGATATGGCACAAATATGTCAATGCTTAACATGCATAGATCAGATTACTAATCGAATTTTGACCATCAATGATAAGTTGTTGATCAGTTCACAAGATGTATAATATGATAAAGCACTGAATAAGCTTTAAATCGACATATTATGTGCTAAAATCGGAGTTTGAATGCAAAAGATATGCTAAATTGAAATTCTAGGGACTTAAACGCAATAAAAGTAAAGAGTTTCCCTTCAATTTGTTCCCTGGAGAACTTATCTCTAATTCACTAAATCTATCGTGGCCTTTTTGCAATTTACCCAAGAGGGCACATGCATGCCACGTGACTGAGCTAGGGGGTCTTTTGTGATTTGCTGAACAAGGGGGCCTCCATGTAAGTTCACATGTGAGTCACGTGCCTCACATGCGACTCTAACGTCAGCGGTTGGCGGGGGCGTCAATGCAATTGCTTCAAAGAACAAGGGGGAAGGTGCAATTTCCCCCAACACATGCACGAAGCACGTGCTCCTGGAGGCTCGGAGCGGGGCAGGTGGTTCGGTTGACCCCAAGCAGAGGCTCAGGTGCTCTAGTAGAGGCTCGGTGTTCCGAGCCTAGGTGACAGATGGTGGAGGCTTAGCTTCAGTTTGGTAGACCCAAGCCTCCAGGTTGGGACTGAGGCTCGAGGAGCCTACGTGGCGTGCGCTGGCCATAGGATCAAGGGCTAGCCCATGATCCAACGGTTGCTGAAGATCGAGGGTTGTCGGTGGAGGGTGAACGGACTGAGGTGGAAGCTGTGGTGCACGACCGAGGATGCGAGGCGGTGGAACGTGTAGAGGAGCGGAGGATCCGTCGGGTGGTGCATGGAGGCAAACGACAGAGCAGGCGTAGCTAAGACAGGTTCAAGGAGGAGCAACTCCTTCTCTCTTCGAGCTCAGCGGTCAGTGGTTTTCGAATGATGATTAGCGGAGGAATGAGGGTGGAGATGGGGCACAAGGCAGGGTTTCTCCTCCTTCGATCATCTGTAGAAAACTCTCAGGGATCTGATAGACGTAATGTTCCTAGAGGTGTCATTACCAGTAGGTGTTAGCTAATAGGAAACCAAAGAAGAGATGGGTGTAGCTCCGTCGGATGGTGAGGGAAGGGAGCTTCGAACTCTGTCCTTAACGAGGTTGGAGGTGGAGAGATATGAGTGATAGAGAAGAACTAGAGGGGGGTTGACCATGAGGCAGAGTCGAGTCAAGGGAGAAAAATAAGAAACTGAAGGGAATGGGTTCTTCTTCCTAGAGAAGAAGACCGGTGAGGAATGAGAAGGAGTAGAAGGTAAAGGAGATACTAGAGGATGGACCGTGCTCAAAGGGGGTTGGGGTATCGCCTGAATAAGGAGGAGTACCGCATCCTTGTATCTTCGCTCAAGGATCCTGACGAGTAAGGGACATGAGCTACACCGCTCGATCGAACAGCCACACAACCTAGAAATGGCTGAGGATCACACTTGGTCTTCTCCTCGTCGTCGCTGACAAGGCCCTCCTCCTACAACTGTCACCTAAGAGGAGGGTCAAGCTGGGGAAGAAGGACCTGCAATTGGTGGATAGACTTAGTCGAGCGGAGAGGGAGGAAGCTTTATAATAGAAGGTGGTAACGGCTGGACAGACGTGGGAGTGACGGTTACTGAGTAGCAGCAGCGCAACGGTCAGATGAGGAAGCGATCATGGGCGGAGGAGCATTGCAGGAGGCGCAACGGTTGGATGAAGAAGAAGAGGTCATGTACTAGGCACGTGACCCGGGGAGGAGAGAAAAGAGAGAGGCGAGTCATGTGCCAAGCACGTGACTAGGGGGCGATAGGAGAGAGAAGGAGAGAGGGTGAAAGAGTAGGGTGCCACGTGGCACACCCAGGGGTTACCACGTGGCACCCCAACAAAATTAAAATAAAAGAGGAAGAAAATATAAAAGAAACAGAAGGATACCTCAGATCGATAAATTTCCTTCACAAAAGTTGTTCGTCTCAATGAGATATATAGCTTTCATGAAGGTACCGACAATAAAAGAGGTCATTTGTACAAAGTCGTATTTTGGATGGTTCTCTACGTGTATAGAAAACATGCTTTTTGGAGTTTTGCAATTTTTTGATGATTTTAAATGAGGCCAAAATTTCTAGAAAAAAATACGATAAAATACAAGACACTTAAGTACGCGTTAATCTATTTTTGTATTTTTAGTAAATAAGAAAATAGGGAAATAAAATAGAAGTACGAAACAAGCAAATTTTGTACAGAATCATAAAGGTCACTTGAACTCAGTCAGTTTATTTGATTTCAGTCTTAATTTACATTTGGATTTTATGTCGTCTAATAAAACTTCTATCACAGAACACAAATGAAGAAAAAATAAAATTAAAAGGGTTAATTATGTACATAAATACTCTGATAAAAAATCGTAAAAAGATAAAATGCAGAAAAGAGGCCCAAAACCCAACTTTCACATACGAGGTCCAAATTTTATGAAATTGGTCTTATTTTTAACATATTTGAAAATGGTGTATTAAAAGTGAGTAGACCAAAATCGGATACAGTGTGAGGAAGACAAGTGTGTTTTAGTCTGTCATATGCAAAATTAGGTTTTAGGTTTATTTATCACTTATTTGAGTTAGCATTTTTTGTATTTTTTATTTGTTCTTGTTAGTAATATCTACACAATGGAGGTGGTTTTAGGTCAATCGGAGATGAATTAATTAAAAACTGGGGAACTTAGCTACTTTGTAAGTCAATTTACACTTGGATTTTTTATTCCTTATTTTATGTAATTATGCATGATGAAATGTGAATATTATTTACACATGTATAAATGCTAATGATGTTATAAAATGACTAAATGCATGAGGATTTTGTAGAATAGAGCCAATTGACCAATTTTAAAATGATGAATCTGAGACTCGTCATATATTAAATATGGTGAAGAGTTGGACAGTAAAAAACGAATAGAATGTGTATTTTCATTGTACCAATTTTTTATGAAATGAAATTTTTTCATTTATTTATAATATAAATAATGGATATTTGAAGTCGATGATTTATTTTAGCAAAAATTTGAAAAAAATAGTGCAATATATGTTTGAACAACTAAATTTTATAATTTATTTATCATTGTAATTTATAAAATATTTATCCTTTAAATTTATAAATTATTTAACATGGTAAATGAATTAATTAATAATAAGTATAAAGAAGGGTCAAAATATGCATTACACCATGAGGAAGAGCGAACCGATTTGCCTGGTTAGATTGGGTGTTTACCGAGTGCCTGGGGGTGGTACAACCATATCCCCTTAGAAAGAATCCATTAGTTGCTAAATGAAGTTGTTGTCCTAGAATGAAAGGGGTTTTGGTCGACCCGAAAAGTACATGGTGGTTGGGAATCTTATCTGTGAAGCAAAGGCAGATATCTTCTTGCTGCAAGAAACAAAACTGTCTCATAGTTTAGCAGAGGTTGGTTGCGATTTGGCTTTGGGCGATTTGTTGAAGCTGCGGAGAAGGAGGCACAGGGTGCAGTGGGAGGATTGATCACAGGATGGAGGATGGATGTGTTCGAGGTGGTTGCAGATTGGAGGTCCACTTTCTTACTCTCGGTTTGCCTCATGCATCATGCATATGGTTTTACTTTTACAGTGACGAATGTCTGTGGGCCTTGTGACAACGGAAGGGCGCTTTAGCGACAGACATGACGCAGATGTTTACTGGCCAAATTGATGGGGTGTGGCTTGTGGGGGGATATCACAATCTCACGTTGTTGTCGGATGACCGCCTACGAAGGGGCGACGGGAGGGATGCTGGTTCAGTGGAGTTTCTAGAAATGGCACATTCTTTGGGGTTAACAGTTGTTGATGCAATAGGTTGTGCTTTTACTTGGAGAAACGTGAGGTCAAGATTGAGGTTAGACAGATTTTGCTATCCATTGAGGGGGACGAGAGATTTCTGCTTTCACAGACTTAGGATCTTCCCTAGGATCACTCCAATCACACACATATTTTATGGTCATCATGAGAGGAGGAAAGACGGATGTTCTTCTTTTGCTTTAAGTGATCTTGGATGTCAAAAGATGGTTTCAAAGAGTTGGTGTTGGAGCAGTGGAGAAAATGGAATCCGACGGGGTCAGCGATTAGTCAGTTGGTGGCTAAACTAGGTCTGCTCAAGTCATTCTTGAAAGAGTATGGAAGAAAGGCGAGAATGAAAAGAATGGAGAAGAGAGGCAAGACGCAATAAGGTTTCGATCGTCCGGATGACATTTATGATCTTAGAGTTTAGATCAGGAGGACACGGCGAAGAGAACCGGGATTCTGGAGGAGATTTTGATGGAGGATCGGAAAGAAGAGGGGGCATGGAGACAAAGATCCACATAGAAGTGCCTAAGAGAGGGGGATGCTAATACCATATTCTTTCATACCATAGCGTCCGGTAGAAGGAGGAGGAACCATATTCATGAACTTGAGGTAGGGGTGATGAGGCTTTCCGAGAAGCACAGATTGGCAGTGCAATAAGAGGGCATTTTGTGGAGGCGTCACGTAGAAAGCAAGGGGATGGGTGGCGGTGGTTGGGTAATGGGGTGAAGACTTTGAAGCCGTGGCAGGAAGATGAGTCGGTAACACTGTTTTCAGATTGTGAGGTGAAGAAAGTAGTTTGGTGACTGAATGTGGATGGGGTATCAGGGTTGGACGGGTTCCTGATCTTCTTTTACATAGAGTTTTAGGAACTTTTGAAGGGTGAGATCCTAGAGGTGCTTGAAGAGTTAAAAGAAGGAAACAAGAGTTTTGAGAAGGTTAATAGAGCAATGTTATTTTTGCTTCCAAAGAAAGATCACCCTACAAGAGTAGAAGATTTCAGACTCATTGCTCTCTCAAATGGGATTTACCTAATTGCGGCAAAAGTGCTGGCAAAAAGGCTCAAGGGGGTCATGGACTCTATTGTTCTGGAGGGTCAGTCTGTGTTTATTCTGGGACGATAAATGACGGATGGACTTGTCTTGGCGTTAAAGATTTGCTTAGAATGGAAATGCGGAGGTACAAAAGGGATGTTGTAAAAGATAGATTTTGCCAAAGCTTATGATTGTGTGGACTGGAACTTCTTGTGGTTGTCATTGAGGAGACGAGGGTTCACAGATAGTTGGATTGTGTGGATGAAAAGATGTGTCACTACATCTTCTTTCTCAGCCTTAGTGAATGGTCAGTCGAAAGATGGCTTTTCCCAGCCAAAGAGAGGTGTACAACATGGATGTCCTTTAGCGCCCATGCTTTTTGATCTGGTGGCAAATGTGTTGGCGGTCCTATTCAAACAAGTGGTAGATGGAGGCTGGTGCAAAGTGTTTCATCTTGACGACATCTCCATACCACTACTACAGTACGTGGATGATGCAATACTCTTTCTTGGTGGTTCGGATGAGACAAGCTGTAGAGCGGTGCATTTAGTGGACATCTTTAGTGGTTTGTCTGGGCTAGAGATAACACTTTTGGGTTACAAAATGAAGATCGGGCCATGGTAGTTGAGCTGCTTGGTTGTCCACTGAGTGACCTACCGATCACTTACCTTGGCCTTCCATTAATGGCTGGAAAACTCAAAGTTGTTGATTAGGATGCGGATATAAATAAGATTGAACAAAGACTGGCTGGGTGGAAGGCGATTAATTTGTCGAAGGGTGGGAAGCTGATTCTGCTGAAGCATGTTTTGTCAACCATTCCCGTGTTCTTTTTCTCAACTAGTTTGATGCATGTTGGGATGAGAAAGAAGATTGAAAATCTCATGAGAAGATTTTTCTGGATAGACGGGAAACAACAGAAGTCGGGCATGCATCTGATGGCCTAGGAGGAGATCACGAGAATCCGAGAGCATGGGGGTATGGGAGTTCAGGACCTGACGTGCATGAACAAGACGTTATTGGGAAAGTGGGTGTTGCACATTTAGGTTCCATATGTGGATCTTGTCACTAGATTGCTGGGAGATTTATGGGTTGAAAGGAGTCTTGGAAGCGGGGGCCTCTCGATATGAGTTGATCATGTGGCAAGGGGTATGAGATGTATTGCCTCTCATTTCACATACACTAGCACTGAAACTCGGGGATGAGAGAGGCATCATGTTTTGGAGGGATGATTAGATGGGGTGAAGGATATGGAAGAATCCTTAAGCACATCACGGAAGCATGTGGGTCGTATCACATACGATCGAGAGCGACTAACCGCACTAGTTTTTCGATGCAGCTGAATTTAAAAAAAAACATGTGATGAAACCACATGATCCAAGAATACTTCTTGAATCGTTTCATCTAACCACATAAATAGATAAAGGAATACCTCTTGTAGCATGGTTGTTACTGAGTCTCTATAGAAGGGACCTCCTATCTCAAGTCCGATATGAGGAGGAAATGCTTGCGAGTGTGGGGATGAATCGTGTTCTTCTCACCATCCAAATAGTTGATCCAAGCAAAGAACTCCGATCTCGTCACATGGGATAGTACGACTTCTTTGCAATCAAAGCGCACCAAAGAAAATAGAGAACTAAGGGCGGTCATGGCGATAGCACAACATCGATGCGATGATGGCGGTGTCTCCTCTCTAGGGTTTGGGTAGACGGCCACCTAAAGAGAGAGAGAGAGAGAGAGAGAGAGAGGGCATGACAATGAAAAGGGGGAGAGAGAGAGAGAGCTTGATGTCATAATAGATGTTGTAACCTGAAGAGCAAGGGGTGCCTCTTCTTATGTAATATTTTTAGAGTTCTTGGATCAGAATCCATGGACTACACAAAATCAATGGATGAGATTGATTTGTGCTTCTTTCAATGGTCAAGATTTTGTTGTAAAAATACAACAACAATTAATTTAATTTAGATTAAATATATATTGATAAAACAATATAAATTAATCCTAAAATTAAATCAATCAAACTTTGAGATAATGGAATGGAGATTACACCATTCCATGTAATAGAGTGGATGACCACCCTTTCCTTATAGGATTGGGTATCGTCCACCCTTCCAACATGGAAGGGTAGAATCTCATGCAATCTCTTGAGATTGCATTATTCATTAGAAATCTCCAATATTTACAACAACACTTGTTGTAAATTATTCAACAAAAATAATTCATAAATATTTTGTGAATATGACAATCTTTTCATTGGAAATTTGTGAATCATATTCACAACCCATAATAAAATGTGATTTACATTTTCAATTAATTATCTAATATGTATCCAATTCACACAAATAATTAATCAACAAATATAAATAATAATAAGCTCTCTTTAATACATTATAAATCACATTTATAATATATTTTAAATAATATAGATAGTTCTATCCTCAGTATTCATATCCATAATAATTAAATTACATTTAATTATATTGGATTATCATTCTCATGCATTCAAATAATATGAATCAAATTCACATTACTCATGATAATTAAATCACATTTAATTATCCATTTCTCAATGCTTATATATAATTCAACAATGGAATTATTATTAAACTCTTTCAAGAATAATGTGCTTTCTCCGCAGATACTTGGAGATAAGGATAGAGCGATTTGTACGTTGCACGTATAGTGACTTGGATATTGAGATAACATCTCAAATCTATATCTTATGGACCTCTCATAGATGCTTGATTAAATTAAGTCGTAAATTTAATCTTCTAATTGCATCTGAATCTCATACAGATCAATATCCAACACTTACACTAAGATCAGATTACTTGTCTACTGAGAGGAGTCACTAAAATCCGAACTTGTTTCATCACTCCCTCGGAATGGAAGCATCATGGTTATACAATAGTTTATGATCATATCACCCTCAGGTATTCCTAATACATGTACATCCTGCATACTGGAAGACCTATGATAAACCCGAAGATATAGATCAATTTACACTGTCATATTTATGGTTTCATCAGCAAGTTTCTCAATATTGGTCATTAGGAGTCAGTATCGATCATATACTTTCCAAAAGCATATATCATACCTACAAATTCTTGTCATGCTCCAAAGCACAATGGCCATGAATGGAATTCGATCGGTCCCAATACCTCATGAGTGAGATCATGTCTTCTGGTTCACAATTGAACATGTTTGATCCCTTTGAGAGATCGTATTGTTCATATGCCCTCATATGCACACCAACTCATCGGTGTATAGATCTTGGTTAGGTCATCAACCTATTGGTCTGCCAAATGTACACACTCAGACATATAGCAACACATCTGTCTCTGGTCAGAGGATGTATGCCTATATCATGACAATATACGACATAGGACTTTAGCTATCTCGATCCCGTTAAGTGACAATCGGATCTGTCTTGCGATTAATAAAGGTTGTTGGTGTAGAGAATCGCAAAGACAGATTCGATTGATCAAATAAAAAAGGAGAGAGAGAAAGTGAATTAAGCGAAGAAAACTTCTCTCCTTTTTTATTGTTCACTAATTATTAACCATGTAAGTGTCCCTGGGTCGAACTCGAGGAGACAGGATAACACTACCATGATTTTCAAGAAGATAAGAAAATTTTCATGATTTTTAATTCTTCTTGAGAGAAGTCAAGAAAATCTTTTTATCGATTTTTAATTTTGAAATTTTTATTTTATTTTTATTTCTTGCAATTTTATTTAATTTTCAAAGTGATATTTTTCAAAACAATGTTATCTCAATATAGTAGGTGAAAAGTATATGGTATGAGGTAATATATAGTAAATAAAAGATGCTCGAGCAGCGATCTCGAGAAAGAAATCAAATCAAAATCAAAACAGAAGCAAAATTCGACAAATCAAATCTCAACGATAACATGACGAAAATATAGGAAAAATACAAAGAAACCTCGCTAGGTAGTTATGTAACTACCCTAGAAAAATCAACTCAAAATAATGTATAAAATAGGTTTGAATGAGGTTCACAATTCAGGGGTATAACTGCAAAGAAAAGAAGTAAAACGTTATGCAGCTTGGTCCCTGGTAGGGATTGAAATGCAAAGAAAATAAAATTAATTACATTTAGGTCCCTGTACAGGGACCTAAATGCAATTCCTGGAAACTTTGGCAATGGATCTGAAATCTGAACTCCGCTCGGCTAATGATGTGAATTTTCGACTAGTTCGAAAATGATGGTCTGGTTTAGAAGCTGTGAATGGAACTCAACCACACGATATGGATACGTGTCAAAAGCCTGCTACACGATTGTTCTTCAAGACTGTTCTTCCCCAAATCAAATGCTGGTGACGAGGGTGACTTCTCTGTCCGCTCTCCGACGATGGAATGATTGGGCCATCCTCCAGTAGGGCAGAGGGGTGACTCATTCACCCCTCGAGCTCGCCTGCAGTGGAGAAGATGTCGAGGACGGCAGAGATGCTCGTGAGACGTTGAAGAAGATCTGAGAAAGTAACTGGGGTCCAAACCCTAGCTTTCCTCCTGCTTATCCTTGGATTTGGCGAACATGATGAGCTCTAGACGAAATTTCTCAAATTAGTTCATTCCAGATGATATGATTACCTACAAGAAGAGTATTAATGCTCGATTCATCAAAGAATCGGCCAAGAAATGTTAGGAAAATTGTGGTTCACCATAGACTTCCAGAAACATCATATGTCAAGTGAAAATGGAAGGGGAATCGAAGTGATATTAGTATGTGATTTTCTATGCGACTAAAAAGGTGACTAGAGATCTCTAATTTCATCTGTAACATCACTAATTGAGGTGCAAAGGTTAATGAAATCAGAAGATGAAAGTGGAGGTTTGACCTGGAAGAAGAGGTGTATTACCTCAGATGATTGTTCGACGGTCGGTCTTTACAGAAGCTTCATGCACGCATAGGCACGATGCAAGGTCAGAGGCGACCTTGGAACCACTCTCCGTCGAAGCCTCTTCCACATGGTGACGCCTACTCTATCGTCTGTCACCTGAGGTAGAACCGACGATGCTTGGAAGATGGAGGTTTCGATCAGTTAAACTGGACTGGAGAAAGTTAGTTGCGATGAGGCAACTTTGGGAATATTTATAGAGAAATCGACGATGATTTAGGAAGGAATCGATGGGTAGTGTGGATCTTGGATGTTAGATCTAAGGATTCAAGGGTTAGGATTAGATGAAGAGGATAGGATGAATGCGGGGAAATTGGTTAAAAATGGGTGGTTATAACAGAAGCCAATGTCCTGCCTTCTTGAAGAAAATGAACCAGGTGCTGACACGTGTCAGCCCTTGGTTTGCCGAATGTATGAATTGTATTACAAATTAGGGAGTAAGTAGTAAATGAGGTTATTTTAAATAGATATATGTTGAAGAGGATTTTGCGAGGGTCTAGAGATCTCGCAAGGCGAGAAATCTAGTTGATGCGTTGACCGCTAACGAAACCCGACTTCAGACAACAATTAACTCACAATGATAATTAAGCAATAAAAAGTAGTACTGAGTTAAAATTTATTATAACTCTATAACAAGGATGTGTACAGATGCAATTATGTAGAGTGTCGAACACATGGAACAAGCAGGATAGATCGGGCAAATAAATGCACAAAATGTGATTGTGAACTATTTGTCTATAAGTCTCTTTTTTGAGTTTTTAATTTTTAATTTTTATTTGATTTTTAAATATTCAAATATTTTTTGTGGTTTGATCTTTATAAATAAAATTATAGTAACAATAATATAAATAATAATGATAGATATATATAAAGATATCTCGATTTACTAAGGGAGGGATATAAATGAAAGAAATAGAGAGAATATTTTTTTGATTTTTAAAATAGGTCAGATAAATTAAAAAAAAGATTCTAAAATATTTTTGGTGTTTCAATTAATTTTCCAAATATTTTTTAGAAATTTTTAGAAAAATGCAAGTAAAAAGATAAAGCGTGTAATTCTATACTTGGAAAAATAAAGCAAATAGGACACTAAAAAATACTATCAATAACTCAACATGAAGTTCTAAAATTATATCTATATTTTTCCTAGATAGACAAGATTATATAAAATAAACAAGACTTTGGTTTTGGGTTATAGATACTATTTCAATTTTTAGTGGTTTTTGCAACTTTTGAAATACTTTTGAGTTTTTGGACTCTAGACCTAATATTATTGAATGCCCTTCGGATGTGACATAGATATAGATGAAGGCAAGCTGCAATATTTTTTTGGTATTTCTCTGAGATGTTATGAATATATCAAAAATAAAAATAGTAGAACGGTTGAAATGCAGTTTTTGAATTTTTTTACTTCTCAAGTAAGAAGATAAAAATACAACAAAAATCTGTAATTGTAGAACAAATTTAGGGGCAGACGGACATATTTTTATATTTTTAAATAGATGAAAGTGCTCCATAAATAAATAAATCACTCAACATATCGTAGAAATTCTACAAGACACAAATCAAAATATTTTTTTATGAAATTTAAATGCAAATTCGGCCCCATAAATTCTGACAACATATCCAAAAATGAGCAAGTGATATTAAGTACGTAAAGAGTTATAAATAAAATAAGCCAAATTAGTACCCTGAATTCAAAATATCAGCATTAATAGTTTGTACATCAGAATATTTTGAAATTTGGAAGTAATGTAGACCTTTGAAGCAGCTTTCTAACCAAAAAATTCTCACAGAAATGGAGTTCGGATGAATGATTTATAAGCATATAAGTGCGGGGGTACAGATTAAAATATAAGAACGAAACTGTAGCTCAAAACTAAGCTCGAAAACTCCCTGAAATAACCCAAAAATGCAGGGAAATGGATGCCAAACTCCCCACTAATCCAGGTGGCCTTTAGAGGCTCTTAGATGGCTGGGGCATACGCTTAAAATACCAGAAGTAAATGGGTGTATGCACAAAATTTCTACCCCTTGGATGGATGGCCGAGATTAGAAGGAGAGGGACGGATCCAATAGTGGCTGCTATCCACCCCCTCCCTTCTTCTTCCTTTGGACAGCAACAACAAGAAGGCTGATCTAAGGGCCGATGGCGCGCGACGGCGTGAAGGTGCTCCGATGTACCTGCAACTAGAAGAAGGCTCGAGTTTAAAACTCGGATAAGATCTTAGGTACACAAAAAATGGGATATGAATGGTTTTACCTTCGATTTGGTGAGGGAAGAATGAGGTGCTTCGATCACCATATGTGGTCGAAGATGGAGGGGGTTGTGTGGGAGGATATGTAGAATAGCAGAGGATGGCGGTGGTGAGATGTGAGCCGCATGGAGGAGGATGAATGAAAGTTGAAGATGATGGGTTGTTACACTACAACAAGAAGAAAAACTAAATCTAAAAGTTACCTACAAGACGGAAAATGTAGCATGTGAAGGTAGTCGCCTATGGTGATCGATTCTCCTATGAGAATGACCGGTCAAGGCCTCGATTCGGGCGGTGAAGAGGCTTGACAGAGACGAACTCCGTGGTACAATAGAGCTAGAACACCAAGGGATCACACCAATGGAAGGTGGTTGATGCCCGCAACCTCTCTGTCACAAATGAAATGGGAACTAGAATGAAGGCTTTAATGGTGGATGGGTTCAAAAATGGAGTTGTGGCTCTTTCTATTTGGTGGAGTAATGGAAGAGTGGTGCTTACTGGTGGTGGGCTAATCTGGGTGGAAGAAGGTGTAAGAGAGTTGGTGGGTTTTTGCATGAAATAGGAAGAGAGAAGATGAAAGTGAAAAGGTTGAGTCCAAAATAAAGGAGACATGAGATGAAGTTGTATGTATCAACCAATGGGAATAGGATAATTCAAAAATTTTGGACTCTAGTGGTTGTCTTCATGATCTATGTGCATCAATCATAAAAAGAGGTTTTTCAAATAAAGTGTGCTTGAAATAAATAATAGGATACCTAAAAATAAAAACTCAAATCATAAAACTTTCTCAAAATAATGCCATAAAAATATTGCATAAAAAAGTTTTGCAAAAGATGTAAAATTTAAAAAGTATTTTTGATGGTATAAAATACCCATTTTAGATTTTTTATGATTTTTACTTTTGTTTTCTTGTTAATAGTACTATCATATTATGTTTTACATAATATTAGCTACTTGAAGATATTTTTGTTGATTTTTTATTTTTAGTAGAAGTGCTAAAGATAAAATACAAGCCAAGTTGACTTGTATGGAAACATCCTATTTTTTGTATTTTTTATTTTATATTTTTAGTCGCTTTTATATTTTAAATAGAAAGTAGAATGTACAACTAATAAAATTGAAATCATAAGAAAAGGAGTTAAAATGGAATCTATACAAAAGAATGAAAAAGCCGTAAACTATTGTACAACAGGGGTTCAAAACCTAACTTTTGCACCGTAACTCCAAAAAATATGAAACTACCTTCATTAAATAGCTTATTAAAATATATATAACTAAAGATTATTTTTATATATTTTGAGTTTTTATTTAGGAGATATGGGTCTGGGGAATTGGAATTTAGGATTCTTATTTAGATTGTAACATTTTTTGTGTACTATTTTTTTATAAATGCAATTTTGTATTTTTCTATCTTTAATTATCTACAACTTTCATGTTGAAAGTTTCTTTATTTGAAGTATAAAAATTAGAACTAAAAATAGGTCCCAAAAATGAATAAAAAAGAATAAAATAAATAAGGATTATAGTATTTTGGCCCTTATCTCCCCTTACTTTATTCCTTGTCGACCTAGTCATTGAGATGCCTAGATCTCGGGGTTTAGGGTCATAAAATATCTTCAATATTTTATTTTATTTTATTTTCTTTATTATATAAATTTGGCTTTAAAAACTGTATTTTATACACTATTTCCACAACAATGCATGAATGTTAAAATGCAAGAATTAAGGCTATTTACACAGATTTACTAGGGTTTTTAAGATCAAAATGATAGAATAAAGATAATGAAACGGAGATTCATCATCACCCTATACTTTCCTTTGCTAATCCCTAGCAAACACATATGCAATAAGTGCAGAAAAGAAAAATAAAGAAAAGAAAAACTAGAAAGATGGATTAAATTTAATTATCAAACCTGTCTTCACAAAATCAAAGTTTGGAGCTTAAGTCGGACCTTTGAAATTTAAGTGCAGGAAGAACCTTCAGGAATCGGATTTGAAATCCAATAGCCTTCGAGAATCCCAAAACTTTGCTCAAATCCCCTCTATAGTCAGTTCAGAATATTTCAACTCATACGCAAACCCTTATGACTAGGAATCCGACTCATATAGTGTAAGTGATGGTGGCTCTCCCCAACTGAAATGACAAGGATACTGACTTCTCCAGCATGACAACCCTATAATTTCTCAATCCAGTAACTCCTTCCTCGAGGAGAGGGGTATTCCCTTCTAAGTTCAAGTATCAACCAACTTAAGAGGAGGGGGTGAAGAGAAGAATGGATGGTAGCCAGTGTAGCTACCATCCCAGGATGCAAGACCGGTGTAATCAAGTCATCCAGCTAGAGGCTCACGTAATTTGACTTTGAAGCTCAAGCTTGCTTATTGACTATACAAATATATACTCTCCAGCGGGCATTTTATTTTTATTCAGGATGTCCACTTTTTTGGAGATTTTGCTTTTTGCTTATTTTTTCTTTTTTTCCTTTTTTCGAAATGCTATATACAACAACATTTACATAGGGAGTTTTTCCTCTTGATCCAGTAGACTATCCCTCTTTTGAAGCTTTATTGCAACCCACACTCTCCTGTCTTCAAAATTCATCATCACTGGACGGATTGGGGGTGCACTTCCCTCCCTAGAGGAGGACAAATGTTTCCACTTGTGTGCGTCTCATACCGGCAAACCCAACCCCCTCACCATTCCAATGGAGTTGAGCCACGTGAAAGATGCAGGTGTCCAAGTTAGGTCATTATCGACAAGAGCCATGCGTGTGCTCCGAAATACTCTACTTAGGCAGTCAAGAATCCATTGAACCAAGTCTCGTGATCCTCAAAGAATTAATTCAACTAAACCTGAAGTACCTCAATTCCAGCTCATATAAGGTTCCTGCTAATTAGGTAGATTTAAAGTCCAACCAAGCTCCAATCTTCGAATTCTACTTAGAGTTTTTCAATTATTAAGCTCAATCCAAAAAATGTTAATGCTATGCAAATGTTATGTAGAATGTAGAAATTATTTTGGTGATGCAATTTTCAAAGGTTTAGAATTTTTATGGATTTCGCAAAATATGATGCATATGTAATTTTTTTGTATTTTTCAAAAGATTTTTCCAATATTTTTGGTATTTTAATTTTGCAAATGTTTTTAGGATTTTTGAAAAGCAAAAGATTTTGGCCAAAAACTAGTTACAAATATTTACACATGGATGCAACTTATATTTACAAGAATTGAGATTTTTAAGAATTTACAAAGGGTAGGTGCTCAATTTTATAGATCTATATATATATAAAGATTTTTAGTGTGATGTATATATTCCTTAAACTTTATTTGAAAAAGATTTTTCAAATAATTTTGAAAACAATAGTCCAAAATATTTTTACAAAGAATTTTTACAAATATGTACACACATTTGAAATTCATTTTGCAAAGGTTTTTCAAACAGTATAAATAGATTTTTTAAAAAAAAAAAATACTTTTACAAACATTTTTCAAACCATTTGCAAATAATTTTTCAAACATTTTAATTTCACTCAAAAAAATAAATTTTTCACACAAAAATGTTTTGCAAAGGTTGAAAATATTTAACAAAATCTTTCGCAGATAGTTTTCAAAAGATTTTTCAAAAAGTTTTTTTCAACCATTTTACAAAAAATATTTTTACATGATTTATTTATCAGAAAATACAAAATGAATTTGAGAAATAATCTACATATTATTAGAAATAATCTACATATTATTATTAAATGTTTTTAATGAATCTTAATAGCAATAGTTAGCCATAATTCTTAGGAAAAATATGAAAGTATGAGTTATGGCTAAAGTATATATATACGACCCCCCAATACTTAGCTTGAGTTATGTCCTCATAGATCAAAAAGAAAAAGAGAAGACATAACTCGTACTGAGTATAGACAAGTCTGAAGAATAAACGAATGAAGGAATGAATGAACAAATAGGAAGTTAACCCTAAGTATAGTGGACTGTACACAAAGTAGGGAGGGTCAAGGGTGGGAATGAACAGATCGTACTCAGACTGTCTCCCCCTATACTTAGGGTAAGATAACCCTAAGTATAGACAAGAAGAGGATACAGTGGAGAGGATCAAAGAATAGAAGAAATCAGGGTGCCCACCCCCCTATACTTTGGATAAAGTACGTCCTAAGTATAGAAGACTGACAAAAGGGGGCGACACCTTTTTGGTAGAAAAAGAAGATATAAAAGGAAAAGAAGAAAAGAAAAAAGCGATTTGAAGATGGAAGAAGATAGAGGAGAGGATGTACACATCACTCCTCATATACTTAGGGTAAAAGAAGCCATAAGTATGGGAAACAACAGGATTGATGAAACGGAACTACAAACGAACACTCAGCTCATCCACCCCTCCTATACTTAGGACAAAGTACGTCCGAAGCAAGGCACACACGAGAATGGGTGAATGAGCGAAAAGGGAGAGGGACGGAGATGAACAAAAGGAGATACACAACAAAGTGGATATACAAATGATCAAGAAGTTGAAAGCAAACCTTCTTGCGGGACCGCTGAGGGATAGATCTGACAAGGTGGAGCTCGACATCGGGGTCCTCAGATGACACAAACTGATCAGGGTCGACACAGTGAAGCTACTAAATGGTCCTAGAGTGAAGAGGCAAAAGCGGGTGAGTGGAAGTAGTACGGTTAGGTCCAGCCTTGGGTGTCTCACTAATGTCATCGTGAGAAGGGATGAACTCATCATCGGAAGAAGTGTAGTCGGTATCGTACTACGAGGTCTTGTCCAGGTCAAAACCGAAAGAACCAAACTCATCAGTGGAAGTAGTCGAACTATATTCGTACTCTACAGTCTCAACCGGGTCATCATTCTCATCAAAAGGCCCGAATTCATGAATAAAAGAAACAAGAACAAATTAGGACAGTCTCATCAATATCTGCCCTCCGCTCAATGGTATGGATCGTGTAAATCCCGCGAATGTCATCAACACATCGCCAACTCCCAGAAGACGGAACTCCAAGGTCCATGCTTTCCAAGTCTTCCTCCATAGAGAGGAATTCTTGGGTCCCATTGTAATCCAATAAGCAGCAAAATTCTCTAATGGTCTCATCAAGGTCATGGACCTAAGGGTCAGCCAGAATCAGTGAAGGTGCATCAGGTGCAGGTCTCTAGTCAGTAGTGGGTGCGGTGATCACCACCTTGCTCTCATCAACAGGATGGAAGCAAATATCTCCTGATCCATAATCAATAACGACCCTCGCAGATGAGAGGAATGGTCGTCCCAAGATGATTGGAGAGTGCTCCCCTGTGTAGGTCTCCAAGGGCAATACGATAAAATCAACATTGTACTTCATGCCCGAAATCGAATTAACAACATTTTCAAGGATACCCTTCGGCCTATTGATAGATCCATCATCAAACTGTACTATCATCATGGTCTTCTTTAGAGGCCTTAAGTGAAGAGACTGTATCAGCGAGAAGGGTAATATGTTCATCGAAGCACCGCCTTCTAGGAGAATGTGATCACATGTGTGGTCAGAGATGGTGCAACTAATGAAAGGTGTAGTAGAGTTCTTTTTTCCTTGGAATGGGACAGTGTGTGATAGCGTGGGCAGTGGTCATGGTCAAGATATGATGCTCAGATCTGCTCCTCCGCATTCTCTTCTTGGGAAGAGGAACAAATTAATCATTCATGGCCTGCTGAAGTGGGGTACGGATGATCTCATGAATGGTGGCCACAACTTCGGGTTCGGTCAATAATTTTTTGATTTTTAGACCTCCTCCACACAAGGAAGGAAGTCAGAATCATCATCTACACGAGGAATGCCAAGAGCAGTCTATACAGCGGCATCCTCGGGGTAAAAGGTGGGACAAGATGTGAATGGTTGTGTGGGTGAATGATCTGGCAGATGGTACCTCTCCTCGCAGTCTAATGATTGCAAGCTCTCATGATAATCCTCAAATGATTCTGAATCCTCAAAGAATGGAGTGACATGTTGGATCATATTTATGCTAAATATATCATTCATCCTTAAGTTCATATGCTCCATCACCTGATTCAAGGTCTCAAGTGTGGAAATCATTAGAGGTGACTCCAAAATCTCAGGATCGGGTGTGTTGAATGTGGGTGGTGGGGTGGACAAAAATCACATTCCGGATCGATGTACTCAAGGGAGAGTGGGTTGTCGAAATGTTAGGGTGATGGTAGTGGAAATTATGGGAAAATGTCAAGATCTGAATCCTGAAATAGTGGGTTGGTTGGATATGCACCAACTGAGTTGAGACAAGTGAAAGGTGCAGGTGTCCAAGTTAGGTCATTATCAACAAGAGCCATGGGTGTGCTCTAAAATACTCTACTTAGGCATTTAAGAATCCATTGAATCAAGTATCATGATCCTCAAAGAATTAAGTTAATTGGACCTGAAGTACCTCAATTCCAACTCCTATAAAGTTCCTATTAATTAGGTAGATTTAAGATCCAACCAAGCTCCAATCTTCAGATTTTACTTAGATTTGTTCAATTATCAAATTCAATCCGAAAAATGCTAATGCTATGCAAATGCTATGCAAAATGTAGAAAATATTTTTTGTGATGTGATTTTCAAAGGTTTTGAATTTTTACGGATTTTTGCAAAAGATGATGCATATGCAATTTTTTGTATTTTTCAAAAGATTTTTCCTGTAGTTTTGTATTTTTGTTTTGCAAATATTTTTGGAGTTTTTGAAAAACAAAAGATTTTGGCCAAAAACTAGGTAAAAATATTTACACAGGGATGCACCTTATATTTACAAGAAGTCAGATTTTTAAGAATTTACAAAGGGTCAGTGCTCAATTTTATAGATCTATATATACAAAGAATTTTAGTGTGATGTATATATTCCTCAAACTTTATTTGAAAAAGGTTTTTCAAATAATTTTGAAAACAATAGTCCAAAATAATTTTTATAAAGAATTTTTTCAAACATGTACACACATTTGAAATTCATTTTGCAAAGGTTTTTCAAACATTATAAATAGATTTTTTTCAAAATATTTTTGCAACCATTTTTCAAACCATTTGCAAACAGATTTTCAAATATTTTTATTTCACACAAAGAAAATAAATTTTTCACACAAAAACTTTTTGCAAAGGTTGAAAACATTTAACAAAACATTTGGCAAATAGTTTTCATAAGATTTTTCAAAAAGTTTTTTTCAAACATTTTGCAAAAATTATTTTTACCTAATTTATTAATCAGTAAATACAAAAAGAATTTGAGGAATAATCAACATCTTGTTTTAAGTGTTCTTAACGAATTTTAATAGTAATAGTTAGCCATGATAATTAAGAAAAATATGAAAGTACGAGTTATGGCTAAAGTATATACGGGATATATACGACCCCTTATACTTAGCTTGAGTTATGCCCTCATAGATCAGAAAGAAAAAGAGAAGACATAACTTGAACTGCGTATAGACAAGTCTTCTTGCTTCGCTATCTTCTTGATGTCGGTCTATCCCCGCCTGTGACAATCTGGTTGAGCCTCCGCATGTGACAATCTAGTTAAAGAATAAACGAATGAAGGAATGAATGAACAAATAGGAATTTAACCGCCCCCTATACTTAAGATCAACTAATCCTAAGTATAGCGGACTGTACATAAAGCAGGGAGGGTCAAGGGTGGGAATGAACAGATCGTACTCAGACTGTCTCCCCCTATACTTAGGGTAAGATAACCCTAAGTATAGACAAGAAGAGGAGACAGTGGAGAGGATCAAAGAATAGAAGAAATCAGGGTGCACACCCCCCTATACTTAGGACAAAGTACGTCCTAAGTATAGAAGACTGACAAAAGGGGGAGACACCTTTTTAGTAGAAAAAGAAGATAAAAACGGAAAAGAAGAAAAGAAGGAAAGAGATGTGAAGATGGAAGAAGATATAGGAGAGGATGTACACATCACTCCCCCTGCACTTAGGGTAAAAGAAGCCCCAAGTATAGGCAACAAGAGAAGTGATGAAACACAACTACAAATGAACACTCGGCTCATCCACCCCCTCCCCCATACTTAGGATAAAGTACGCTCAAAGCAAGGCACACATGAGAATGGGTGAATGACAAAAAGGGAGAGGGACGGAGATGAACAAAAGCAGATACACAACAAAGTGGATATACAAATGACCAAGAAGGTTGAAAGCAAACCTTCTTGAGGGACCGCTGAGGGATAGATCTGACAAGGTGCAGGTCGACATCGGGGTCCTCAGATGACACAATCTGATCAGGGTCGACACAGTGAAGATCCTCAATGGTCCAAGAGTGAAGAGGCACAGACGGGTGAGTGGAAGTAGTACGACTAGGTCCGACCTTAGGTGTCTCGCTAATGTCATCGTGAGAAGGGATGAACTCATCATCGGAAGAAGTGTAGTCAGTATCGTCCTGCGAGGTCTCGTCTAGCTCAAAATCGAAAGGTCCGAACTCTTAAGTGGAAGTAGTCTAACAATGTTCGTTCTCTACAGTCTCAACCAGGTCATCATTCTCATCAAAAGGCCAAATTCCTGAATAAAAGCAACAAGATCAAATTCGGTCTTAGTCTCATTCATCTCTGCCCTCTGCTCAATGGTATCTATCGTGTAAATCCTGCTGATGACATCAACACATAGCCAAGTCCCAAAAGAAGTAACTCCAAGTTCCATGCTTTTCCGATTCTTGGATCTTAGTTGAAGAGGATTATGCGAGGGTCTAGAGATCTCACAAGGCGAGAAATCCAGTCGATGCATTGACTGCTCACAAAACCTGACTTCAGACAACAATTAACCCACAATGATAATTAAGCAATAAAAATCAGTATAGAGTTAAATTTATTATAACTCTACAACAAGGATGTGTATAGTGCAAGTATGTAGAGTGTCGAACACAGGGAACAAGCATGATAGATCGGGCAAATAAATGCAGAAAATGTGATTGTGAACTATTTATCTATAAGTCTCTTTTTTTGTGGATTTTTAATTTTAAATTTTTTATTTGATTTTTAAATATTCAAATGTTTTTTGTGGTTTGATATTTATAAATAAAATTATAGTAATAATAATATAAATAATGGCAGATATATATATATATAGATATATATAGATATCTAGATTTACTAACAGAGAGATATAAATGAAAGAAATAGAGAGAATATTTTTTATTTTTAAAATAGGTCAAATAAATTCAAAATAAATATTCTAAATTATTTTTGGTGTTTTAATAATTTTGCAAATTTTTTTAGAAATTTTCAGAAAAATGCAAGTAAAAAGACAAAACGTGCAATTCTATACTAGGAAAACTAAGGCGAATAAGACACTCAACAAATACTATCAATAGCTCAACTTGAAGTCCTAAAATATATCTATATTTTTCCTAGATAGATAAGATCATATAAAATAAAATAGGACTTTGTTTTTGGGTTTTTGACATTCCATTTTTTAGTGATGTTTGCAAGTTTTGAATTTTCTTTGAGATTTTGGAAACTAGATCTAATAATATTGAATGTCCTGGATATGATATAGATATAGATGAAGGCAAGATATAGTATATCTTTGGTATTTTTTTGAGATGTTATGAATATATAAAAAATAAAAGATATCAGAAAGATTGAAATGCTATTTTTTATTTTTTTGACTATTCAAGTAAGAAGATAAAAATAAAACAAAGTCTGTAATTGTAGAACAAATTAGTGGTAGACGGACATATTTTTAGATTTTCAAATAGATGAAAGATGCTCTATAGATAAATCAATCACTCAAAATATTGTAGAAATTCTATGGGACACAAATCATAATATTTTGTATGAAATTTGAATACAAATTCGGCCCCACAAATTCCTACAACATATCCAAAAATGAGCAAGTGATATTAAGTACTTAAAGAGTTATTAATAAAATAAGCCAAATCATTACCCTAAATTCAAAAATTCAGCATAGTAGTTCGTATATCAGAATATTTTGAAATTTGGATATGATGTAGAACTTTGAAGCAGATTTCTAACAAAAAATCTCATAGGAAATAGGGTTCAGATGAATGATTTATAAGTATTTAAGTACAGGGGTATAGATGAAAACATAAGAACGAAAATGCAGCTCAAAACTATGCTCGAAAACTCCCTGAAATAACCCAAAAATGCAGGGAAATGGATGCGAAACTCTCCACTAATCCAGGTGGTGTTTAGAGGCTCTTAGATGGCTGGGGCACACGCTTAAAATACCAAAAGTAAAGGGGTGTGTGCACAAAATTTCTACCCCTTAGATGGATGGCCGAGATTAGAAGGAGAGGGACAGATCCAACTGTGGTTATTGTCCGCCCCCTCCCTTCTTCTTCCTTTGGAAAGCAACAACAAGAAGGCTGATCTGAGGGCCGATGGTGCGCGACAGCATGAAGGTGCTCCGATGTATCTGTAATTAGAAGAAGGGCTCGAGTGTCAAACTCGGCCAAGATGTTAGGTGCACAAAAAATAGTATATGAATGGGTTTTCCTTCGATTTGGTGAGGGAAGAATGAGGTGCTCCGACCACCGTATGTCGTTGAAGATGGAAGGGGTTGTGTGGGAGGATACGTAGAATAGCAGTGGATGGCAGTGGTGAGATGTGAGCCGGCTGATGGAGGATGAATGTAAGTTGAAGATGATAGGTTGTTACACTACAACAAGAAGAAAAACTAAATCTAAAAGTTACCTACAAGAAGGAAAACGTAGCATGTGAAGGTAGTCTCCTATGGTAATCGATTCTCCGATGAGAATGACCGGTCATGGCCTCGATTCGGGCGGTGAGGAGGCTTGACGGAGACGAACTCCGTGGTACAATGGAGCTAGAACACCAAGGGATCACGCCAATTAAAGGTGTCTCATGCCCACTACCTCTCTGTCACAAAGGAAATGGGAGCTAGAATGAAGGCTCTAATGGTGGATGGGTTCAAAAATGGGAGTTGTGGCTCTTTTTATTTGGTGGAGGAATGGAAGAGATGATGCTTATTTGTGGTTGGCTAGTCTAGGTGGAAGACGGTGTAAGAGAGGTTGTGGGTTTTTTTGCATGAAATAGGAAGAGAGAAGATGAAGGTGAAAAGGTTAAGTCCAAAATAAAGGAGACATGAGATGAAGTTGTATCAACCAATGGGAATAGGATAATTCAAAAATTTTGGACTCTAGTGGGTGTCTTCATGGTCCATGTGGATCAATCACAAAAAGAGAGATTTTCCAAATGAAATATGCTTGAATTAAATAATAGGATACCTCAAAATAAAAACTCAAATCATAAAACTTTCTCAAAATAATGTCATAAAAATATTACAGAAAAATTTTTTGCAAAAGATGTAAAATAAAAAAAAAACTATTTTTTATGGTATAAATTACCCATTTTAGATTTTTATGACTGTCACTTTTGTTTTCTTGTTAATAATACTATAATATTATGTTTTATATAATATTAGATACTTGAAGATATTTTTGTTGATTTTTTATTTTAATAGAAGTGCTAAAGATAAAATATAAGTCAAGTTGACTTGTATGGAAACATCCTATTTTTGTTTTTTTATTTTATATTTTTTAATCACTTTTATATTTTCAATAGAAAGTAGAATATTTGACTAACAAAATAAAATTTAAATCAAAAGAAAAGGTATTAAAATGGAATCTATACAATAGAAAAAATGTAAACTATTGTACATCAGGGGTCCAAAACCTAACTTTTGCACCATAACTCGAAAGAATATGAAACTACCTTCATTAAATAGCTTATTAAAATTATATACAATTAAAAGTGATTTTGATATATTTTGAATTTTTATTTAGGAGATACGGGTCTGGGAAGTTGGGATTTTGGATTCTTATTTAGACTGTAACTTTTTCTCTCTGTATTTTTTGTATAAATTCAATTTTGTATTTTTCTATCTTTTATTTCTCTACAATTATCATGTTCAAAGTTTCTTTATTTGAAGCATAAAAAGTAGAATTAAAAATAGGTCCCAAAATGAATAAAAATAAATAAAATAAATAAGGATTATATTATTTTGACCCTTATCTGCCCCTACTTTATTCCTTGTCGACCTAGTCATCGAGATGCCTAGGTCTCGGGGTTTAGGGTCATAAAATATCTTCAATATTTTATTCTTTTTCTTTTTTTCTTTATTCTATAATTTTGGTACTAAAAACTGTATTTTATACACTATTTACACAACAATACATTATGTTACAATGGAAGAATTAAGGCTATTTACACACATTTACTAGGGCTTTTAAGACCAAAATGATAGAATAATGATGATTAAATGGAGATTTATCGATATAAAAATGAAAATTATAAATAGTTAATTTATCTAAATTATGAAATAATTTTTTTTGTAAATAATAAATATTTACTGAAATATAGTTATTATATTAATAAAGAGATATAAGTAATACTTGATAAATATGTATTTGATTTTTAACTTAATACATTCATAAATAATATTTTTATATATTTTCTTAATTATTAGATTAATAAATAATATATATGTGAATTTTTATGAATTTTAAAAAAATAATTTAAGTATATTAATAAATACAGGTATAAGTTACACAGTTCAAATTTATCTATAAAGTGGGGTTTTTTATTTCTTTAATATATTAAATCATGTTAGAAAATTTTGAAATAAATCAGGATTAAAATGCAACATTATAAATTTATTAAAACAATAATTATTATGTTCTAGATAAAATAAATATCCCAGGAACCCAATTGTGATAAGGTCCCAAAATCACTTTTTACAAATAGACTCTGATTTTAGTGGAATTACTTCCATTAATTAGATAATATTATTTTATAAACTTTAAGGTGAATAGAGTGAAATTTGAGTTCGTATAAGAAAGTTATGATGTTTGGAAGTTGAGAATTTGATAATTTACAAGTTGGATTTCTTGGTGTATATATAAGGTATTATTTTTAACTTATTTTTATATTTTTTCCATACATTTTTAATAATAATTAGGAAAAGAGTTTGGTGAAAAATATGTTCATACAAATTAATTAAAAAACAATGAAAATTTGATAATTGTTAGATAAATAGTGAAGGATGTATAGAGTGTATAATTAATTATTTTTGTATTGTTTTCTTCCCCTATCTCCCCCTACTTACTTGTTTGTCGATCAATTCATGCTGACTTGGTTCGGAAGTTAGGTTATAAATATATCTTATATTTATTTTATAAGTCATATTGTACATATATACATATCTACAATCTGCCTTTTTTTCTTTTTTTTATTTTTATTTTTTAATTATTTACATGTTTTTAATGCTTAAAAGTGTATTTTTATTCATGAATATGCCTTTGATAAAAGATGGAAATTAATGAATATTTACATGTATTTGTTAAGGATTTTAATATAAAATGCAAAAAGAATGTTAATGAATCATGGATTCATCAACCCCCTATACTTAAACTTTGCTAGTCCCATAGCAAACAATTATTTGAAAAATAAGGGAAAAAGAAATAAAGTTAGAATGAATTTTTTTCCCTAAACCAATTCATGAGAACATACAAAGGACAGAGCTTGATCGGGCCTAAAATAAGCATTTTATGGGAGCCTTAACTAGGATTAGGATTTTAATCTCAACAACCCTCAAATTCCACAAATCCTTATTTAGGTTCACCTCAACAGCTAGCTCATATCCACTCATCCATAGCGCTAACTCCATCAACCTTAAATTCAATTTGTAATGTATGTGAATTGTTTTAGCTCTTTCCGCTTAAAGAAGCGAACAAACCACTCATCCCAATAATACACTCCCATTGGTTCCTCATCCAGCTACTTTTTCCTTAGGGAAGGGGGGTATTCCCTTCTAAGGTCATGTATATTTTGTCCACAATTGAATAGAAGGAGAATGTAGAAGAATGAGAAGAGAACTGGAGTATGACCTGTGTAGACGCATCTCCTTGTGAAGTCCGGCCAGTGTAGCTAAGTCTCCACTAAGATGTGCATGCTTTTGGTGGAAGCTCGGTTTATTGTGGTCGTATTTGTATTTGGTGGCTTCTTCTTTGAGTTGTTTTTATAATTTGCTTTCACTGCATTAATCTTTTTGTGCCTCAACTGATATAGCATTTTTCATTCCGATTATTTTTTGAGGTCTTGAAAAAATTGTGCTAGCAAATACTTCCCTCATCCAAATCATTATTTCAACCTTAGTCTCTCCCGTCTTTAGACGTCCATGCCTCTAGACAAGGACAGAAATGCACCACCGAAATAGATTGCCCTTCACAGCCCCATGCAAGTTGAGCTAAGTGCAAAGTGCATGTGTCCCAAGATTGGTTCACTAATGAAGAGTTAAACGGATGACACCAAATGTTCTACCTAGGCACTTTCAATTGACTTCCCAAGCATGGTCTTATAGAACCCAAAGATTTAAGTCAAAGACCCGAAGAGTCTAAATTCTAGTTCCTAACTAGGCTCCTTACAATGAAAGTTAAAGACCATAATCAAGCTCCATCCTTTAGACTATTCCGAATCTTTAGTCCTATAAATCAAACTTGTAATTGAGAGGTCCGAGAAGAATATGTTATTCTAAAAAAATGCTAATGCAAACGCAACCATATTTTTTGAAGCACATTTTCTGAATTCTACTCATTTTTATGGATTTTAAGGATTTTGTAATTTTTATGAATTTCAAGACTTTATATTTTTTATGGATTTTTCAATTTTTATAAACAAGTCTATGTACAAGAATTTTACAAGATAAATTACCCATGTTTTATTTAGATGTAGTGGCTAATGTATTTTACAAATTTTATATGCAAAGGATTTTACAAGGATTAAATGAATTTTATACATATTAATGGATAAGATTTTAAAATAAGTATTATACATATTAAATATATATTTTAGATACATATTTTAAATTAAGAATTTTAAATAAGGACTTTACACATATTTTACTTATTTACGAGGATTTTATAAATAATAAATAAATAAATAATTTTCAAATTAACCCTTACCCACTTTTTATGGATTTTATAGATATAAGAAATCATAAAAATACGAGCTATGGACGTAAGTATATATAGAATATATACTCACCCCCCTATACTTAGTTTGTGATATATCCTCATAGCATCAAAAGAGAAAATTGAAGACATAACTCTTGTTAAGTAAAAGTGGGTGAAAAAGAATAGAAGAATAAAAGTCAGTCGACCCCCTACACTTACGATCATGTCATCGTAAGTATAGTGGAAGACAAAAATGAGGTGAATGAGGGAAAAAGAATGTACAAGAAGGAACAAAAGGACGAAAGGAAGACGAAATCAACGAAATCACTCGGTCCCCTCTATACTTAGAATAAGGCATCCTAAGTATAGAAAAGAATGTGGTAAAAAATTAGGGATCAATGATTCGTATAAAGGAAAGGATATACAAGAGAAAAGTAAAAAGAACAAAATTGAAAGATGTAAAGCAACGGGCAATCGGTCCCCCCTATGCTTAGGATCTGGTATCCTAAGCATATAAGATGAGCAAAAAAATAGGGACGATTGTGATCTATGAAGAATATACATGTGGTGTACTCCATAAAATCAAAATGCTCATAGGTCTCTGTACAGGATGAAATGAAGTGGAAGAGTAGTCATGCATCATGTACAAAGTAGATCATCTCAACTTGGGTCATACTGAGTCATCTGTTGTACATGTGTGTACCGATCCCTGGCTATCTGAGTAGAGCTACCTCTGTAAATGAACTCTGCGCATGGCATAGGTCTCTCTACTGTAATATGTATCTCTGGAGTCAGACTACAGAAGGTGTCTATATGTGTAACCGTCACACCATCCGAATCTCTATGTTAAATAGATTGTACGATCTGTGAAATATAATCAACTAACTCTCGTGTTGGAATATGTGCACTCTCAATCTCCGGCACTGAGATGTCTACTGCAAATGACTGCTCATCTGGATCTGATGTGAATTCTGTATCTGTATGTGAACAGTCATCTGAAGAACTAGGTACCATGTCATCTACCCTATCTCATGTAGGATATCGTGGTATCAAAATAAACGCTCTCAAGATCAAGAGACTGCGTCTCATCTATGTGCTGACAGTCATCTACAAGACGAAATCTGCAATCTAGCATGTGACATGGTGAGTTCCAGAATCTTTCTTCTTTTTAGCTACCTTATTCTGAATAGCACATGAAGTGGCCCTGGTTAATACATGCTTTTCAACTCGTGATCTCTTTTTCCGGTGTGTTGTGCATCTATTCATCAACTGATTCTTGAGCGTAGGAAAATGACCCAATGCATCGTGAAGTGGAATCTTCAAAAAAATGTGATCTTTCAATAATCATTCAATTTCTGGGGTGATAACATTCTTTTTGCTATTTCTCTTTCCTTCTCCATACAACACATTGGGAAAAGGAACAATCTCGGGAACAACAAAATTTATTTTATTTTCATCTATAGTGGAATCGGCATGTACATCGAGAGTCTCAAAAGTATGTACAAAACTCTCTAAAATGGGAGAAGAAAAATATGTATCGGGAATGTCTGCATGGTCTGGTGTGGTATCATCGTCTGACTTGCACGTGTCCATGTCAACTGTCTCTGCATCGCTCCCCTCTCTCTGATCATCAAGCAGGATATCATGTGGATCCTCCTCATCATGGTGATCCTCCTCATCAGCATCAAGATGTGTATTATCAAACTCATCACGGATTGTCTCTCGTTCCTCATGTGCCCTCTCCTCTACTCTATTAGGTGCTCGTGGTGATGTACCGCTCCTGATACGAATGAAGCTAGATAAAAAAATCAGGAAATGAGATCGTACATATAATGGCATCTACATGATCCGTGTGCCTCCTCTTGTTGTTCGGGTTCATGTGAGGCTGGAATGGAAGAGTGGTCTTGGGCACGGTTAATTCATCCAAACGATGGTTAACCCGCTCCATCTCTGTCTTGTGTGGTCTAAAGTGTGCTCAACATGTCCATGATCTGGTTTAGTGCCAGGACCTGTGAATATATCTGACTCAGTGTGGTGACCCAAGCTGTCTACTCTCTCCTACCTAGGAGTGTGTTGTTGTAGTGTGTATGGCTGAGGAGATCTTTATGTTGTAAAAAACTGTTGTTGCTGCTGGTAATGATGTGGTTGTGAATGTGTAGCAGAGTACTGAAAAGAATGTGGTTGATATGCATGCTGGTGAAACTCTTGCTGCGTGTAGTGCTAGACGTGCTGGAAATGTGTACTTCCATGCTACGGATGCATATATTGTTGTTGCTGCTACTGGTGTACGCTCTGAGGAGTAAAGTGTGGTGAAGGTTGAATCAGAGCATACGATATCCCGTTGATCTCAATAGTGGTCTGAGAATAAACATCAACATCTCCATGGCTGGTGATATGACTCGGGTCGGCAATGGATGGATCCTCGTGCCAATCAATCTGCGGAGTCTTAGTAGGCTGAACCGGTTCTCTTTGAACAAACTATATCTGATGGGTGGGAGGAGCGGGTTAAGATCTCCGAACAGGCTGAGAAGTAGAAGAAGGACGGGATTGCTGGTACTGAAGCTGTAAATCCATCACCTTCTTCATCAGATCTCTCAACTGCTGGGGAAGTGATGAGAGTTTCTCCAACTCTCGTAGAGGCTGCAAATCCTGAACTTGCTTTTGAATCACGTCGACTAATGTAAGCTTCTCACTAATAAATCCCATGTCAGACCATGACTCAAACTCTGAAACATGCACCACCTTCTAATGCTCTCTGTGGTGTGGTGGTTGTGGGTCCTTATGGAATGCCTGAGTAGAATCAATGATGCATGAATTCCCTGCCATCCCCTCAAAGATGGACCAAACTGACTTGGCATCCCTATTCAGATAACTGCCTTCACATGCGACACTCAATAGGCCCTATGTATCCATTTGTAGTCCTCTAAAATAATTCTGCACAAGCACCTTCAAAGGTATCTCATGATGTGCGCATCTCTCTGTAAGATCCTTAAATCAGTCACGTGCCTCATGGAATGATTCATGCGGTAGCTGTGTACAATTGGAGATCTGACTCCTCATCATGTCCGTCCTAGAGGAAAATATTTACGTAGGAATGTGGATTTCAGATCATCCCATGTTCAGATCTCCCTCCCCAAATGACTCAACCAGTAAAGTGCCTTATCTGTTAAAGCAAAGGGGAAGGCCTTGAGGCGTATGGCCTCCTGCGTAACTCATGGATAGCAAGTCGTACCACAAATCATCTCAAACTGTTGCAAAAAAGTAAATGGCTCTGAATGCACCAGATTCTAGTAGTTCGGTGGAGGATGCTGGACAGAGACCAGGGGAGGAGCTCTATCTCCAAACTCTGCCCCTGCTGATGCTCAAGCATTCTAAACATGATGGAGATACAACTCAAGATCCGAAGAAGTGCTTCCCATTGACATCGAGGGGATGATGGAGAGATATCTCTATGGATGGGGTGTGCGTTTAAGAAAGGTCCGAAGGTTAGATCTGCACGATGAAGATGTTGAGGAAGGACCTCACAAGGAGATGCTCTGATGTTGTGCTAGTCCTTTCTTCTTGCTTTGCTTCTCGGATGGAGATTCACACAGTGGGGGTGTATTGTTGATGCCCTTCGTTGAAGTGATGGCGTGTTTGTCCAATAATCATGCTCTAGATTTGAGGCTGATCTGAGGCCGATCGGGTGGGTGAACTTCGACAGAGCAACTGGGATTCCTCATCTCCTCGATTGTTGTTGAAGGTTCCAACAGGAGACGTATGCACATGAGCCTTGCAAGTCTCAACCCGATGCTGAAGAAGATGGTGAAATGGGTGGTGGAGTCCGTTCAGATTAGAGAATACAGAGACCTAATGTTTGGATCTTTGCAAGATCCAAGAGGGGGCAAATGTGAAGAGGCATGATGGAGAAGAATTGGGGGTCATCGGAGTTTGGGTTGGATTCAAGACACAACAAAGGAGATGACAAGAAGGTTTGGGAAGGAGTAGATGTAGCAGTATAATAAAGAAAAGCAAAATGTGAAATGGGAGGAAGAATGAAACATGTAGGTAGATGTATGCTCGAAAATGGATGTGTGCATGGGAAAAAGCTCTATAGGGAGCTCGGGTCTTCGCTCATGTCGTCGAAGTACAACGAGCAGGGCGGCTACGCGAAGTAGCTGCAGCAAGGGTGGGGCCCTTGGATCTTGCTAGAGACAAGGAGCTGGTTGTCGTTTCTACCGATGGGCCGCTCTCGCTATCACCGACATGGTTGGGAGCTTGAACTCTTTCTCAGGAGTATGGCAGATAGGCTCAACGGAGGGAGGCCGATGGGCTTTTGATGGGAAGGGCGTTGGTAGAGTGACTTGCGGAGAGGGTTTCAGAGATGGATCATGGTGTTGGATCGACAGGGGCCATTGGAAGGAGGCCGGAGGACTCAAAGATGACTTGGAAGGAGGAAGATAGAGTCTCCTCCGTTGGATTACATCCAGATCTAAGGGTGGAGAGCAAGCCACGTGGAGGTTATTCGAGAAGAGGGATAATAAGAAGACTTCAATGTCCATAGGTGGAGATTAATTGTGTTGGGATTAAGTGGGGGGTGCGTGGCAGCTCCATGAGATGCCACGTGTCGCCTCCACAAAATTCAGAGAATAAAAAATGGAATAAAATCGAAATAAAATAAAAACGACCTTGAATCAAAAGGTTTTCTTCAAAAACATTATTTGTCTTTACAAGATCTACAACTTTTGTGAAGAGATCATGACCAAAAGACATCATCTACAAAAAATAGAATTTTTATGGTATTTCATGTATATAAACCATATTTTTACATTATCTCAAACTAGGATTTGATTTTATTTGACATATATAAAAGTTAGTATTTTTTTGATAATTTTTCTTTTTAATATTAGTGATATGTACACAATAGAGTTAATTTTATTTCATTTTGAGTTGATATAAATTAATTGAAAATAGGTGAAATTAGATCAAAATACATGTGATTATACACAAAAACAATATAGGGCTTTTATTAGGAATGTAATACGTAACAATTGGCCTTTACTATCCGCACACTATGGATTGATGATTTCATTATTTTAAGGGATTTATTGGTTGAATTGTCTTGAAAATTGAGCTAAAATCAAATTATAATGTGGACGAACCATGGATTCATCACTCATTATTTCTTCTTGTGTTGAGTCTACACCTTCGTGCTTTAATCACTTCATGCACGTAAGATGATTTCCAGTTCCTTCACATGATGATAGTTTCGGATTGTCAATATGAGTACCTTCTCAAGCAACGATGATGGCTCTCCGATGAAGACTACAACCGAATTGGTGATGCTCCGATGAGGGGAGAGAGGATGGGCAGTTAGGGATTGAGAGGATAAAACACTTCTCTCAGATTTATAGGAAATGGATGGTATTCGGATCGACATGGATCCTTACATGGATCTCAACTCATCACCTTTAAACATTGATATCTTGAGTTAGAAAACTCAAAATTTGATGTTCTTGAGTTCACTGAAAAGGTCTAGAAATGACATGATCATTTATTATTTTTTGATATCCAGACCTCTATAATTTTAAAATAAAATATATGATTTGTATAATGACCAATCGCATTTCTCATTCCACCACGACCAATGAGTAAATTGGGGTAGGAATTTAATATGTACGATATGAACTATTTATGGATAGATGAATAGTACATGCTATGATGCATGATATTTATTTATGTATTCTTCTACATTATTAATTCAGTAGAGTACACACCCGCTTAAATAGTCTAGTGGAAGTGTAGTGTGGCTACCACCCAAAAGAGCACGGTTCAAATCACCCTTTATGGGGGTTGCGTTAGGTAGTCGACAACCAGCGTAAAAAATAGTCGAATCTTCCAACATGGATTTGTGCAAGAATTCATGCAGCTAATCCTATTTATAGTCGGAGAAGGCTTTGCCATTTTTAGGGTGGACACCCGTGCTTTGCACAGGTACAAGGTATTCTACCAATTTTCAATTACACACAAAAATGTTTGTTTTACTTTTCAAAGTTGTCATTATAAAAGATCATGATAATTGATATAAATATAGCATAGAATGTTTAGATGGTCTATCTTGAAAGAGAAATTTGAATATATGTATATAAAAAGAAAAATATAGAAATCTAGGTACAATCATGAAAGATGATCAGGAAAAGGGATGATTGTAAAGAAAATAGACTTAGCCATTAACTGGCTATTTGACAATCATTAATTGTCTATAGACTCCATCAACCAAGAAGTTAAACCCAAAATTGCGGTTCACTTATAATTAAAGGAACCATTGAATCATTAAACTTTTTATCATTTCTTTTTCTATTATCAGATGATCGGCATTTCCGACCTTCAAATGAACTAACTTTCTTAAGTATCGGTATCAAGATGATCTATATAAACTGATGACATAATTTTTCTATGATTTCCTCGATTACCATTACATAGATCCTATGACTTACAACACACCTTAATATTAAAATGTGATACCATAATATATCATTGTGTTGATGTACCAATATACACGATACTTGTATGTGTTGATGTGTACGTATACAATGTGTTGATGTACCCGTGTCAATCATGTTCAATGCGAGAAGTGCTAATAATTCAATGAACTCAAATATGATTTGTATATTCCACCAATTATCATTTTGTATGTTAATTTGATATTGAAGCCATGCATCGGACATGGGGTTTCGAGGACATACATGGATGATATGCTTGAAGTTTAAATAATACTCTTGGGGAGTGGATCCGAAGACTATTGTATTTGAACTTAAATCATTAAGCTTAACTTGAGTTTAGCTCTTCAGTTTAATACCTCATGCTTGCAAGGTCTTATTTGATTGTGCATTAGATTCCAAAAAGGCCAAAACCACTTCGGCACCCTAGCATTTGCCCACCCCAAACCCTGCCCCTAACATCCCTACTCAGAAGTCACTGACAAACTGCAGAAATGTCCTTGATTAAGGGGGTTGCCTAACAAATTTGTAGTGGTAGTCCAAAGGATGGTGGTATCGTATTTAGCTAAATTAGTGTGACACTTTGAAGCACATAAGATTAAGATATTTTACTAAACACACAAGTTTTGCATTAGTGTTGTGTGGTTCATGTCAGTTATTTCCGTGGATTTATCCTCAAATTTCCCATATTTTGTTCTTAAAGGTTTAGAAAGATTGCCATTTTCTTTGCACTTGATTCTAACTTTCCTTCACTAACATGATAACAGACAACACAACCAAAGATTTATAAAACAAAATAACCAACATGATTACCAGACCATATCTCCACGCGTATCTATAAAAGGCACGAAGCTCTCTTGCTTCAAGACTTGGAAGCAAGTTGGTTTTTTCATCTGCAGCTATTTTTCACCTCGACACCTAAGTTATATTTGGAGTGTGTAATATGTGATTCACATACATATGCATGATTAACATCCATATCACTATTTTAAGTAATCTATCGACAATTGTTATTGGAACTCATTGATGGATTATTGGATAGAGTGAAGGACAAGGAATTAGAGGAAGGAGATGAAGGCGACAGATCACATCTGCAAGTCTAGGGCTTTGAGGATGATCATCTCCATTCGGCGGATCGTGAATAGATCATACAAGCTTTTATAACAGGAGAAGCTGGTGGTGGTCCTTGAGCACATATGGCACCTGCGGTCGAAGGAGCTCAGTCGCAACATCGACACTATAGGAGTTGACCACATGACAAAATTGGCGAATGAGGAGGCATAGTCAGAAAATTGTGGATGAACAATTGGAAAATAGTAGGAGTTTCCTATTGTATAGGGTTCTGATTAAGAATGACAAACGTTATGTGGGCTTATATCATGCACAACCAAATAAGACCTTGCAAGCATGAGGTATTAAACCGAAGAGCTAAACTTGAGTTAAGCTTATCGAGTTAAGGTCAAATACAATAGTCTTCGGATCCACTCCCCAAGAGAATTATTTAAACTTCGAGTACATCATCCAGGTATGTCCTCAAAAACCCCTATCGTATACATGGATTCAATACCAAATTAACATAGAAACGATAAGTGGTTGACATATACGACCACATTTAAGTTTATTGAATTATTAGCATTGGTCGCAACATAGTTGACATGGGGTACATCAACACATTGTATACGTGCACATCAACACATACATGTATCATGTATATCGGTACATAAACACAATGATATATTATAGTATCATATTTTAATATTAAGGTGAGTTATAAGTCATATGATCTATTTGTAATGGTAATCGAGGAAATCACAAACAAACTTATTTAATCAATTTATATAGATTCATCTTGTTGTTAATACTTAAGAAAGTTGTTCATTTGAAGGTATGGAAACATCGATCATATGACAATAGAAAAGAAAGGATAAAAAGTTTAATGATCCGAGGGTTCCTTTAGTTAAAAGTGAACTACAATGTTGGATTTAACTTCTTGATTGACGGAATCTCATGTTAATAGCTAAGCTCATTTTCTTTACAACCATCCCTTTTTCCTGACATCTTTCACAATTGTACCTGGATTTCTATATTTTTCTTGTTATCTACATATATTCAAATTGCTCTTTCAAGATAGACCATCTAAACATTCTATGTTGTATGTATATCAATTCTCATGTTCTTTTTACAATAACAACTTTAGGAAAGAAAAACAAACATTTATATAGTAATTGGACTATGGCAGAATACCTTGTACACATGCAAAGCGCAGGTGTGCACCCTATTCCATTATATATTAAGCAGATGGTCTTGTCACCGACACCCTCCAATAACTTTTTACCAGAAAATACCACAACTGCCCCTCCCTGCACAATGACTCTCTGGGCCTGTTTGGTTGTTGGGTTGGACTGGGTTGGGTTGGGGTACACCGGTGTACCCTTCCTTCCAACCCCCTTCCAACCCTCTCAATCCTCCTCACAGTTTACTATTCATAGGGGTACATTTTACTATTCGCAGGGGTACCCCAACCTAACCCAACCCAGTCCAACCCAGCAACTGGGTATCGAGACCCCTTCCGTATACCATCTCTGAGTTTTTCAGATGATAAACTCACACATCTATTATTCCACTATATTCCTACATAAGGCATCATAAACACTTTATGATGACAGCTTGGTTTCAAACCTCGCATTATAAATTAAAAACCATCCCATCCTTAAACATTTATCCGGCTTAATTACATCTTCATACGTCTCTTACTACCCAGGTACTAACTTAAAATAATTGCTTATTTGGACGAACTGACTTAAACTGATTAAAAGTCATATGATTTTTCATAATTCTCAAGAAAAGTGTGCATAATCTCAAATTACCTGGGTACACTTGGTGGATCTTCAACACTGTGTTCAGTATTTGCATGTTACCAAACAAATAAAACTGAAATCCTGTAAACCCATTTAGGGGTAATTTTAACAGTCATGTTCTTATCATTCCAAGAAAGCCTGCGAAAGATGTAAGAGAATTCAGACTACCATTCTATTGTTATATTATCATATAGATTATACGCACTGCATTCTAACTTGGAAGATCGAAGAGGAGCGGAAGGAGTCTATCAACCAACGGTGCTTCATCCGTTAAAAAATTTAAAAAGTCTTTATCTTTGCCGAGATGATGTTATCTTTGTTGTCAAGATCTGTCAAGATAGCAAAAAGAGCAAATCAAAATGCTCTTGATCTGTTAAGATAGCAGAATAGCATCTCAAAATGTTTTCCTCTGTAACCATCACAAATCAAAGATCTATAATACCTACATGTTAATTTCCGATATAAAAGCAAGTCGGAGAAGCTCAAGCCGTAGCAATTTGTGTCACCATGCCTTAAATTCCCCATGACAACGCCGCAATGATGGAACCCGACGAGGTCGGTGTGCCACCATGCCCTAAATTTCCCATCTCCCATGTCCTATGAAAGCGTACGGTCTGTGCGAGGGCTTCGGTGCGGATGGTGGCGGGAAGGCCGAGGAGGAGGATCAGGGGACGGTGGTCGTCATCGTCTTCAGCTGCTGTGAGGTGATGCGGGGTTGAGCAGAGAGGGGTTGGGGGAGGCGACTGGGAGTTTCTCTTCGCAAGGATGATCGTGGGATATAGCGCTAGCTCCAAAACCTTGTATTTTTAGGTTGAGATTACTTATATTAGTCCTACAATTTTTTGCTATGATATTTTTAAGGGGGGAAAATGGGGTTGTCTTCCAGGGGCAGTCAACGTAGCTGCCCTAGCTTTACCTCATTTTTCGCAAATTTTTTTATTGTTTGGAAAAATATCACCATGTATATTCATCCATATATCTCTCCTATATGTTACTCGAATTTTGTCAGAAATAGAGACTCCTACGGCCTCCATTCAGACGTCATTTTTTTAACGGTCGCAGGATTTTTTAAATCGACACTGTCTAGATGGAAGCCGTAGGAGTCTCTGTTTCTGACGAAATTCGAATGACATATAGGAGGGGTATAGGGATGAATATAAATGACGACATTTTTAATAAAAAAATAAAAAATTTTGCCAAAAAATGGGGCGGGGCAGCTATGTTGGCTACCCCCAGGGGACAACCCCATCAACCCCCTATTTTTAATTATATTCAAATAAAATTATTAACATAAAAAAATATATTATAATCAGTAAAATGTTAATATAACACATAATCAAAGTCGCATCAAATCGTAATTATCATTCCAACCATTCCAAACCTTCAAACAACTACACTACAAGAAAAATGAGTTGTGGCCACGAAATGTGGCTACGGAAACTTGTGGCCACGAATTATCATGGCCACTAGTTTCTTGTAGCCACAATCCGTGGTCAGAGTCTTCATATAAGAGTTGTGGCCACCATATGTTCGGTGGCCACTTGTAGTGGCCACGTCATATTCGTGGCTAGAGAACTCTCGCAGCGATACTTGTAGCTACGGCTACTGGCCACGACGTGTCGTGACAGAGTCCAATTCTGTGCCCACAAACTACATATCCGTGGTCATAGTTCTGTAGGTACAACTTGTTTTCCTTGTAGTGTTACTATTCACAGGAGGATGTCCAACCAAGCCCAACCCAATTACCAAACATGCCTATTATCTTCTATCTGAACAACACTACTTTTATTCTAGTAGGAGCCACGCGTATGAATATTCTTTGGAAACATTTATTTCTAATGATCGAAATCCTTATTTTGGAACGAGTATTTGTGAGGACTTGAATCGTGGTTCTTTAAAATGGGAGCTCGCATTCTCAGCCTTCGAACCTTTTAAGCAGTTTATAATCCACAACACTTTAATGTTGCAAAACTTTGTGTATTTCATTGTGGCTCTCTAAAGTAAAAGTTATCTTTTTTATCGAAAAGAATATACAAAACTCCTCCTCACTTCAACCACTTTTACATCAAGTGTATGTGTGCCGTTTCCATCAATTTCTCCATTTTTAATGAAAAATTCAACTTAAAAATTCAAAACACAGTTCTCCATGAGTAATGTGTTCCAAGCTTTATTCATCATTATCTCTAAGTTCGTCACTATCCCTATATTATGTCATTGCAAAACAGAGACCCCTACGGCTTCCATCCAGAGAAAAAATATGCTCAAAATGGGGACGGCTTGAAAATAATTCCCAGAGTAGGTATATATTGGCAAACCATTTACTGCTTCGTGTTCCGCGCACAACAAACGGTTTGGCGCGCCACATGGACGGACGGGGAGGGGCGAGGGTTCCGGGGTTTACCATCCATGTGGCGCGGCAAATTGTTTGCCGCGCACGGAACACGAAGCAGCAAACGGTTTGCCGATATATACCTACTTTGAAAATTATTTGCCGTATGCTGAACACGAAGCGACAAACGATTTGCCGATATATATACTCTGAAAATTATTTTCAAAACATCTCCATTTTGAAGAATAATTTTCAAAGTTAATACCCCAATGGGATTAACCCAGAGAGTCCTTATACTATGGAATATAATTTATATGCATCAAGTATCCATCCGCGCATATATTTTCTTTTGTATTTCATCAAACCTTTTTTTTTTGAAAAAGTAGCACATACATATCTGAAACAAAAAAACCAGTGTTTTTGAAACCGGACCGGACCGACCGGTTCGACCGGTCCGACCGGTCCGACCGGTGAACCGGGCCTGGACCGGTCCGGTTAACCGGTTATGCCGGTTCGGTTTGATTGTTTAAATTTTATTTAACCCGCCCGGTTCAACCTATTTTTTTGACCCGGTTTAACCAGGTTCAACCCGCATTTAATTTTTAAATTATTTAAAAATATTGTTGACAGTGGGAGTTGAAGCCATGACCTTTGGCTACCTTTTTCACACTCCCAACCAACTACACTAACACAACTTTTTGCATATGTTGGGTTTTAAAAATAATTAAACTATTATCATGTTATAGAGCATCTAGACCAAATAATATATATATGTATATATATGATATGTATAATATTTGATGGTGTATAAGAAAAATACTTAATGTATACTGTGAAATATATACATTATCTATTATTTTATATATATCTTAAGTATATTAAGTATATATTATATATATATATTATTTCATTTCGGTTTGATTAGCCGGTTCAACCACTTTTTTTTCACCGGTTCGGTTTAATCCGGTTTTAAATAATGATGACATCATCATCCGGTTGAACCGGTTTGATTACATGGCTCGACCCGATCTGACCATTTCAACAAGGTTTCCGGTTCGATGTCCGGTTCGGTTTCAAAAACCTTGAAAAAAACGAGTTTACCGAGGAATAGCAATTTTGAGTTATGAAACCCTAACCCGGAGTGTGCTCCATCCATCCCATTCTCTCCTGCACGCGCCTTCGGCTCTCCGCTCTTCGTCTCTCAATTCCTTGCAGGTCGGGTGCGTCTCTCCTCTCCAATCCACGCATCTCCGTGCGTTTTCTCTGAAATCCCGTTCTGCATCACAAAAGCACCATCATTAGGATACCTATGTTGATAAATGCTGGCTATTAAGGATCATCGTGCGCTCTTGAGTAAATCTCTTTTTCTTGATTACCCATTGGTATCATTTGTTTCTTTTTCCTCTTCTTTGTCTATTCAATGTAAATATGCATAGTCAGCATCTTTTTACAGATTCATATCATCTGCGCATGCATAAGCTGAGATGTTTGATGACGTTAGGTCAAACTGGATTTTGTTTTATTATCTTGTTTGGATCTTATTTCTCACAAGTGGTCATTATATGTCTCATCTTACAACTTTTCAATTAAAGACAGGGTTGACTCGGGAGTTGCAATATTTATTGCCGAGTTGTTTGGGATAATTTCTTTTTGTTTTTTAATAAAGGTTTTTTTATATCCATCTTTCTTTTGAAGCATTGAAGTGTTTTGACAGGCTTAACTTTGAACTTATCTTTTGAGAGGTCCTCTTTGTTTGACCTTTCTTCTCTTTCTCGTCCATTTCTCTGCCTTTTTTACTAGTATTATTGTTGTCAACTTAAATCGTGGAGGGATGATAAATTGATTTGGCTGATCAGCGGCTCCAGTCATGTTATTTTTAAAAATGGTAGACTGTGAATATGGAGTAGGGGAGAAATCAAGCGTCGACACGTGTAAGCAAACCACACGGACACGCTTTTACAAGGTCGAACCGAGAGACATTACGTTGTCAGGAGGATATGTGCTTTGACACTTTTATTGAGATTTAGAATTCAAAAGGGAGGGACTAAAGCTTCACAAAATGGATTATTGCGACGGCTCAAAGGGCTAGAAGAAATAGATTTCTTGTAGGATTACCTAACCAGGTTGTCAAGCTCCTTACAGTTCCACTTGCCGGCCCAATGAACTTTTAATGTTTTAGAATTCAAGGAGCTGATTGTCCTTTATTAGACACTATCCTCAAATAGTGAAAGACGAACCCTTCTTTAGTACTGCTTACTTTGAACCTAGTCTGCTGCCCTGACCCAGATGGAGTGATTTGGACTGCATACTTCCTTTTTATGCTCTTGCTCAAGAGATTACAAAGTCCCTTTCCGTCTCCCTTAACTTGCTCCCTTCTTTAGGTCCCGTTGCTTTTGTTTAGAGAAAAGAACTACCCCATTCGGTTCTTACTCAGTTGCCTACTTATAATACTGATACACATGGAATGAACACTAAGCTAAACTGCTCCATGCTTCTCTATATGTCAAAGAACTGTGAAATCAAAAATATATTGGACATGCGAGCACACGGTGAACCATTATGCAATAAATGTTATTACGAATATCATTCCCTGATCTGAAATGAAGAATGAATAATTTTCATAATAGGTCCCTTAGTACAATTAGGGTTATGTACCATGGCCATCTTAATGATCATACAGCTGTTGATTCAATTATTGAATCATAGAGGCTGGTGCTTGGATGAATATCTAATGAGTTAGATTGATGACTCATCAAGCACCGTCAAATGATTGTTAAGAGATGATCTCCAGCCTGAGAAGATGACAATCCTTTCTCCGTTAGCCTGATATCTGACCGACCTCTTAATTCAGGTCCTCTGCATAGGAATAGAGATTCGGAGGTGTCAGATTAGTTAGGTCAAAGAGTTGACTTAACGAGATCGAGATAACCAAAGTCCTATATCGTATGCTGTCACGATACAGGCACGCATCCTCTGACCGGAGACAGATGTGTTGCTATATGTCTGAGTATGTACATTTGGCATACCAATAGGTTGATGACCTAACCAAGGTCTATACACTGGCGCGCTGGTGTGCATATAAGGGCATACGAGTAATATGATCTCTCAAAGGGATCATAAAGGTTCAGTTACTGAACCGGAAGGCATGAGCTCACTCATGAGATATTGGGAAGAATCAAATTCCGTGCACGGTCGTCTCTCTTTGGAAGCTTGACTAAATTTGTAGGGTTGTATATACTTTTGGAAAGTATATGATCAAGACTTAGGTACGATATATGCTTTTGGAAAATATATGATCAATACAAACTCTTAATGATCGAATGTTAAACTTACTGATAAAATCCTGAAGTAGACAGTGTAAAGTTGATCTAATACTTCGGCTTTATTCCGAGTCTTCCAGTATGCAGGATGTACATGTATTGGGAATACCTGAGGGTGATGTAATCATAAACGATTGTATAACCATGATGCTTCCATTCCTATGGAGTGATGAAACGTATCTGGATTTTAGTGACTCCTCTCAGTAGAGAAGTAATCTGATCTTGGCCCAAATGTTGGACATTGATCTAAGTATGATTCAGATGCAATGAGAAGATTAGATTTGCGGTCTTGATTTAATCAAGCATCTATGGGAGGTCCGCGATCTGGATTTGAGATATGATTTCAATATCCAAGTCATTATACGTGGAACAATACAATTGCCCTTTTCTTATCTCCAAGTATCTACGGAGAAAGCGCATTATCCTTGAAAGATTTCAGGATAATTTCATTGTTGATATGTGTATCCGAGCATTGAGAAAATTGATAATGCTTAAGAAATCATGATGTATTTCTAATTATTAAAATTTGAAATAATACGTATTTGAGATAATACCATAATTTCAAGTAACAATTAAAATGTTTGTTAGATATTAATTGGATCATTAATTTAATATGATTAGATTAATTGAAATCCAATTAAAATTAAAACGCTCTATTATGAATAGAGATGTTATTTCTCTTGGAAGAATTAATCATAATGAATATGATTCATAATGATTAATTAGAATTTGAAAATGATATGGAGGATCAAATAAGTGACATCCATGGTCTCCCGTTAAGGCGGAGGGTTCCGTCGCTAGGGATTGTATGCAGGAGACGCATGTCCGAAGTGACATCTCATGTATGCAAGCGCATCTGGATTGGGCTCTTCGCTTCTTGAAAAAGTAAGGACGTATGTGTAGTGACCCCAATATCGGGTCCTAATATTATTGGGGTGATATTGGATTGCGCATAGCGAGTTGTATTCCTGTTGACGGTTGGTTCAATTAATGACGGGTCAACATCGCCTTAGGGGTGGTGGGCCCGGGTGTTAAAGACCGAATTGGGAGATGCAAGTTGGACTTGCAAGGCGGAATGTGTTCCCGATTCTTTTTATCCGAGTTGTAGGTTCTCATATTATTAGTATGCAACAAAGATAAGGAGATCCCAGATCTTGCTGAAATATAATGGTAAGTATATCTCTTACATTGAAAGTGATTAAGAGAATGAACTTTCAGTGTTGACAAGGCAAGACAACTTTGATATAAAAATTCCTAAATCAAAGTAAAATATGTGTATATATATATAAATATATACACTTATGCAATTTTCTTATTTCAGATAATCCTTCATTAAACCCACTCAATGTTATACTCAATAATAACCAGTAAAACATCATGGATTGGACTCATGATCCAGATATTGTACTTGCAGTTGGACACATAATGTATGTGGTTGCAATGTGCAAGTTTCCTCATAATAATGAGGAATGACAATTAAATAGATAATAGGACTACAACCTTAAGGTTTGTAGTCTCTGTAGTCTTGATCTCTCATCGGATGTACTTTGGAAGTGACATGTCGATGATGATTGCAATTGTCAAATAATCCTTATAAAATCTAAGAAGATATTCTGGTATACATATGTGCTCTCAACATTTAATCATGAATGACATGGTTCTCTGTATCATGCAGAATGGTGGCTCTATAAGAGATGATGTATTCAGAATGTTTGAATACCTACCTGAACCAATATTTCAAGAGTTTAGATGGATGTAGATACGATGAGTGTCATCTTTCTACTGTCTATACTCTAGTCATTCATGAAGCTTCATAATATTCATATTGTATGAATTTAATGAAGCATGTATAAATGTTGAAATGCTCTTACATTGAATTCTTTTGAATCTAACGTAAGAGATCCTTAGTCTTAAGCAATGGTTGTTTATAGATGAAGGGAGCGCAGTGGAAGCATGGGTCGGACCCGAGTAAGAAGGAAAGTCAAAGAGTTGACCTACTTCTGTGACTTCCATATGACATCCGGATAGTTGGATGAATGCCAATACTGCAATAAGTTGATGTGTTGATAGTATGACTATCAAGTCTGTCTAGAATCCTTATAGAAGGACTCGGATAGAGCATCAAAATAATCTACATAAATCATTGAAATTGAATTTCGTATTTGATAAGATAAAGTCTAATAATTGTATCTCAATCTTCTATCAACACTTGTAATGGGTTGCATATGTTTTAGAAGAATGGAAAATTTGATCTTAAGGTTTGTATTCATCCACATGGATATTGTTGCAATTGTTGCAACAATCTTTGTTGGATTGATAGACTTGTTAATTTCAGTAGGAGAGTCATTAGTCTTAGAGAATGTCTCTATGACCTAGATATAGGAATACACTCATTGTTTGTTTCTAAATGTTGAAAATAAACATGAATTCTGAGATAGAACTATCATAAAGAATTATGATGGATATATTTCAGATAGTAATCTAACATCTAGTGGACCCCACAAAATTAAAAAATTAACGAATGGTTCATTAAGATTTCTAATACTGAAAATTAAAACCTTTATAAGATCAATTGGAGGATGAAGATCATTTGACAATGATCTGGCATCAAGTTTTGGACATATGTCTGTTGATGAGATCAATGGACTAGTGAGAGATGAAACTTTAGATTGTCTGAAGATTCAAATCTTACATACTTGTAAATATTGTATTCAAAAGTAAAAATGTCCAATACACTCTTCCTTGGGAAAGGTGTAAGATGTCAAGGTATTCATGATCTCATACATATTGATGTATGCGGATCATCTACATCATAGTAAACATTATGGATATGTGATATCTGTTGATGATTATGTATGATATGAGATTTCTTCTCTTCACCTAAGAAACCTTTGAAATGTTCAAAGATTTCATTATTTTTTGGTTTAGAACCAAAGTTTGAAGGAAGATAAAAATGAATTTGATCTAATCTAGGTAGCAAGTACCTGCTAGATAAATTCAAAGAATACCTTATGGAGATATGAATATCATTTCTATCTCAATCCTCCTAATACACCTCGACTCAATAAAGTTATAGGGAGATACAATTGGATCATGTGTGACACGATTTGATTAATGATGAATTTTAGCATAATTATCCCTTAGTTTCCAGGTATATATGTGTAGTAGAGACTATGTTATATATACTTAATGAGATTCCATGCAAGTAAGCTGGAATTGAGCACTAAAGAGTGCAGCTTCATTAGGACAATAAATGATGGTATTGGATACCTACTTTATGACCTTGAGATTCTTAAAAGATCTCATCTCTGAGAGTGCGATTCTTAGAGGATGACTCTCTTGAGAATCAAGATGAAAATGAAGTGTAGGCAATGTTACAATAGTCGGCCGACTATCCCGAATAGTTGGTCCGACTATGCAGTGCGGGGGGTCCCCGACTGAATAGACCTCCAGTCGATCAATAGTCGGCCCGACCGAATAGTCGCCCGACTATTCGGCCGACTGGCCCGACTATTAGGTCGAATGGAGTTTGACTTTTGATATTTTTATTTTTTTATTTTCAGTTTTCAATTTTTATAGGTTACATTTTATCATGGCATTGCCACAAATGTCAAATTCTATATATCTATTATATTGATTGGTACTTTTTATCTTGGATTCATGTTAACTAATGACCATATATGTATAAAATATAAGAATATATGTATTATAAATAATTTTTATATTAAAAAATACAAAACCGAATAATTCTAAATAGTCGCCCGAATACCGATTATTCTCTATTCAGTGGCTCCTCCGACTAAATACCGAACACCGTCTTCTGCAACATTGAGTGTAGGAACTCATTTAATCTTGAGAAGATAATGAGGCTCCTGAAATAGGAAACTAAAAGGACAATTAAAGATGAAACACTAATATCTTTTCAAATGAGCTTGAGGATGTATTCCATGTGTCAGTTAAGTCTGACAATGATCGGACTTCATGTGATGAAGCTTCTGAAGATAATGACATGAAAAGATGGATGTTAGCAATAAAGTCTAAAGTAGACTTTATATACAAGTGTTGTATATGGACCCTCGAGGATCCACCTATATGGGTAAGAGTCGTAAGACCCATAAAGGTGTAAATGGATCTTCAATAGAAAGAAGTCAAGATTGCATTCCTCTATGAGGATATTCACATGAAGTAGCCTCAGGGCTTCATGGTTGAGGAAAGCAAGATATGAAAGCTAAAGAAATCCATCGATGGACTCAAATAAGCTTCTTGTAGCTGGAACATAAGATTTGATGAAATTATAAATGTTATGATTTCAGATAGAATCTTGATGAACCATATAAAGCTTAGTGGGAGTGACTTTGTGTTCATCGTGCTAAATGTAAACAATATCCTAATCATTTGGAGTGATATAAGGATAATAATAAGTGTTTTCTAATCTAGTTGTTCCATAACTTGAGATATGATCTCAAGGATACTTCTTGGATCTTAGTTCTGAAGGTGTTCAGAAGCATAGAGAAGAGGGTATTGGGACTGTCACACTAATGGTACATCTTGGACATATTCCATTTTCTGGAAAAATCCAAGAAAGGCGTCCATCCCTTAAGATATGATACTGACCTATCTAAAGGGATAGCACCTCAAAGAGTTGAGAAAGTGAATGCTAGAACTACTTGCACTTGTGCATTAGTTACGAGAAGCTGAGTGTATGCTAGATGTGTACAAAAGCCAGACATCTGCCATGCAGTGGGAGTAGTAAAGTGTTGCTAATCCTACTATGGAGAGAAAACACTTGATTGCAATAATAACAATATCTTCATAGAGGACAAGATTTTTGAAATAGTGATCTCAAAGTCTTATCTTCAAAAACTTAAGACTTTATAGATAGAGATCTAAAAGGTCCTAACTGTGGATACCTTAGGAGATAGTGATCTCCAGGAATAAGGGTATTCTGATAAGGATTATGAAAATACTGGTTATGATAATTGTTAACCTGTAGTGTCAAGGACACTGTAACTAACAAGATTGAGTATTGGTTGCATAAGATGCAACATTCGCATCAGATGCGAGCACTGTTACTGGGGATATGCAAGTGCCGTAAAAGGACTTGGCGTAGTCTCGCGGGAATAGAGTGATTGGTCAACTTACCTAGCTATTTTCTTAATAGCTTATGATTGTCACATGAGTGTGGGTTTAAATGATTAGCCCATTAATGGCTCTTTGGGCTAGTGGGAGATTGTTGGACAGACGAGCCCACAGCGAGCCATTATGCAATAAATGTTATTGCGAATTTCATTCCCTGATCTGAAATGAAGAATGAATAATTTGCATAATAGGTCACTTAGTACAATTAGGGTTATGTACCATGGCCATATTAATGGTCATACAACTGTTGATTCAATTATTGAATCATAGAGACTGGTACTTGGATGAATATCTAATGAGTTAATTGAGGACTCATCAAGCACCGTCAACTGATTGTTAAGAGATGATCTCCAGCCTGAGTAGGAGATGTCAATCCTTTCTCAGTTAGGTTGATATCTGACCGACCTCTTGATGCAGGTCCTCTGCATAGGAATAGAGATTCGGAGGTGTCAGATTAGTTAGGTCAAAGAGTGACTTAACGAGATCGAGATAACCAAAGTCCTATATCGTATGTTGTCACGATACAGGCACGCATCCTCTGACCGGAGACAGATATGTTGCTATATGTCTGAGTATATACATTTGGCAGACTAATAGGTTGATGACCTAACCAAGATCTATATACCGGCGCACTTTTGTGCATATAAGGGCATATGAGTAATACGATCTCTAAAAGGGATCATACAGGTTCAGTTACTAAACCGGAAGGCATGAGCTCACTCATGAGATATTGGGAAGAATCAAATTCCGTGCACAGTCGTCTTGCTTTGGAAGCTTGACTGAATTTGTAGGTATGGAAGGACATATCGATATCAGTATCGATATCGGTACCATGTCGATACCGATATATCGCCGATATATCGATGCCATATCGCCGACATCGGGATTCAGCTTGCCTTTTTTGCCTATCGATACCCGATATCGGACATATCGACGATATATCGGTGACCTGTCGATACCGATATATCGCCGATATATCGGGATACGACCTTCCATGTTTGTAGGTTTGATATATACTTTTGGAAAGTATATGATCAAGACCTAGGTATGATATATGCTTTTGGAAAGTATATGATCGATACCGACTCCTAATGATCGAATGAGAAACTTACTGATAAAACCATGAAGTAGATAGTATAAAGTTGATCCAATACTTCGGGTTTATTCTGAGTCTTCCAGTATGCAGGATGTACAGGTATTTGGAATACCTGAGGGTGATGTGATCATAAACGATTGTATAACCATGACGCTTCCATTCCTAGGGAGTGATAAAACAGGTCTGGATTTTAGTGACTCCTCTCAGTAGAGAAGTAATCTGATCTTGATCCAAATATTGGACATTGATCTGAATGTGATTCAGATGCAATGAGAAGATTAGATTTACGGTTTTGATTTAATCAAGCATCTGTGGGAGGCCCGCGATCTGGATTTTAGATATGATCTCAATATCCAAGTCACTATACGTGGAACAATACAATTGCTCTGTCCTTATCTCCAAGTATTCGCGGAGAAAGCGCATTATCCTTGAAAGAGTTCAGGATAATTTCATTGTTGATATGCGTATCCGAGCATTGGGAAAATTGATGATTAATGGTGATTTAATTATCATGAATAATATGAATTTGATTCATATTATAAGGAGAGTTATCTGAGATAATTAAATGTGATTTAATTATCAAAGATATGAATAATGTGAATACGATTCATATTATTTGAGAACAAGAGAATAGAGATTCAAGATGATTAAATACGATTTAATTATCATGGATATGAATAATGTGGATAGCAATATCCATATTAGTCATATATTATAAATGTGATTTATAATATATAAGAGAGAGCTATTTGTAATTTACATTTGTTAATTAAATGTTGATGTGAATTGCATTCACATGGGACATTAAATTGAAAATGTAATTTACATTTTATTTTGGGTTGTGAATGTGATTCACAAAATTTCTAATGGCAAGATTGCAATGTTCACAAAATAGATTGGATTTATTTTTGCGAAATAATATGCAACAAAAGTTGTTGCAAATATTAGAGAGGATCATGAGATAATGCAATCTCATATAATAGGAGAGAGGCATCCACCTTCCATGTAGGAAGAGTGGACGACCACAACTCCCATAAGGAATGTGGTGGCCATCCACCCTCCTTATGGAAGGAGGCTTGCTCCTTTCCTATTTCTCTAATAGAGATTGATTTGATATAAATCAAATTATATTCAATATATATTTGTGTTCTCTTATTATTAATTGTTGTTGGTTTTTACCAATATAAATCTTAGCCATTAAAAGAAACGTAATCAATGAGAGCCATTGGATTTGTGTTGTCACATGGATTGAGATCCATGGATCCCAAAATGTTATAAAAGGAGAGGCACCCCTTTGCTCTTCTTTAGACAACACATAAGAGAACATTAGTCTCTCTCTCTTTCTCTCATTACACGTCTACTCTCTCTCTCTCTCTCCCTCTCATGTGGCCGTCCACCATGGATGCCCTGGAGAGGTTCTCCATCGCCGCAGCGTCGTCGTTATGATGCCCGATCGTTTGCTCGTGGATCTCCGTCTCCTTCGGTGCGCCTTGCTCGTGAAGAAGACATCAGATCTCATGTGTCGACATCAGGAGATCCGCCGCTCGGATCATCAACATGGATTGCGAGAAGCACGCGGTTCATCCCCGCGCTCACAAGCGTCTCCTCCGTCGGATCGGACTTGAGATAGGAGGTCTCTTCGTTTAGAGACTCGATCGCAACCACGCTTCAAGAGGTAATCCTATTACTTGTTTGTGGTTTAGACGAAACTATCCGAGAAGTGTTCTTGGATCATGTGGTTTCGTCGCATAAAAAAATTTTAATTTCCGCTGCATATAACAACTAGTGCGACTAGTCGTTCTTCATCGTATTCGATACGATGCTCACGCTTCCGTGATGCGCTTGAGGATCTAACCATATCCATCAAAATATTCCATTGCCTTGATTCCCTGCTTTCTTATCACTCTTCTCTCCATCGCTTATGATCCCCCTTTAATGAAGTAAACTGGATCAGCAGTGTACTGTCTGGAACAGAGTAGAAGTGAGCTCACTTGAGATCCCTGGTACCTATCCAGTTTGGTAAATGCCCGTAGCATCTGTAGCTAAATCATTTGTAGTAAGAAAAAAGATGGGCGTGTTGAGACTGACTTCAATGTTCCTTCGTGAACATGGCAACATCATTATTGCTAGATGACCTTATACGTATTTTCCTTCCTTCATTTTCCAATAATTTGAATTTGATTTTCTGAAGGTGAGAAAAACAATACTGTCGAGCCTGGTTCGAGCTTGTATTTGGTAGTTGAACATTTGCCAACTCAGATCCAATGGGTGGTACCAATTTCTTACCTCAATCCAGAGTTGTCAATTCACGGAAGAAACATCACATTCTTCCACAAGATGATTCAGAAGAGACAATGTGCAGTTCCTGGATTGGGGTGTCAGATAAGAACCTATACCTAATTGGAATGTGGATTCTCATTAGCATGCAACCATTTGTAGCAAGTAAATTCATACACTGCCTTGAACAAATATTTGTATGGCAACTGCATCAAATGTACTCCCAATAGCTGAATATTGCCGGTTCTTACCCACTTTTCAAGAGGACGGGGAACTTCCCTCATTAGACATTTACTACCATTCGGCAGGTATTAGTGTCTGATAAGAACCTGGCTGGAATGTGGATTCTCATTAATATGCAACCTTTTGTTGCAAGTAGGTTCATATTATGCTTTATACAAATATTTGCATGTCAGCTGCATCAAATATACTCCCAATAGTCGAATATTGCCCGTTCTTACCCACTTTTTAAGAGGATGTGAAACTTCCTCAGGAGACAATTTTTACCATTCAGCAAGTATTATGAAGTTTGATTCATTGAAGAATACGATGGATACATGCCCTCTATCAGACACTGAATGTTGATATGAATGGCTGTGCATAAACAATGCGAAGATGCATGTTATACAACTTGTAACAAGATGGAATGAATATTACAAGATTATCCAAGAGGAGATCCCTTCTTGTGATGACATATTTCTCAATATGTTTGACTATGATATCCACCAATATTCTTAATGCTTCCTGATATCAGGAGAGTTATTAGATTGATACTTAAGTATTTCTATGGTAATGTTTGAATCATAGGAGCCACGAGAGGTGCACATTATTGTGGTTGTTCATCTGGCTTAGTTCCTTTGTTGCTAGCTATTGCTCTCTCTCTTTCCAATCATGATTACATTTTATATTTTTTATGAGGTCTCTTCAGGTGCAGTTGAGCTAAAGTCCAACGTGCGTGCTTTTTATAGTATTCTAGAGGACCTATAGTGAGAGTGCGTCGCTTAGCTCAACATTCCAATTTAACTCGTATTCGTTTTTTTCCCATTTTATTCAAATTTGTAGATGCTCCAGACATTGAAATTTCACTCTTGCATCTATATTAGTTATTTGGACTTTTTTTAAAAATAATTAATAAAATATTCATGATTAATTAAATAGGCATCAAGTTTGAATATTTAAAAATAGTTATCAATCATCACTTGACGCGCTGATTTGGGTTTCTCTCATTCGGGTAATTTATATTCATATCCTCCCTCTTTTTATTGCCATCCAAATCACCCAAAATGCTTGTTTCTCAAAAGGAGGGCATGGATGTAAATGTCCCAAAAGGGAGGAAGCCCTTTGGAGAAACAAGCATTTTGGGTGATTTTTTTCTCCACCAATTTAAGTAAGAAACATGTGGGTAAGAACAAATGACCCAAAAGGATGCATTATAACTATATTATTATAATGTTGGGAATTATAATTATATCATCCATATTTTCATATAAATAAAATTAAATATTTTAAACTTTTTTCGGAATCTAACTTTATGGATTGACTCCAGTACACATAAATTGATATTATATAAGCTCCAACTCTCACTTCTCATAAAATATTAAACTTATAATATTATAATATTTTTATAGTTAATAATTTATTACAAATATCATTTTATGATCTATATTTTTTTCTGAATGATGCATTGCCCATCTTTTCATAAAACACAATTATTCTTAAAATTTTAGATTCATTCTTTAATCATGTGGATCAATTCCTCACTGTAAAAATTATATTTATTTTGAATGTCAATTAAACTGAAAATATAAAATAATTCTTAATATTTTAGATTTATTTTTTAAATATTGTAGATCGATTTCTCATAATATAAATTATATTTGTTTTGAATGTCAATTAAACTCATAATATAAAATAAATCTTAATATTTACCACGTTATTCAAAACAAATATAGTTTATATTATGAGAAATCAATTTTTAATAATATTACGAATTATTTCAATTCACAACATTATAATAATATAGTTATTATAATACATCCTTTTGGGTCATTTGTTCTTATCCCACATGTTGCTTACTCAAATTAGTGGAGAAAAAAATCACCCAAAATGCTTGTTTCTCCAAAGGAGGGCATGCATGCAAATGGCCCAAAAGGAAGCAAACCCAAATCGGCACCTCAAGTGCCGATTTGGGCTTACTCCCTTTTAGGCCATTTGCATGTATGCCATCCTTTGGAGAAACCAGCATTTTGGGTGATTTGGATGGCAATAAAAAGGAGGATATGAATATAAATTATCCGATTAGGAGAAACCCAAATCGGCATCTAAGGTGTCGATTTGAGATTGACTTCCCAAATCGGCATCTCAAGTGACGATTGATAACTATTTTTTTAAAATATTCAAATATGATGCTTATTTATTTAATTAAAAAAATTCCTTAGTTATTTTACACGGTTTATCTATAAGATTTTGAATTAATGTCACTTGCTTCTATGTTAGTTATTTTACATGGTCCATTTATAAGATTTCGAATTAATGTATCCACCGACGTTTACTTTTGATTAAATGTTAGTTTTTAATTTCTCTCATGGCAATCTACGATGTATTATATTTAGATATTCAAGGGTATCTTTTGGTGACCTAGATATTTGTGACAATGAGATGCACCCTAGTCACCATTGGGAGAAGATCCTTAGAAGCTTGTACATTATAGATGACATCGAAGGTTAGTCTTTTTTATAAGCATTAGATATACATACAATGCATTTCTCTTATCAAGGTCGCATAGAAGTTGCACATTCCGTGCGAGGATCTTCATTTGGATACTTGATTCAAACTCTCGGTAAGATGCACTCACACTTTCTCCTCGTCCTCCTTAAGGAGTGACATCTTGTCGAACTCACCCTCCCCCATTTTTCTTTGGATTCCCATGGAATAGAATGAACCTTCACAACCTCCTCGCCACAAGCTTCTACATCGGATACTATAATACCAATCATCAACTCAAGTATGCTCTAGTTCACCCTAGAAACTTCGCTAAAGGCGGGAAGCTCACACTTTCATCGCTTCTCGCATAAAGTCATGTGTTAGGGTTCCCTTGCATTGAAGCTAAAGACTTTCTTGCAACGAGCAATGTTCATTCCAAAGGATTGCATGACTTTGAATTGAAGGAGAAGGTGAGGGAGGGTGCTCCACATTATGCCCCAACTGACACACCAATCGGTTGCATCCAGGTCAAACCCTCTCCCATTGCGACGCCTTAAAGCCCCTTTAAAAACTCAGTTCTTGGGGTCTCAACATAATATGAGGGTTCTAGAGATCCAAATGCACAAATCCAACTAATTGAAATATGAAATGCCATCAAGGCTGATGAGAATGGAAGCTTTGGACGTTTCTCGCTAATACCGCCCTAAAGGGTCTTGAACCTAAAATGATCGAAGGCAAAGAAACAACTATTGTCGAGCCATCAACTACATTTGTAACCTATGCATATAGGCCAATAAATGCCTTGTAATAACCGCTTTCAAGAAAAAAAACACTCAAGTCCCTAACCTTATGTTATCTTGAATCCTACGCAATCAAAATTGGTGATTCTGCTATCAATAAAGTTGCCTTAAAACAACATTCATCATGGCTCCCCGATTACATGATTGGTTCAGCTTCTTTCTCCGTCATTACCATTTATAAGTCTCTTTGCATGGTCCTCTGACTCCTCAATATTCGATGCCATAATGAGGAAGCTTAGCCTAATAATCTAGAAGGATACCGCTAAAGGGAAGACAAGATTTAACCCGTAAACTCTACGGCAATGTTGGATGGATCTCACCATGATAGACTAGATAAGAGAAGATCCATGATCTTCCCAAATGACATAAGAACATAGGCACAAACTCAAAATCACAAGCCCATGAAATGGGCATCCCCCTTTTCTAGGAAGAAGAGTGAGACGTTGTGAAGACTTCCACTTAAAAACTTTATATATTAACAATTTTAAAGTACATAGTTACGAAGTCAGATGTCTGTAGGCACTTGGCATGTTCCGTCACATTCCTCTATACATTAAACCCATTTCTCTCCAACCAAATGAGCCAAAGAATAGCCAAGATACAAATCATGTGACATCTAGATGTGGAACCTATCAAGTCAATCGACTCCAAGGTCTCCCTTGCATGTTATCACCATTGAAGGAAGTCAAGCTGAAGCCCAAGCATCCCTCAAGACCTTGCAGTCAAAAAATAAATGATTGACTTCTTCCATTGCTGTCAAGCAACATTGGCACGTTCCATCCTTGCTCGGGGTGAAGCATGCTCTATACCACGGTTTTAAATCTCGATTTCGATTGAGATGACGAAAAAAACGAAACAATTTCAAAATTTCATTGAAATTTCGTCAATTTCGACTAAAATCGACATATATTTGTGAAGGAAGGGTCCATATCGAGATTTCAATTTCGGTTTCGGTGGAATGTCGAAACTGAAATTTCAACAAAATTTTGCCGAATTTTCACAAAATTTGAAATACTGCTCTATGCTCACAAGTTAGCAAGTGATCCCTCTTCATTAACCAAACGAAGATCCGGAGTTTTAGTGGCACTTTTCGTCTTCAAATCTACTTGATTTCTACTGACGGGATCCCATGTTCAAAAATAGTGTTATTATATAATGTCACGTATGCCTTCCTAAGTGTGGAATGTCTATTAACCCAAAGTCAATAGTCACGGGCAACCGAAGAGCCACCAACCTCGACCAAAGTCTCCATCAACACCAAGAGTTTAGCAATGTACTAATATAATAATTTTCTATGAAAGCGAGGGAACCATCCATCTGCCTCCCTGCAGTCCCTAACCTAGAGGTTCCCATCAGATGCTAATGTAAGTGCTTGCAGGAATGACTTATAAGCAACATCACTTGACCACTCCATTCATCCGTCCATAATCAAAAGCCATTATCATCACCCATAATTTGCTTTAGTTAAGGAGGAACCATAGGCATATTCGAATAAATACCTCTCCAGAAGTTCTAAGGTGCTTACACTACCTCAATACATACTGAGAAACTCGATGTTAAACCCGTAAATATCATGCAATGACCTATACAAAAAATTTGAGCTTCCACCCCAGATGTTGGTTGATCACTTGGTCTATAATGCCTTATTCATCTCCTCGAAACTTAGTACGCCACACCCCATCCTCTTTTGCAAGCATAAGCATCTTCCCACCAAAGGAAACCCCTAAGTATTCCTTGAGGACACTCAAAAGAACCTTCACATTAAGGTCTCTAGCCTCCCTCGAACACCTTATATTATGTAGCTTTACGGACATAAAGCTTTCGCCATGTAACACACATGGTAATAAACCTCTCGGATGGACAATGTCTCCCTATAAAAGGAGGCCAAAAAAGCACCAAATGTCAGAGGTGACCCTCTTGAAATATTTGGTTATTAGACAAAATCTCATCAGAGGCAATCGTTAGTGTCTTTTGGTATAGAAATTACACCTTCAAACAACCTTTATGGACTCTTGCGAGGACATTTTCTATTGCAATGGGCAAACTTAGTGGAAATAGACAACTGAATCGTATTAATCCTATGCGAAACGTCCCCGACCTCTACACCTCAAACATCACAATCTACCATTTAGCACTGTTAATTTAGTTGCCCTAACCAAACTATGCCCCAACCAAGCTATTATGTTGTCTCTGCTGCACCTCCTATTTCACTCACTTGCATCGGTGCTTCTTACCCACCATCACTCCCTTGCCTCCCTCATAGTTCCTTCTTCAGGCATTAGTAATGCCATCGTGGAGGTGTGGAATGATAAGCTTATTAAAAGACTCCATAAGTTTTCTTTTGAAAATGTTTGTCCGTGAGACAATGATCGAACCTTCCTTTTGGGGTACAAATTTACGTGGGGGACCAATGCCCATATTAAGATAGAAATACATATTGTAAATAAGGTATGCCCCGTGTTGAGTGATCTAAGCTCTTGAAAAGAAATGCGAGCTACGCAGGAAATTATTTTCGAGGCAGTCGCTCTTTTGCGATGGTTCGATGAGCAACACCTATGTGTCAAAGTTTTTAGGGTTGTGGGTCTCCTTAAGTCACACGATTTAATCACAATGTAAAAAATTGTTGACAAGTGAAATGGAGGCAAGCTTGTAAAAATCGGTTGACTAAGCCGACTAGTTGGTCCGACTAGTTGAGTCAGGGGGTAGCCGACTCGACTAGTCCTAGTCGGTTGACTAATCGGCCGATTTTTACATCAAGCTTTTAAATTTTTTTGGTTTTTTTGCTTTTTTTAATGCAAATCTATTCTAATATGCTTAATGTTATATTTAAAATCAATTACTTCTTTTGTTTCATTATGTAAGTATAGAAAATATACAAATCTATGTTAATATATACGTAAATTTATTCTAATATGCAATAATATTATATTTAAAGTCAATTACTTCTTTTATTTCATTATGAAAGTATAGAAATTGTACAAATCTATGCATAAAAATGATTTATATATTTAAAATAATTTAAAAATTCAAAATCACCTAATAGTCGACTAAATCCGATTAGTTGCACGACTGGCGATTAATCCTTAATCAGTGACCCCGCCGATCGAGTACCGACTATTGCTTTCTGCAACCTTGCATGGAGGTAACAAGGACAATGCTTAATGAAGGGTTGGCGAAGGGTTTATCTCAGAATTCGTTGTGGTAGTCAACAATTCTACACTATTGTTGCTAACTGGGGAAACCCTCACCCACCTTGTGTGCCTTAAAGGTTCGTTCAGGCGTGATTTATCGATGGGGTTGTCATCATCTAGGGAGGAGGGTTTGACAACTTTTGAAGGCGAAGAGTTGCATGTTAGACAACAAAGATTCACACGATCAATGACAATGTTAGGAGGCCTAGGGCTGCACAAGGTGAAATCCTTCGTAAGCGCCTCCTGAATTTCATGAAGCATATCTAAATATGTCTTGTATGGATATGCTTCGTGAGAGGCCCAACTGCCCTCGTCTTAAGTCTTAAAACACCATTTATAAGTTTCGCACACCTTGGATCTAGAATTTGGTAATAGATTTGGAATGTGATTGGACTACGCCAAAATTCCTTTTCAGATGTTTTAATGAGCTTGTGGATTGGAGTGTGAACAATGGAAGAACCTCTCATTGATTAAGACCTATTTGACTCTGATGTTGGGACCTAAGATTTTCGATAAAGGGATAGCAAAGGGTTCCCATTAGGGCAAGAAGCTATGTTCGCCCATGGTAGCCAGACGTGTTGAGGCCAGACTGATAAAGGTAACCCTTCTCAAAATGGTGGGGCAAGGTGCTTGTTGTAAGGAGTATCAAGTGGGCAGTTTGGGACCTTCCCCAGTCTGTAGTATGGCGGTCACACGCATTTTGTTATTTTTATTAATCATTATTGACTGGAACATATCCTCTTGGATTTATATATTGATGGAACAACCTGAAATTAATAAAATTTTCAAGTCTTTCTTTGAGTTTATAAAGACTTCTTTTTCAATGAGCATTAAAATTTTCAATTGTGACAATGCTCTTGAGTTTATTCAGCATCACTTAGCTAGTTTCTTTGCCATTCAAGGTACCCTACATCGGACATCCCTCTCGGCAAACGGGGGTCTCTGAAATGAACTTCACCTTCTCTTCGATGCTGCTCGCACCCTCCTCACTCAATTGAAGGTCCCTAAAACCTTATGGGGTGGCACCATCCTTATTACCACTTTTCTGATTAGCCGGTTACCTTCTTTTGTTCTTGGTAGGGTAACCATGTTTTCCTTACTATCTGATGGTGAAGAACCTGTCAGGTTGCTTTTACAACTTATGAGTGTTTGGTTATACTTCCTGTGTCCATAGTTTTCATGCCGCGGACAACTTATCTGCATGTACAATCAAGTATGTGTTTCTTGGATATTCGATAGCCGGCCCAAAAGGGATGTAGGTGTTACGGCCTAATTCTCAATATTAGATTTTTGGGATTTTATCACTTGTGCCCCTCCGAGATATTGCAATATCAGTTATGCCCCTATCTTTTTGGTAATATCAGTTGTGCCCCTCACTTCTTGCTCCGTCATCAGTTGTGCCCTTCCGTCAGATTGACCGTCAAAAAATTAAAATAACCATGGTTTATTCAAACCATGGTGTAGTTAAAAAGGGTATTATGGTCAGAATAAAATTAGGGGTCGATCGGGGAGGATGGAGCAGAGCATGGTGCTAGAGATGTTGGGCCGGGGGCAAGAGGGGCATAGGAGGATCTCCGGGCAGAACTCGAGGCTGGAAGGGGCTCCTTGTCAGCCGTCGTGACCTCCCCGTCGAAACTGCACGCCCTATCCCCGACTCCGCAGCAACCCCCTCTCCTCGTCTCCTTCTCCGCCTCCTTCCCCTCCACCTTCATCCCCTCCTCCTTCGCCTTCTCCCCCTCCCTCTTCTCCACCTTCCGACCCCTCCCCGCCTCCGCTCCCTTCAACTTCTCCTACGCCTCCTACTCCCTCCCCGCTGCTCTCTCCCGCAAAACCCTCTCCATCGCCGGTGACTCCATACCGAACTTCACCTTCACCCTCCTGCAGAAGACCACCGCCTCCATCCCACCGCAAGGCCTTCTCGGCCTCGACCGCGGACCCCTCTCCCTCCTCTCCCAGACCGAACCCACCTACCACTCCGCCTTCTCCTACTGCCTCCCGATCTTCCGCTCCTCCAACTTCAGTGGTTCGCTCCGCCTCGGCCCCAAGGGACATCCCATCCGCATAAGACCACCTCTCTCATCTCCAACCCCCACCGCCCCGCGCTCTACTACGTCTCCATGACCGGCATCCGTGTGGGTACCTGTATGCTTAACATACCCAGCTCAGCCTTCACCATCGACCCAAACACCGGCGCCGGTACCATGTTCGATTCGGGCACCCTCTTCACGAGGCTGGTCGCGCGCGCAATTCGCTTCGAGTTCCGGAGGAGGGTGGGGAGGGGGAGGAACGCCACCTCACTCGACAGGTTCGACACGTGCTACACGGGAGTAGACCTGGTGCCGACGGGGAGAGGAGGGGGTGCGGGGCTGGGCGGCGCAGGGCAGGAGCAGGGGCGGCAGGCTGGGGAGGAGGTGCGGGGAGCTCGGGACGGAGCTGGGCGGCACGGGGCAGGGGCGGGGGCAGAGTGGGAGGAGGAGGAGGTTGGAGGAAGAGGAAGAGGATGGGGAAGATGAGGAGGAAGAAGAGGATGAGGAAAAGGGTGTGAAATGACTGCATAATTTTTTTTAAAAGCTTAATTCCGCTTATGTCCTCAAAGTTAACGTCCGTTTGCACTGTGGATGGACGGTCACTAACTCGAGGGGCACAAGTGATAAAATAGCAAGAAGTGAGGGGCACAACTGATATTACCAAAAAGATAGGGGCATAAGTGATATTGCGATATCTCGGAGGGGCACAAGTGATAAAATCCCTTATGGTGTCACTTTTTTCGAACAAGCTAGTGTCCTTTCTGAATGTATCGGATCGTCACCTTTGTTCCTGGTATACCACAGGAGGCCTCCCAGAGTTTGTTCCTTTACTGGTTCCCACCTTGTAGGATAATAAGCCTCCTTTTAATGATCTCCCCTCTGTAGAGTCTGATGGTTCCTCCTCCTCTACATAACTTTACATTGCTTTAAGGAGGTCCAAATGGTAATATACTCTGCATAAGTTTAGGCCTCTCCCTAATAATGGCCACGAGCTTCTTAGTGGGCAAGATAAAAGAGGAAGGAGATGTTACCTCCCCGAGAGCGAACAACTCAAAACCATGGGTTAAATTTTGCCTTTACCGATGGATTATCTAGCCATGATAGGTTTTTGCAGAAATTCTTATATCTATACCTCTGCCACACGATCGTCAAATGGCTCTTCAGAATCTAACATGAAAGCTGCCTATGGATGAGGAAATTGAGGCTCTTGTCTCAATGGGCGCTTGGGAACTTGTGCCATTTCCCACATATGTCATTCTTGTAGCATGCAAATGAGTCTTATCGACCAAACATGCTCAAGATGGTTCGATATACAAACTGAAGACAAATTTGTGGTAAGGGCTTCACTCAAACTTATGGTGTCAACTACTTCGAAGCTTTTTCTTCCAATATATAGGATGCGATCTATCCACACAATTATCTTTGTTGTTTCGAACATGAGCTAGCTGATTTTTCAGCTAGATGTCAAGAATGCAATCTTATGGTGATCTTGATGAAGAGGTATATATGACACAACCATGCTATATTATTGAGGGGGAGTATATGTGCCATATACGGAAGGCTATCTATTATCTAAAACATAGCCCACGAGCTTGGTTTGACAGACTCACCTCGAAGATCAGCTCCTTTGGGTATCACAAGCATAGTTTTAAAAAGCGGCGCCTCGAGGCGAGGCACGCCAAAATCACCCCGAGGCGCATGCCTCAGGTCCATGGGTCGGGGCATACGCCTTGATCTAGCTTGAGGCGTTCGAGGCGACGCGGAGGCGTAAGCCTCGAGCTAGAGGTTTTTTTTTGCTTTTTGATTTTTTGATTTGCGCTCGACCCTATTTTTACCTAAGAATTATTTTTTTAGTATTTGTGCCTATGTTTTCGTGTTAAACCTTGCATAGTTGCATATTTCTACATATAGATCCATGAAAAAAAAGAAAAAATCGTCTGAAACGAAAAAAGATCATGATCTTGTATACATAATGTTCAATTTATCATACATCTACACATACTAGTTATATTGCACATAGGTTTGAGTTTAAATTGTAATAAATATTTTATATTAGTTCAAGTTTGCAACTTAATGTTGTTATTTGGTTGTATGAGTTGTAAATCTTAGAATAGTTATCACATATATAAAGAAGCTATGTTGAAAAATGATTATTACATTTTATTTTGAATATCAAAATAGAATTGGAATCGTTAATAAAAAAATCGTCGGGGGTCTGCCCCCACACCCCCGTAGGGGGGAGCGCACCTGCTCCCCCTAGACCCCCCCCACAGGCTCGCTGACCGGGCAGTGAGACCCTTGTCTTGTTGGGGTATGATATGGCAGGAGGGGATGCATATGATTGTTCTCCATTTACGTCCAGCAAGACAAATATTTTGGATTCAAGGCATATTATTATTTTGTTTACTGTAAACACTAAAAAAAGGTTTATATTGTACTTTAGTTTTAATTATAGACCTTAGTTCAATACTTATATAAGATCATTGAAGTTGGAGTTAGAACTTGATATTCCGTATAATATTGGCTTACTATTAGTTTTTTTGAACTTCAATGCCTTCATCGCTTATGTATTTTTATGTTTTAATAGTTTTAAATTATTCTTGAATGTATTTTTGACAAAGCTTAATGATATTATATACTTTTTTCAATGTATTTTGCTTTAATTTTAATTTTTTCCAAAAATTGAGGCTTACGCCTCGACCGCCTCGAGGCTTACGCCTCGCTTCAATTTTAGAGAAAACGCCTCGGATCGCCTCGTGCTTTTTTAAACCTTGATCACAAGACTACGTCAAATTACTCTGTGTTCATTCAGAGACGTGTTTCTTGTACCATTATCCTTGTCATATATGTTGATGATATAATCATGACTGGAGATGACAATGCATGTATTCTCGAGACCAAGGCCTTCCTACAGAAAGTGTTTGTCACCTAAGACCTTGGTTATTTACAATACTTTCTTGGGATTGAGGTAGAATGTACCTCTGGAGGATTATATCTAGCCATAAAAGCATTACCTTGACATTTTTCAGATGCCTGTTTATATCTCATCCTCGAATATTTGAAGAATGCACCAAGCAAGGGATTGTTTTATGATGTTAATGGTCACACCAGTATTACTTCCTATTCATAATGTCATATGCATATTTCACCGGTTCTTTTGAGAGCATGCGCTCCACCATTAGTTTGCCATGTTTATTGGTGGAAACCTTGTTGCAACGAGAAGCAAATATTTGTATCGAGATCCACTGTAAAGGCATATTATAATGCTATGTAGTTGGCTTGCCATATTTTTACAAGAACTCGAGTTGTCCATCAGAATTGTAGTTCTCTTAGTTCTCTACTGTGATAGCTACTTATATTGTTATAATCTAGTCTTTTATGAGTACAACAAGCACATTGAGGTTACATGTCATTTATTAGGGATGCGATGTGCGGAGAGAAGATTATTAATCCTTGCATTTCTATAGCGATACAACTTGCAGACATTTTCAACTATGCTCTTATGAAGAAGTGCATTTCTTTGATATACTCCAGGTTGGGCATGATCGATAGATATGCTCCAACTTAAGGGGGGACTGATGGTCCATTTATATTTAGACATTTGTTTTATATATTTTTGGTCTTCCATCTTCTAGTAATCCTATTTAGGACTTTATTGTATTTTTGTATTTGGTGTTAATGGCCTCAAATTTCAGCGAAATTCAGTCGAATTTCTGTCGAATATCGATATCCAGTCGAAATTCGACCGAAATGACCGAAATATGGGGGTCCTAGTACAAAAAATGACCGAAATGACCGAAATTTCGGTCTAAATTCCACCGAAATTCCATCGAAATTCTGTTTTGGTCGGTACCGAAATGGTGACCGAAACCGACATTTAAGGCCTTGGGTGTTATTAGGGTTTCTGTTTTTCACTCTAAATAAGAAGCCCTACTGTATGAATGCGTTTCTCTTTTTGTCCCAGTGATTCTCTTACAAATGCTATTTATCCATGTTAGAAAATAGAGAATGCGGAAGCGAATGATAAAGATAGCATAATCTAGAAATATGAAACTGGAAGAACAAAGAATTTAACGTGAAACCCTACTCCCTAAGGAGCGGGATGAAACCACGGAAGAATGCCTCAGAGGCTGGTGTGTCTATTGACTTTGTCAATGGATACAGGCAGTGTTGTCAAAAGCCCTCCGGGCGCTCGCCTAGGCTCCCAGGCGAGGCGAGGCGAGGCCCTAGCACCTTGCCTCCCTCCAGGCGAGGCATTTTGCCTCAGGCGCCGCTCAGGCGAGCGCCTGGCTTGAGGCTCTAGGCGCTCGCCTTGAGCGCCTAAGGCAAAAGTAAGGCTTTTTACCGACTTTGTGTGATTTTTATCCATTTTTAGGTTTTTATATTAGATGTATATTAGTTCTAAGTATTATTAACATACATATACATATGCACACACATGTATATGTAATTTGCACACACTTCTATTTCATATAAGTATACATGTACATTCATGTTTTAGTTCTGAATATTACATATACTTTTGACTAAAAAGTATATATTCTTCTCTACATATATGAGCTTGAAGTATTATAAATAGATATATATACATATAAATAGACAAAACACACATGTATACATAGACATGCACGCACACTTATACATAAACACATACACATGTATGCAAATATATATGCATACAGATACACATACATACAAATACACACATAAACACAAATAATTAATACATATACATATATATGCAAGTACATGCATACATTATACATACACATATTAATAAATAGTGGATTAATCGTAAAATATAATTTGGTGATAGCATATACATACACATACACATATGTATACATATACATATAGACATGTACATGTACACATTTATATACATGCTTGTAAACAAACCCACAAATATATTGGATTGGTTTTAGATCGAAATATAAGCTATACATACATATACTTACAATTACATGTACATACACGTGTGTATGTACATATATTACATAGACTCGTGCATAATTTATTTATTTTTATATATGACGCCTTGCTTTTCTCGGGCGAGCGCCTAGGGGAGCGCCTAGCGCCTCGGGCATTTTGCACCCCCTAGCGCCTTGGAGCGCCTCTCGCTTTTAACAACACTGGATACAGGAGGTCTGGGGCTCCTTATATAGCCTCCACAGAGCCTCCGAGTCCCGCCACTGGTAGATGTGGGACTAAACATATGGATGGGGTAAATGGATCAACCCTCTTACAATTATATGGCGCACAACCAAATACTCCAACATTTCTCCTCAAGGTGGAGCATGCAATGCTCAGCTTGGACAAACATAAAGAAACTTAACTCACGCTACAAGACACTACAAACAATATCAAGTATCAACTCAACGCGTACAACTGCTGCTGTCGATGACTTACTTCTCATGCCGTGCATGTGAGGAGGACGATCGGGCTGGAGTGTGAGCCAACTGAATCTCCTCGTCAGAGAGCATGTGCTCTGTATTGCGCCTGTCAGAGTCACCACATCTGGAAATGAGTCTCCTCATCGGAGTACTCTGGTCTGCCACAATATGTGGACAACTGCTCCATCTCTAAAAAGGGCCGAACTGAAAAGGGCCGTGGATGTGCAATCCTCATCGGAGTCCACGTCGCTGGAGAATGGAGTCTGAAGGTCTTCTTGTCGGAGAACCGAGTCTCTCCCATATGGCACAGAGAATGGTACTCTACTCGTGAGTACCTATGATACCACATGAAAAACCCTTGCCCACCTAGTATAGGGAATGGTCCTCTACTCATGAGTCCCTATGGCTTACATGAAAACTTTGGCGGACAAAATAAGAAGAATGATGGGGACAACTACAAATGATGGCCCACAAATGCTCATCTGAAAAGAAGACCGCATCCATGTGCATGTCTGAAACTGACTCAGAATCTGATGTTAAGTTTGAATATCAAATGTAGAGTTTGGAAATCTGACTTGTCTGGAGAAATCTGCATCTGGAATATGGGTCTGACATGTGACTCTACATAATACTCCCCTTTTCTCCCATACTTGTCGGAAAATGAACATCGACAATTGTTGGGAGAAGACAACAATGATGGGGAATGAACAAACAACAATAAGCCGCCATTTTTTCTCGGCTTTTCGGCTATTTCTATTTTTTAAACAGCCATCGCGCACACACACATATTTAATAAGCCGTTCACAATTTTTTTACGGTTCTTTTTTTTAATCTTTTGCGTATGGCTTTTTATTTTGTACGCACCTTTTTTAAAAAATATTTTTTTGCAACTATTCTGCGTCCGTCTTTTCTTTGTACGTGTCCTCTCTTTTTTTCAAGCTCCTCTCTTTTTTTAACACTCGCGCTGGGCCCTCATTTTTGGGCTTTTTTCAATAGCCGATGGCCACTTGGACTTTTCAATAACACCTTTTTTTAAAATACAACCCACTACCCCTCTTAGGGTTCCCAACGTGGGAACCCTTTCTCAATCAAGCCCCCCCCCCCCCCCCGATTGGGGAAGAGCTCCTGGGTACGCCTGGAGGATCGTCTTCTCGCCTGGATGATGCGCGAGGACATCTAAAGGGGAGGAGCGCCGCGCACTCCACTTGGAGGAGGCGTGCTTGCTTTCTGGTACTCACGCGCGGAGGGCTCCGCTTGGGACTGGAGAAGGATGACGGTGGATGCGATCAGGGTCTCTGGAGTTACTGCCGCTGGAAATGAGCAGCTCGCCTGGGACGCCTGAAGAACTCGGCGTCGCATGGAGCGCCTACAGTCGGAGGTGCGCGAGAAGCCAGGAGCCAAGGGCTCGACCTGATGATGCTGCGCTAGGAGCCAGGAACCAAGAGATTGTTGCGGCTAGGGCTCGCCTACGGAGATGATGTTGCGCCGCCGCATGGTCACACTTGCGGGAATGGGTTCCATCCAGGAGGGATGGCTGATGCGCGAAGACCTGTAGCTTGTTGATCACGCAAAGGAGGGCTCGACCTGAGAGCCAGTGACTTCGATCAGAGATGTAGATCGCCTTGTTAAGGGTTCCCCAATGGTAACCAAACACCGCCTAGATCACCGCGACAGAAATTAGGATTTCTATCGAAACCCCTAATTTGGACAGAACATGGTTAGAACACGGCAGAACCCTTGTCGAACTTGAGATCTCCTTCGGACTGGAGAAGAGATTCGATCTTGAATATCCTTTGTTCCCTGTGGGACCACGACGTGGACCGATAGAATGGGAGCTTCGTCGCTGACCTATGGGATCGTGCGCATGGGTTGCGCTTCGAACATGGGTTTCTGTGTGAAACCCTAAATTCACGGCAATATGGAAGGACAACCTGATGCCTCGTCGTCGGAAAGATGATGCGCCGATCTTGGATATAACACTACATCTTTAAAACAATCCTCAAGAACATAATTAGGGTTTCAATAGGAACCCTAGAATAAAATCTAGAATCTCGAACAAACACAACGAACATGAAATCCTCGAGAATCGAACCCACTCTGATACCATGTTAGAAAATAGAGAATGCGGAAGCGAACGATAAAGTGAGCATAATCTAGAAATATGAAACTGGAAGAACAAAGAATTTAACGTGGAACCCTACTCTCTAAGGAACGGGATGAAATCACGGGAGAATGCCTCAGAGGGCTGCTGTGTCTATTGATTTTCTCAATGGATACAGGAGGTATGGGGCTCCTTATATAGCCTCAACAGAGCTTCCAAAGTCCCACCACTGGTAGATGTGGGACTAAACATATGGATGGGGTAAATGGATTTCTCCAGGATCCATTTACCCTCCTACAACTCATATGGTGCACAACCAAATACTCCAACAATTCCAATTGTAGCAAAGGTCCTTGTGATCTATCTTCAGTGCATTCCTTGTGATATCATTGCCCTTTGAGCAATCAACCTTCATTCTGGATGGCTTATGATGGATAATCTAGTTATAGTCATGTGAATCATTTCTGATCGGAGGAGGAGACTTATTGAAGGCATGATGGAAGGTAGAATTCTCTTAGGTTTATGAATGGTGTTTCATCCGGACATCATTGTGTGTGAAATGTTTTTTTTTTTTGATATTTTTGATTGAGTGGATGAAGAGGTGTATCACACCTCTCTCCTTTTCAGTTATAATGAACAACTGGTAGGAGGGTGTTGTCTTCCAACCACAGAAGGATTCAGAAATTGGTGGCCCTTGGCATCGTTGTTTTTTCTTGTTATTGCAGACTTCTTAACAGTGATAGTAAGGTTGGTAGTGAATGGTGGCGTAGTAGCGGGCATGGGACATAGGCTCTTGGTCTCCAGCTTTTTCCTCGGATCTTTCGGAGCAAAGGGCCGAGGAGTTCATGACATGGAAGGCCGTATCGATATCGATATCATTTTGGTCCGCCCGGAAACGGATATATCGGGATATATCGACGATATCGGTGGAAATGTCGAAAATGGCGCAAAAAGCCATTTTTTTGCATTTTTTCAGAAATTAAGATCATCCGAGATATTAAAACAACAAATAACGTACAAATATACACTTATATCACACATATCGGTCCATTTATAGACCATATATCACACATATCGGTATCGCACATATCGGTCATATCGAACATATCGATATTAATATTGATTCTTGACTTATTAATATTGGAAATGGATTTCATTCAAGTTCTTATAACATGAAATACTACAAATATACACCTAGAAAATACATATAGATCATTTATGAGGACTATGATCCTTATAGTGCACATATCGGTCATATCGAACATATCGCTGATATTGTTAGTTGTTGACATATTATATATATTGAAAATGGAGTTCATCCAAGTACTTTGATCACTAAATAATTTACTAATGTACTCTTACTCTCTTAGATTACACATATCGATCATCTATGAACCTTATATCGTATATATCGATACGGTTGTACTGTTAGTTGTTGACCTATATATATTGAAAATGGAGTTTATCCAAGTTCTTAGATCACTTAATAACTTACAAATATACTCTTAGATCACACATATCGATCCTCTATAAAGCTTATATTGATTATATCGATCATTTCGAACATATCGATATTAATGTTGATTCGTGACTTATAGATTTTTTTTTGAAAATTGACTTATAGATATTGGAAATGGATTTCATTCAAGTTTTACAATATGAAATAACTTGTAAAAATACACCAAGTTAAAGAACCATTGTATGCACCCTCTTGTCGCACCATACCCTACCAGTACGGGGGTCTCACTGCTCGGTCAGCGAGCCTGGGGGGGCTAGGGGGAGCCCAGGTTGGCCCCCCTTGCGGGGGTGCGGGGGCAACTCCCCCGACCTGGAACAAAGTATATAAATAATAGATTGTTTTAATACTAGGTGTATCTAGATAGGTACATTCATATATATAGGGATACCGACAAAATATCGACGATATCGGTCGATATCTTGTATTTTTTGTACTGAATCCATTCATTTTTTTACCGATATGGGCTGATACGGCGATATATCGCCGATATCCCTGTAAAAAGATATACACCCCGATTTCGATACCCCCAACCTCTCGATACCGATATATCGGCGATATATCACCGATACGACCATCCATGGTTCATGGCACTGCATCTGGAGCTGGCCGCGACATAACATGAGGGACCACCGGGGAAGAGACCACTTTATATAGGGAGATGGTAGATTTTCGGTCAAGAAAGCATACATTTTTTTCCGGAGGGGAGGAATCAGTTGAGGAGGAGATGGGCGTGGACGTGCGTATGATTCGAAGAAGCAAAGCTCCCGATCCGAATCAAGATTTTCTATGGTTATTTAGGCTAGGCAAAATCCTCACCCAAGGGCATAGGGGACGGTTGTTGGCGGTGGGGGATGCCACTTGTGATAAGATGTGGGGAGGTGATGACAGATTTGGAGCATCTGTTTTTCTCGTGCTCGTACTCGGTTCAGGTTTGGTGTAGGGAGAGCATACCTTGGCTTGTCGGATAGAGCTGCCTTGGGGTTCTGGGAGATATGAGATATGGATGTGGTTTTAGGCATGAACACATTTCTTTTCACGTTGGTTTGGACAATTTAGTGCGCCACAAATGATGTCATTTTTTGGGGGAATATTTTTTATTTTGAGAATGTGATCAAGCATAACTCAGCCATGGTCGGTCCCAAGCCTGGGTAAATGAGGAGGGTTGCGCGTTAGGTAGCCGACAGCCAGCGCAGGAGAGATAAATTCGTAAGTAGTGTTCTTAAAGTTCTTTTAAGAACACTATTTATGAATTTATCTCGAAACCGTTAGGATCTTTTAAACATGGATTTAAGCAAACATACAGATTTTCGTTCGGGCGTTCCCTACTTGCGACGCGTTGCATCGCTGAATGCAAATGAAAAATTGGCAAGGGCCGCTACATCGCAGCCTGGATGTAGTTCAAAATTTGCAAGGGTTTTCGCATGAGGAACGCATGCGGGTAAATAAGCTAGTTCCGCTGCATCACCGCCCGGATGCAGTTCAAAATTTGCAAGGGTTCTCGTATAATGGACGCATGCGAGTAAAGAAGTTAGTCCAAAAGAGATTGCAAAGGAAGTTAAGGATTGGTAGTTGGAATATCGGTACTTTAACTGGAAAATTGATGGAGATAGTGGATACAATGGAAAGAAGGAAGATTCATATATTATGTCTTCAAGAGACTAAATGGGTTGGAGAGAAAGCAAGGGAGATCGAGAAGACATGCTTTAAACTTTGGTATTCAGGTAAAGATAAGGGTAGAAACGGTGTTGGAGTGGTTGTTCATAAAGATTTGAAGGATTGTGTGGTTGAGGTGCAAAGATTTGGGGATCGGATTATTTTGCTAAAGTTGGTGCCTGGAGAAGAAATTCTGAATATCATATCAGTTTATGCACCGCAAATTGTTTAGATGAAAGGACTAAACAAGCTTTTTGGGAGGATCTGGATAAGATTTTACAAGGAATCCCACACAGAGAGATGGTTTGCATAGGTGGAGATCTTAATGGACATGTGAGAAAAGATGTTTCAGGGTATGCAAGTGTGCATGGAGGACATGATTTTGGGGGATAGAAACGAAGAGGGAAAAATCATTCTGGATTTGTAACTGCATATGATCTTTTCATAGCAAACACTTTTTTCAAGAAGAGGGAGGGGCATTTAATTACTTATAAGAGTGGCTCAACTAGAACACAGATCGATTACTTTGCGTTGAGGAGAAGAGATCGGTTGTGTTGCAAAGATTGCAAAGTAATCCTTGGAGAGAGTTTTGACAACCCAACATCGCTTGTTAGTCCTGGATTTACAAATAAAAGGGCTGGTAAAGAAAAGGAAGGTTCCTAAGATCAATAGAACTAGGTGGTGGAATCTTCCGCTGAAGCAATCAAGCTTCATGGAGAAGGTTTTTAGAAGATTTATCTTAGGATTGTAGCGGTAGTGCAAACGAGATGTGGGAGGCAGTAGCATCTTGTATCCGAAAGGTAGCCAAAGAGATGCTAGGCGAGTCAAAAGGAGGAGCTCCGGGTCAAAAAGATGCTTGGTGGTGGAGTGAAGAGGTGCAAGAGAAGCTAAAAATTAAAAGAGCTTGCTTTAAAGCTATGTCTAAGGATAGAATAGAGGAAACTGTCACAGACTATAAAATAGCGAAGAAGGAAGCAAAGAAGGCTGTAAGCGAAGCTAAGTCAAAAGCTTATGAGGTTTTGTATAAAAATCTCAACTCTAAGGAGGGTCAAAAGGATATATGCAGGTTGGGCAAAGCAAGAGAAAGAAAGACCAAAGACCTTTCTCAAGTGAGATGCATTAAGGACGAGTAAGGTCACGTGCTTGTTACTCAGAAGGATATAGAGACTAGATGGGAGCAATACTTCCATAAACTTTTCATTGGAGAAGGAAATAGAGAGATCACTTTGGGTGATCTAGCTAGTAGTGAAAGTTACTTGAATCGTGCATGCTATAGACGAATACAAAAGAAAAGAAGTAGAGGAGGCTTTGACGGTTATGAGACCTGGGAAAGGTGTTGGATCGGATGATATCCCTGTAGAAGTATGGAAAGTTTTAGGTGAGCGTGGTTTGGCTTGGCTTACGAATCTATTCAATGTTATTTGACGAAGCAAGAAAATGCCTGAAGATTGGAGGAGTATCGTGGTGCCTCTTTATAAGAACAAATGAGACATTCAAAATTATTTAAATTACAGAGGTATCAAGCTGATGAGTCACACTATGAAAATTTGGGAACGTATGATCGAAAGAAGGTTGAGGCAAGTTTCCCAAGTAAAAGAAAACCAATTCGGATTCATGCCAGGTCGCTCAACTATTGAAGCCATCCATGTGCCGAGAACAATGGAGATTTATAGAGCTAAAAGGAAGAATCTCCATATGATCTTTATTGATTTGGAGAAGGCTTATGATTCCATCCCACGAGAGATACTGTGGAGACTTTTGGAGAAGAGACAAGTACCCGTCCTGTACATTAATCTCATAAAGGATATGTATGATAGGGCTTTATCTTGTGTAAGGACCCCGACGGGGAAGACTGACTATTTTGATATCAACATTGGTTTACATCAAGGTTCAGCTTTGAGTTCATTTCTTTTTACTTTGATTATGGACGAGTTGACAAGTCACATTCAGGATGAGTTACCTTGGTGTATGTTATTTGCTGATGATATTGTGTTGATTGATGAGACTAGTAGATGGAGTAAATGAGAAGCTTGAGGTTTGGAGACATGCATTGGAGACTAAAGGTTTTCGTATAAGTAGGCTAAGATGGAATATATGGAATGCACCTTTGATGGAAGCAATGGTGAAGGAGTCGAGGTGAAGATTGGTGACGATAACATTCAGAAGAGAGATTCTTTTAGATATTTGGGATCTATTTTGCAACATGATGGGGGAAATGATGGAGATGTTACTAATAGAATAAATGCAGGCTGGCTAAAGTGGAGAGAGCCTCCGCTGTTCTCTGTGATAAGAAAATTCCTTTAAAAATTAAAGGAAAGTTTTACAAAGCAACCGTGAGACCTGCTATACTTTATGGTTGTGAATGTTGGCCTGTGAACCATAGACATGTGCAGAGAATGGCTGTAGAAGAAATAAAAATGCTAAGATGGATGTGTGGACATACACGTAAAGATCGGATTTGAAATGATGCAATCAGAAAGAAAGTTGGTATAGCTCCGATCGAGGATAAGATGCGAGAAAACCGCTTAAGATGGTTTGGTCATTTGCAAAGAAGGTCAACTGATGCAGCGGTTAGGAGATGCGAGTGTTGGGATGTTGAGCCGGCTAAGAGAGGGCGAGGACGACCCACGAAGTGTTGGAAAGAGACTATACGAAGTGATCTTAGTTTTTTGGATACAAGTACGAGATTGAGCCAAGATAGATCTGAATGGAGGCGCGAGAATCCATGTAGCCGACCCTACTTAATTGTGGGAAAAGGCTTTGTTGTTGTTGTTGTAATGTGATCAAGCATTGTCGAGCATTATGTAAAGCTTGGACCGTATAACTTTTTGTAATTTTTATAGTTATATATATACTAGTTCTGCGTGGGTCCCAAAATGGGACGCCACCCTTTTACTTCTAAAAAAACCTTTCACCTTTTTGCCAATGAGATGAGCTTCATCCAAAATTCAATCATTTTTTAAATGTTATCTGTAGCAGTGGTGATCTTCCTCTCAATGGCACTAAAAGACTAGATTTCTCTCTTGATTTTGTCCGTAGGTAGCTGCATTTGCAATCTTCTTTCCCATTTGTAATCTTTAAAATACGACATAATGGTGTTGCAAAAAGAAAATTGACATATATGTGCCATTGCTCTTAGCATGTTGCAGAACAGCAGTATGTCCAAATGCTAGTAGGTCAAGGTCTGCCACCTATGCTCTATTAATTGGCCGAGTAGATTCTGTAGCAGTAAGCTAGGAAATAACCATATGAAAAGGTGTTCCGAATTTGCCATTATTATAGTTGCCATATATTTTCACTAGTAGTATTTCTATCACTATGACAGCTTCCCATGACAAGTTCGGTCCACTTGCAGCAGAGTATATGATGGCAGCGTTAAGAATTCTTTTTTCATCAGGCAAAACTACAAATTCCATGACTTCAAAAAAAAAAAACTACAAATTCCATACCACATAATATCCACCTTTTATGAAGCTCTTCACAAAATCCCAGTCTTCAAGAACCAGCGTTA
>JAZKJV010004042.1:0-61290 GCA_037367405.1 Ottelia alismoides | reverse complement strand
TATGGTTCTGAATAGAATAAATTTTAGATTCATTTGCGGCAATTAGAATACTAAGTTATTCTGTAGTGCCAGTTGAAGAGCTTCATTTAAATTTAAGAGCGGCTGTGATTGCACTGCTTTAACATTTGATAAGAAGGCGATAATGAAACCAACAACTTTAACCATGTTTTGTATTTTAATCTTATTCATGAATAGTAGATGATTTTCTTCTTGATACATAGATATAAATAGCCGGAATTACATAAAGGGTTAACCATCCCGAGAAAAATAATCCTCCAATAATTACAGTACCTAACGACATTCTACTTGAAGCTGCATCACCTAATGCTAAAGCGATTGGAAGAGCTCCTAAAATTGTTGCTAAACTAGTCATTAATATTGGACGTAACCTGGATACTGCCGCTGTAATTACTGGCTTGTTGTTTTGGTATACCTTGGTTGATTTGATGATTAGCGAATTCTACAATTAGAATTCCATTTTTAGTTACTAATCCTAATAAACTATTATTCCGATTTGGCTAAAGATGTTTAAGGTTTGATCACAATACCAAAGGGATAATAGGGCACCTGCCAATGCTAATGGAACAGTAATCATTATAATTACCGGGTCAATAAAACTTTCAAATTGTGCTGCAAGCAATAAATAAACTAAAGTAAGAGCAAATAGAAATGCAAACAATGTATTTGATGAACTTTCGGCAAAATCTTCTGGATGGTCCGCCTAGGTCGGTGCTAAATGATTCGTCTAAAACTTTTTCTTTAATTTTATTCATAGCTTCAATCCCATCACCTATGGTTTTTCCGGGTGCCAAGTCCGGCGCTTACAGTGGCTGATTTATATCGGTTATAGTGATATAATTGAGGCGGTGAACTTTGCTCTACAATAGCAACAACGGCACTTAATTTGATTAATTTATTTTTGGTTGTTTTTTACATATAAATTATCTAAGTCTTTTGTTTCATCTCTGCTTTCACGGTTTACCTGTCCAATTACCTGATATTGTTTTCCCTTCATCGTAAAGTAGCCATAACGAATTCCACCGATTGCAAACTGAATGGTTTGAGCAATTTGAGCAACACTTACACCAAGAGTTCTGGCTTTGTCTCGATTAATAATAAGTGCTAATTCAGGACGATTAAATTTAAGGTTTACATCTACGCCTTGAAAGGTTGCGTTTTTTATTTACCTCTTCAATAAATTTCGGTAGGTATTCTTGTAGTTTGTTAAAATCTTGATTTTGCAAAATATACTGAACAGGTAACCCGGCTCTAGGACCTCCGCTACCGCTTATGGTTTGGTCTTGAATAACAAATGATTTGGATTCAGTATATGCACCTAATTGTTGCTGAATATGTTGTGCAATTTGTTGTTGAGAGCGTTTGCGTTCATGTGGTTCAGTTAAGAATATTCTGGTGAACCCTGTATTTACTGCACACTGCCGATAAAACCCGGAGCTACAACAGAAAGCATGGTTCTTCTTTCAGGTGTTGAATCAATAACAAGCTGTGCAACACGATCCATATACCATTCCATATACTCATAAGAAGCACCTTCAGGTGCAGTTGAAGCAATTCTCATTACACTTCTATCTTCTAAAGGAGCTAATTCAGATGGGATATTTTTACCTATAAATATAATTAGTACAATAGCGACGCCAACAACCACTAAGCTCACCCATTTGCGACTCATAAAATCTTTCTAAGCTGCGTTGATAGGCTAAGTTTAAGCCTACGAAAAAAGGTTCAGTGAATGTATAAAATGAGGAGTGTTTTTTATTTCCACGTTGAAGTTTTACATTCAATACAGGTGTTAGAGTTAATGATACAAATGCAGAAATTAAAACAGCACCTGCTACCACCACTCCAAATTCTCTAAACAATCGGCCAACAAAACCTTCCAGAAAAATGATAGGAAGAAAAACAACTGCCAAGGTTAAGGAAGTGGATATAACTGCAAAATATATTTCATTAGAACCTTTAATAGCTGCGTCTTTTGGTGATAAACCATCCTCCATTTTTTTTAAAATATTTTCAGTCACCACAATGCCGTCATCAACTACCAATCCGGTAGCTAAAACTATAGCTAATAAGGTTAAGATATTAATGGAGAAACCAAAAACATACATAATAAAAAATGCACCTATTAATGAAATTGGAATATCAATTAATGGACGGAAAGCGATGAGCCAGTCTCGGAAGAACAAAAAGATGATAACCACAACCAACAGGAATGCTATGATCAGTGTTTCTTTAACTTCGGTAATTGACTTACGTATAAATGTCGTATTATCTAACGCTACATTAAGTATGATATCTTCTGGGACATTTGATTTTAACTGCTCATACCTTTTATAAAATTCGTCAGCTATTCAATATAATTAGCCCCGGGTTGAGGAATTAAAGCTAATCCAATCATCGGAACCATATTCTGTTTTAAAACAGTTTGTTCATTTTCTGCCCCTAAAATAGCATAGCCAATATCCTTTAATCGCACGATTTTATTGTTGGAACCACCAATAATCATTTCATTAAATTCTTTTTCACTACTATACCTTCCTGTTGTTTTTACTGATAACTCAGTGGTATTCCCCTCAATTTTTCCTGCGGGTAATTCTATACTTTCTCGATTCAATGCAGATTGAACATCTAGAGCAGTTAATTCAAAGGCTTTGAGTTTATTTGGGTCCAACCATATTCTCATGGCATATCTTTTTTGCCCCCAAATTTGAATAGTACTTACACCCGGTATTGTTTGAAATTTTTCAACCAATACATTTTCTGCATAATCATTTATTTCTAAGTGAGTGCGCGATTTGCCTTTGAACGGTAAGGGTTAAAATTGCATCTGAGTTTGCATCAGCTTTAGATACAACCGGAGGTCCGTCAATATCTTGAGGTAATTGTCGAACAGCTTGTGAAACTTTGTCACGTACATCATTTGCTGCAGCTTCTAGTTCAACACTTAAATCAAATTCAACGGTAATAACGCTACTTCCTTGTTGCTGGCTGATGAAAATAGAGCGAATACCTGCAATACCATTTATTGTTTTTTCAAGTGGTTCAGTAATCTGTGATTCTATAATTTCAGGATTAGCCCCGGTATAGTTTGTACGCACTGTTATTACCGGTGGGTCAATTGATGGATACTCTCTTACCCCCAAATAACTGTAGCAATACCGCCAAATATAAAATAACAATAGAAAAAACTGTGGCCAGTACAGGTCTGTTGATACTAAGTGTACTTAAATTCATCTGTTATTTCCTTTTAGTTATTTTACTTCCGGCCCTTAAATACAGTACACCTTCAATAACCACTTCATCACCATTTACCAAACCATTCACTACTTCAATTACTGCATCTTTTCTTTTACCTGTTTGGATTTTTCCTATCTATCACCGAATCGCCTTGCACTACATATACTTTTTGTCCTTTTTAAGATTGGAATAATTGCCTGCGTTGGTAACAATACAACAGGTCTGTTTTGCTCAACATTTATATTAATTTGTGCATACGAACCGGGAAGTAAATTTCCATCTTGATTGGTAACATAAGCTTTAATAGTTACTGTACCCGTCGTTTGATCAACTTTTGGATCAATAGCATAAATGTTTGCAATATTTTTTTTGCCATTAGCTGTAGTAAATGAAATTTGCATCCCTGTTTTTAGTTGATATGCTTCTGCTTCGTTACAGTAAATTCAAGTTTAAGCAGATTTATTTGCTGTAAGGTTGTAACTTCTGTAGTGGGATTAATAATACTACCTGTACTAATTTTTCTAATCCGATTTTCCCTGAAAATGGAGCCCTGATTTCGGTTTTACTGAGTTGTTCCTTTCAAAAGTTCTAACTCGGCTTCAGCAGTTTGTTTCTCCGACCAAGATAAGTCGTAAAGTTCATTACTTTATTGCCCCTTTTTCTAATAAAATCTTGTTACGAGTTTCATTTTGACTTTTTAAGGCAAGTATGGCCTCGGCTTTTTAATTTGGGCCATTAGTTCTTTGTCGTTTAACTTTATAAGTAAATCTCCTTTATTTACATATTGTCCTTCACGAAAACCTATTATTACAACTTTACCTTGTAATTCGGGATAGATAGTTACCTCTTCATTGGCTTGTAAAACACCTGTGCCTGCTTATGTCAAAATTTGTTAAACTCTCCTTAACAATTAATGTTTTACTTCTGTTTTCTTAATTGTTGAATTTGATTTGACAGGTTCATTTTTTTTATCGAAGAACTTTGGGTATAGCAGAGCAATAAGGCCGGAACCTAACAGTATATAAATTAAAATTGTTCTCTTTTTTATTATTCATTATTAAGCTGATTATAGTGCATTTAAGTTTAATTCCATCTTATGTAATACCTTTCCAGCATCTCTTTTTCTTTACCAGAAACATTCTTAAACAATACGTTATTCAAATTTTTATATGATTGGATGGATTTTTTTAGCTGATAATTTACCTTGAGTTGTTGGTGATAATAAATACATTCTTTTATCATCAGGATGTTTTCTTCTAACCACTTGCTTCGATTTACATAGATAGTCAACAATCCTTTTAATTGCCGCTTTATCAATTTGAAGACAGTCGGCAATACATTGTTGCGAGATTAGCTCACGGTTACTAATTAAAAACAACACATAAAAATACTTATCTATAGGTAAGTTGAGTAATTCTAAACTAACCTTTTCATCATATTTTTTTACCAATTTTCTGATAGTTATAGAGAAGGGTTCGTCTTCATTTTGTAACGCTGTGTAGTTCTGATTTAGCTTCGACATACCGAAGCAAAATTATTCTAATATTAATATAGTTGACTATATCAACTATTTAATTTATGATGATTTTATTCAGCTAGTTAAATTAAAATCCACTTGCTTTTTAATTTAAAATTAATTAGGTTAGATTTTTATTGAAATTTCGAGTTCGCCTTTTTAGACACAATAAAACCTTATGAATCCTTGTTGTGCTGCGGGTATGTGGTGATTTTATTTTAAAATAATAATGAGTACCGTATGAAAAAACGCCTAACTTTTTGTGTAAAAAGCACATTTCTTTTAATTTTTCTTTTTCTTAATTTTTTCTTATTCGGCAAAAGCTGCCTTAAATGGAACTTACACTATTGATTCCTCTCAAGCTCCAAGTTCAACAAATTATCTTGACTTCGCATCAGCCATAAGTGATATGCGGTTAGGAACAAGATCGGATGGAGGAACTCCAAACGGTGCCGGAGTTACAGGCGCCGTGTTATTTAATGTTGCAGCCGGTACCTACACCGGTCAGTTGGATATTACAGGGATAACAGGTGTTAGTGCAACCAATACCATAACATTTGATGGTGGTCAAGGTAATGCTTCCACAAGAATAATAACATTCAGTGGTGCAACATCACTGGCAACCGCCTTTACTGTAAGAATAAACAACCAGCAGTTTGTTCGGTTAATGAATTTGACAATTCAATCGGGAAGTACAGGTTTTGGATGGCCTTTACATATTTTTAATATATCCTCCAATACTATTGTTAGAAATTGTATAATACGTTTTACTACAGCATTTACTGTTCACAACTCAACCAACTTTTGTGGTGTGGTTATGAACAACAGCACTGCTAGTCCAACCGGTGCAGGTACCTCAATTACTAATTTGAATTAGACAGTAATACAATTTTAGGAGGGTTTGGTAATTATTTTTTAGGTAACGGAAGCAATACAGGTATATTCATCAGAGGGAATAAAATTGACAGTACATTTTCTACAGGTGTTCAGGTACAGAGTATAGCTGCTGCTCAGGTAAATCGCAATACTATAAATTTATTGTCACTAGGTAATATTAATGGTATAGGTATTAATTTCACAAACACCTCAACAACCACGGGTAACGCACATCAAATCATCTCTAATAGGATTATACAAGCTGGAAGTATTGGTATAAATATTTCAAGTTCAACCGGACAGGCAACCACAAGAAGTTTATTAGTTAATAATTCAGTTGGTGGGGGATTTAGAAATACAGTATCTGCCGTTGGTATAAATTTTACCGGTAATTCTTACAATTGGGATGTTTTTCACAACTCGGTAAATTTAGACTTAAATACAACCGGAACGCAAAATGCATCTTTATTTATTGGTAATTGCTGTACAACAGGTTCAACATTATTAGATGTACGAATAATATTTTTGCTGTTACAGGGAATAACTCAACCGCGTGGACATTATTTATGCCTAATGGGTATAATTTTGCTGTTGCCTCATCAGCGGCATTAAACTTCAATAACTATTTTAAGGCAGGAGCTAATACTAATGACCCAATCATTTGGAATGGTGGTACACCATTAACAGTAGGTAATTTTATAAATAATAATAACCATAACGCAAATTCAATCAGTAGAAACCCCGGATTTATATCTTCTACTAACTTAATGCCATTTAATCCTTGTAATAATGGAACAGCTATAGCTTCCGTACAACTGATATTAACTCAGTTTCTAGAAGTACTACTGCCCCTGATTTAGGAGCTTTTGAGGTAATACCTGTTACTAATGATTTAGGTGTTGAAGTACTAACTGCGCCTGTTCTGCCATTTTCACCCGGTTTACAAAATATAGTAGTAACATTAAGGAATTTTGGCTCTAACACCATCACTTCTGCTAATGTAAGTTATATTATAAACGGTGGTACTCCGGTAACTCTACCATTCACAGGTAGTATTGCTCCTTGTGCATCAACAACGTTTACATTCTCAGCCGGTGCTCAGTTTAACTTTTTACCGAACACACCTTATGAAATTAAAGCATTTTCTGATTTACCTAATGGATTAACTGATGGAAATACATTTAATGATACTTCCACAGTGCCTTTGATATTTTCGGGTTTAACAGGTACGTATACAATTGATCAGGCTTCACCTGCGGGGCCAACAAACTTTGTTTCATTTACAACTGCTGCGGCTGCTTTAAACAGTGGAGGTGTTATCGGTCCGGTAATATTTAATGTACTGGGCACTGCACCGTATAACGAGCAGATAACGCTCAGGCAAATTGCAGGAGCTTCTGCTACGAATACGATTACCTTTGATGGTGGTCAAGGCAATGCGGCATCACGTATAATAACCTTCGCAGCAACTTCACAAGCAGAATCACACACCATAAGGTTAAATAATTCATCATTTGTTACTTTGAGAAATTTAACTATTAGGGGAACCGGTACAGCCTTTGCATGGCCAATATTTTTACTCGGTAATAATGTTAATAATATAAAAATCAAAAACTGTATTGTTGATTTTGTTGGTGGTAATGGTGTAAATGCAACTAGTGATAATTTTACCGGTATAGTTGCATCCAACAGTTCTACATCCTTATTTAATAGTGCCACATTTAGTAATATAGAAATTGATAGTAACAGTATTACCGGTGGTAATAATGGTATTTGGTTATATGGCAGAATAGTGAAGATATAAATATCCGTTGGAATACCATTAATAATGCAAATCAAAACGGTATTTATGCCTATTACACTCGCGCATTTCGTATGAATCATAATACGGTTAATATGCGCATTACCGGGTCGATAAATTCAAGCGGAATTTTCGCCAACTTTTCCTTTATCTAATGGAGCTTATGGTAAAGAAATTATCGGCAATCAGGTTATGCATGCCGGTCAATACGGTTTAAATATATATTATATGCAAGGGGGTACCGGAAATCTTCGTGCAAGGGTTATGAATAATGTGATAGGTGGAACATTTAGAAGTACAGACGCATCAGGTATTTATTTGAACTTTTTTAATGTAAATGTTGATGTATGGTTTAATAGTGTGTTGATGGATAATTTTCAACAACACAAACATCTGCTGCATTACGTATTCAAAGTAATAACACGGGACTAGATGTTAGAAACAATAATTTGGCTGTAACCAATGTTGCTTCAACAGCTTTTGCTTTTTGGAGTGATAATACCAATCAATATACTTCACTCAACTATAACAATTATTATAAGCCAAATCAATTGCGATTAATTCAATGGAATGGAAATAATCTTAGTTCTGCGAATTATAAAGGATTGGCAGGATTTAATGTTAATTCAGTAAATGTATATCCTGCTTATTTATCAAATATCAATCTAAGATCTGCGCTACGTTGTAATCATGGCGAATGGATAAGCAGTGTTACCACTGATATAGAAGGTAATCTGCGCAGTAATCCACCTGATATTGGTGCCTATGAAATGTTAATGCTGTAGCCAATGATTTGGCTGTAACAGAACTTATACAACCTAGTATTCCTTTGCAAGGTGGTTTGCAAAATATTCGCGTTTTAATTAGAAATAATGGAAATACCGCAATAACAAATGCTTCGATTCATTACAGCATAAATGGAGGTGCTGTTCAAAGTACCACTTGGACCGGGAACTTAAACCCTTGCGATTCTGCAGTGGCTGAGTTTAATTCAACCAGTGGTGCAGGTGGAACTGATCAAAGGTTTAACTTTTTACCGGGTTTTACCTATAGCATTATGGTATATGGTTCAAATCCAAATTCATCAACCGACGGTAATTTATTTAATGATACCATAACAAACGGGCCATTATGTGTTTCATTAAATGGTGTATATACCATTGACAGTGGAGGCGTAGCAGGCCCTACTACTTTTACCACATTTACCTCTGCGGTGCAGGCGTTAAATTGTGGAGGTATTTCGGGTCCTGTTACATTTAATGTATTACAAGGAACTTATTCAGGCCAACTGGAGTTTGGTGACATACCGGGCATTTCGCAAACTAATTCTATTGTTTTTGATGGTGGATTAGGTAATGATTCAACACGAATTATAACCTTCGCGGCAACATTAAATGGTGCTCGACATACTGTGTTATTTAATAACACAAGATTTATAACCATGCAAAATTTAACCATTAGAGGTACCGGTGCAACCTTAGCTTGGCCTATTCATATATTTGGTAATACCAAATCAACTTGTGTTACGAAATATTAATATTCAAATTCAAGGTACGGGTTTTAATGGAACATCTAATAATTTTATAGGATTGGTTGCAAGTGGAAGTCAAACTTCTCCAACATCAACTGCTACATTCAATAATTTACTCATTGAAAATTGTAGATTATCAGGCGGTTTTTCTAATGTTTATTTTTCCGGTAATGGTACCAACAATAATGTTATTTTCAGGAATAATTTACTAACCAATGCCGACAATTACGGTTTGTATGTAAGTAATATTATAGCACCGAAATTGAATATGAATACCATTAGGATGAGAACGCTATCAACCACATCGTGGGGTATATTTTTAACTTCTGTAATTAGTAATGCAACAGGTTTTACCGAAGTTAATAGAAATAGAATAATTAATGCCGGCCAGTTTGGAATTCAAGTAAATTCTTCAACTGCTACAACAACCAGGGCTCAGCTTATTAATAATAGCATTGGAGGAACATTTAGAAATACAGCACCTTCAGGTATCCACTTTACATCATCTAATAACTGGGATATTTACTTTAATTCTGTTTTGCTGCGTAATAATGCAGTGGGTTCAACCACTTCGGCTGCAGCATATTTTGCATCAGGTACAGGGATTGATTTTAGAAATAATAATTTAGCTGTCACCGATTCGTTATCGGGAGTTAATAATTTACCATTTAGATCGGTTAGTGGAACAACTTTTACGCCTGCATTAAATTTTAATAATTATTTTAAAGCCGGTACACCTACTAATTTGATTCAAGTAGCCGGAATTAATTATACACCTTTAAATTACCAAAACTTTGGCGGATTAAATTCAATCAGTAATAATTCGGGTTATACAGTTGGTGAAGAATTAATTCCTACACTAACAAATAATAATGGAATTCAAATCAGTTCGGTATTCAATGACATACAAGACTCATTTAGAAATAATCCTCCTGATATTGGAGCCTATGAAATAGGTTCAGGTTTTAGTGACGATTTAGGTATTGTTCAATTAATTTCTCCTGATACTTCTCTATCAAGTGGTACACGTGATGTTATTGTTTTAGTTAGAAATTTTGGGTCAACTCCTATCAACTCCTTTAACTTACGTCATACTGTAAATAACCTAAATCTTCAAGACACCTTATTGACCGGTATTAATTTAGGTCCTAATGACACGTTAAGGGTAATTATGTCGGGAAGTAAACGAGCATTAATAGCAGGTGGAATTAGTACAACACTTAAAGTGTTTATTCATAATCCAAATGGTGTTCAGGATAACAATCAAATTAACGACAGTATTATCATTGGTCCGCGCATTCCACGACTTAATGGAGTTTATACGATAAATCCTTCAGGAACAGGAATAACAAATTATACAAGCTTTAGAGCGGCAGTGCAAGCATTAATAACTGCTGGCATATCCGGACGTGTAACATTTCAGGTAGCAGCCGGTACCTATAACGAGCAAGTTAATATCCCTGCAATAAATGGTGCTTCTGCAATTCGACCAATTGTTTTTTGATGGTGGAACAGGTAATGCATCAACAAGAATTATTGATACAGCTGCAAATACTACAACTAACTTCTGGACAGTAAGGATTGATAATTCACCATTTATTCAGCTTAGAAATTTAACCATTAATGCTTCCGGAAGTTCTAATGGTGCTGCTGTATTTATAAGTGGTTCGAGTCATAATGCTGCTGTTAAAAATTGTAATATCAATATTACAACGGGGGCGAGTTCAACATCAACATCATTTATTGGGATGTTAATTTCGAATTCAACAAATATTACATCTCCCACCAGCATGAGTAAAGTTGACTTTTTAGAAATTGATAGTAACACTTTCAACTCGGGATATTACAACCTTTATGCATATGGTACTTTTTAATACACCATACTCAACTCAACATCAATACCGACGTAATCGTATGTTGAATGCATTCTTGTATGGATCATATTTTTATTATTATGAAGGACTAACTTTTAACAATAATGAAATTGAGTTACGTCCAACAGGAAGCTTAAGTGGATATGGACTATACATGATTAATTGCTTTAATAATTTAAGTGGAACGTCACATCAGATATTAGCAAATAAAATTACTAATGTAGGACAGGGAGGTATTTACATAACCAGTGGTGGTGGCACAACAAAAAGTTTATGTGCAAATAACATGATTGGTGGTGGATTTAGAAGTACAAATAGTTATGGCATGTTTATCAGTAGTGTTCAGTCGTTCGACTTTTTCCATAACAGCGTAAATGTTGATTTTAATACAACTAGTAATCAATTTGGTGCATTTTATTTATCAAGTGGAAGTAATATTGATGTCAGAAACAACATCTTTGTTTCTGCCGGTGTAGGGTTACCTGTATTCGTTCAGAATGTTCCAACAGGAGCATTTATTTTAAATCAAAATATATATTTCCGTCAAGGTTCGGCAAGTGGCAACCAATTATTATTTATTCAACCAACTACATACACACAACAAAACTTTATTGGAGGAGGAGGATACAATTCTGTTGCCTTAAATATCAATCCGGGTTTTGTTTCTAATACTGATTTACATTTAACAAATGCTTGTGCAGGCCGAACAGTTAGGCTAAGTAATGTAACAACAGATTATGATGGAAATGTAAGAAGTTCATTAACAAATTATGGTGCAGATGAAGCGACGGCATTTTTAAACGATGTTGGTGTTGAATCAATTGCTCCTTTTTCTTCGGGTTCACAAAACGTAAGGGGTTGTTATTAGAAATTTTGGCTCTAATATTTTAACATCTGCAACAGTTGCTTACAGAGTAAATGGAGGTTTACCTAGAATTCAAGCCTGGTCAGGATCATTAAATCCATGTGATACCACAACGGTAGTTTTTACCGGGGCAAATCAATTTACATTCTTATCAGGAGTTACCTATACCATTGAAGCCTATACTACTTCACCAAATCTTCAACCGGATCCGGATATTACAAATGATACTGCTATACTTGGACCAACTTGCATATTCTTATCAGGTAACTATACCATTAATCCTAGTGGAAGTGGTGCCAATAATTTTACATCATTTACGAATGCTTTAACAGCGTTAACTTGCGGTGGAGTTAGTGGGCCAGTTGTATTTAATGTTGCTGCGGCAACATATAACGAACAACTTAATATTGGACTAATTAATGGTGCATCTGCAATTAATACCATCACGTTTAATGGTGATAGTGCATCAAATCGGATTATAGAGTTTAACACTACTTTAAATACAGCCGGATTTGTTGTTAAATTTGAAAACACATCTTTTGTAACCTTCAGAAACTTAACCATACGAAGTACAGGTTCATCTCTGGGTGGTGCTGTTCAAATCGCCAATAATTCAAATAATGTTTATGTGAGTAATTGTATTTTAGATGTTGCAGGTGGAGCTCCAACTTCAACAGCAACATCATTTATAGGAGCATTAGTATCTGGTTCTACAAATATCTTTTAGTCCGAGTACAGGTTTAATCAATTCTGCTGATATTTATATTGATAGTTGTATTATTCGTAGTGGTTATTATGGTATTTATGTTTATGGAAATACCTCAACCTATACCAATAATATTTTTACCAGAGGAAATCGTATTGATAGTTCATTCTTTTATGGAGCCTTTTATCAGTTTACTGATAGATTAGTAATAGATAGAAATACGGTAAATATGCGACAAACGGGTTCGAATAATTCGGCAGGTATTTATTTATCCAACTGTTTTGCTCAATCAACCAATATTATTACAGTTACTAATAACCAAGTATATCATGCGGACAATATGGTTTTTATATTTGGTTCGCTTATAATAATGCCAGCTCAAATCGCAGCCGACTTATTAATAATGTTGTTGGTGGAAACTTTAGATCGAATCAAGCTAATGCCTTACTGATGCAGTATGGATATTATTGGGATGTATGGTTTAATACATTTGTGGTTAGTCAATCAACCAATGCAGAGTCGAATTCTGTAGCATCAGTTTCTAATTGCCTACAATTAGATATAAGGAATAATCAGTTTATACAAGCAGCAAGCCAAAGTTCAGGACTTCCGTTTCAAGCGGCAACGGCAAATCAAATAACTACCCTAACCATAATAATTATTTAACAGCGCTACTTCAACCTTATTAAGTATAGTTGGTACATCATATAATAATTTTGAACTATATTAATGGAGGAGGATTTAACGCAAACAGTAGGAATGTGAATCCTGCTTTCGTGTCAAATACATCTTTAATTTAACAAATGCTTGTATTGATGGTGTAACCATACCAACGGTAACAAGTGATGTTAATGGCAATCCACGCTTATCACCTCCTGATATTGGTGCTTACGAATTTACCGGTGGGATTAACAATGATATCGGAATTACTTTTTTAAACAGTCCTTTATTCCATTTAGTCCGGGGTCTTATCCAATAAATGTAAGGTTAAATAATTTCGGTGCGAATTAATATAACTACGGCAGTACTTAAATATAGCATCAACAATTCGGCACCGGTTACATTTAATTATACAGGAAATTTAGCTCCATGTGATACCATATCATTAACGATATCAACTACAAATTTCACCTTTGTAAGTGGTGTTTCTTATCAAATTAAAGTATGGAGTGAAACACCAAATGCGCAGCCGGATGGTAACCGAAACAATGATACATTAACTGTACAACTTGCCCAATGCTTCCTGCCGGTAATTACACGATAAACCCTAGCGGTACCGGTATTAATAATTTCATTTCTTTTGCTCAAGCAGCAGGTGTAATAAATTGTGGAGGAATTGCAGGTCCGGTCGTGTTTACTGTATCTCCCGGGGTGTATACAGAGCAAGTGAATATAACTAATGTAATTGGAGTATCTGCTATCAACACAATCACATTTGATGGCGTAAATCCGTCATTAGTAACTTTGCAATTTACTCCAACAATAAATACTTCTGCACATACGATTCGAATCACCAATACGCCAAACGTAATTGTAAGGAATATGACTATTATTTCAAATGGTAGCAATTTTGGTAATCCTGTTCATATATCAGGTACTTCTTCCAACACTAATATTACCAAAAATATAATCACATTTGGTTCATCTGCATTTGGCTCAACCAACCTTGGATTTATAGGCGTATTAATTAATAATGAAAACAACGTTCAAAACCCTACGGGTAATGGTATTAATGCAAATAATATTGTAATTGATAGTAACATAATTATCCATGGTTATTATGGCATTTGTTACTCAGGTATTACCACCACTCCTTATGCAAATGGATTAATTGTAAGAGCAAACCAATTAGATAGCAATACATTTTATGGTATATTCATAAACTATGCAAGTGGTTCAAGTACATTGAACAATGTAATTAACATGCGCACAGGGCAGCTAAATTCAATAGGCTATAATTTACAAAATGCTATAAACAATACGGGACAACGACATATTGTAGAAGGGAACCGCATTATTCAAAGTGGCAGATATGGCGCGTTTATTTCATCCGCTCAAAATTCAACAACTGCCCGCGGACGTTTTGTTAATAATATGATAGGAGGAGGGTTTCAAAACAATGCTTCTTTTGGAGTATTTATGCAGATTGCTACATTTTGGGATATTTGGCATAACACAATTAATTTAGATAGAGCAACTACTTCAAATCAAAATGCGGCTTTACATATTAGCTTTATCTCGTCTAATAATGATGTAAGGAATAATCATTTAATTTATAGTTCAACTTCAGGTACAGGTTTGCCATTCTATTCTGATCAAACCTTAACAGCATTAAACTATAATAACTATTTCAATGCATCATCTACTAGCTTGTTGTTTGCTGGTTCAACCGTTTATAATACATCAAACTACATTAACGGCGGTGGTTATAATGCGAATTCTATGAATGTGAATCCCGGTTTCATAAATAATTTAAACTTACGTGCCGGTGGTTGTTTTAAAGGTATATTTATTCCTACAGTTACAACCGATATTGATGGTCAAGTTAGAAACAATCCTCCTGATATAGGTGCAGACGAAGCAGCAACTTTGGATGCAGGAGTTATTGGTGTTGTATCTCCGTTACAACCAATTAATGCCCGGTAGTCAAACAGTTGCTATCTCAGTTCGTAATTTTGGTGGTAATGTAATAAATGCCATTACCTTAACTTACAACATAATGGAGCAGGAAACGTAACGCAAACATTTACCGGATTAACGTTACAACCTTGCAGTACAACCACATTAAATTTTACGACTCCATTTAACTTCCCTTCCCGGTCGTTCACTAATAAGCGTGTTCACTTCAAATCCAAATGGAGGAGTTGATAATAATAGGACAAATGATACTTTAAGAGTTTCCTTGTGTGGACCTTTAAATGGAACTTACACTATCAATGCAAGTGGAACAGGGGTTACTAATTTTATTAGTTTTACAGAAGCAATTGATGCTATGCGTTGCGCAGGTATTACGGGTCCTGTTGAATTTAATGTTGCTGCCGGTACTTATAATGAACAAATACAATTGCCAAACATATCAGGTGCCTCAGCAATTAATACTATTACCTTTAACGGAGGTGCGGGTAATGCTTCAACAAGAATTCTAAGTTTTAATGCCACTTCTACAACAGCGCGACACACCATCAGGATTGATTCGTCTCAGTTTTACATCTTAAATAATTTAACCATTCGAACTACAGGTGTAAATTTTGGATGGGCTATTCATGCTTTATCTACATCTAGATTCATCACGGTGAAAAATTGTATAATAGATAATGCAGGAACAGTTGCCCCTTCAAGTACATCAACCGGATTTGCGGGATTTGTAGCTTCGGCATCAAATACAACTGTAACGAGTTCGGGTAGCTTTTCGGATTTTGTTATTGATTCTAATCAATTCAGAATGGCTATTACGCAGTTTCTGTTTGGGGTAATACAACAACAAATGATACAGCAATTCTTGTTCGATTTAATAATATGGAAAACCGCCTTTTATTATGGCGTCTATATGAATTCGATTGAAGGTTTCAACTAAACAGAAATGTAATGAATTTGAGAGGCGCAGGTGTAAGTCCTAATAGCCAAGCAATTTCAATATCCAATAGTGCCCCATATATTGCTCAAGCTTTGTTTGAGATTGATGGTAATATAATTACTAATGCGGGAACCAATGGTATCTTTTTAAGCGGAGTAAATGGGAATGCAACGAATCCTGCAAAGTTGTATAATAATAATATTGGTGGTGGATTTCAATCATCTTTTGCCAATGGAATTTATTTGGTAAACAGCTCTAATTGGAATATTTATCACAACTCTGTAAATCTTGATTTCGCTACAAGTTCAACAATTTATTCATCATTGTATTTAGCAGGTTCAACAGCTAATGTTCGTGTAAGAAACAATCATCTTGCATATACAGCTACCGGTGGGCAAGGTTTGGCTTTTTATTCAAACACAACTAACCTAGCTACCGGAGGTTTAAATTTTAATAATTATTTCAAAACAGGCATCACCAATAATGATAATTTAATTTTTGTGAGCACCTTCTATACTCCTGTTAATTATATCGGAGGAGGAGGATACAACTTAAATTCATTTAATCGTGAGCCAGGATTTAGAAGTGCTTTAAACCTTCGCACAATTGATGGCTGTTTTAATGGAGATTCATTAGGTGTGCTTACCGATATTGATGGTCAACCAAGAGGGATTTTCGGAGATATAGGAGCTGATGAGGTTACTGATGCTAATAATGATATAGGTATCCTTACTTTATTAGAGCCTACACTTCCGCTTACAGCAGGTTTAAAAGACATTAGAGTTATAGTTAAAAACTTTGGTACCAACATCATTATAAAGGCACGGTTAATTATCGGGTTAATGGTGGAGCTCCGGTTAGTTTAGTCTTTAATGATACCATTGCTCCTTGTGATACTGCTATTGTTACCTTCACCGGTACAAATCAATTTAACTTCTTATCAGGTGTAAATTATACCATTCAAGTATTTACCACTTTACCGAATGATAGTGTTGATATAAATAATATCAATGATACATTTACAACTCCGGCTTTATGTATTGCCATGCAAGGGACTTATACTATTAATCCAACAGGTTACCGGAGCAACAAACTATACCTCATTTCAAGCCGCTATTAGTGCATTACAATGCGCAGGCGTTTCGGGTCCTGTTAATTTTAATGTGGCAGCCGGTACTTATACCGAACAATTAGTTATTCCTGCAATTGCGGGAGCATCATTCACCAATAGAATTACATTTGATGGTATTAATGCATCAACTGCCATTTTAACTTTTGGTGCAACAACTACCAATGCCCGACAAACAATAAGGTTTCATAATGCTCAATATGTAACCTTACGTAATTTAACTATTAGAAATTCGGGAGCAACTTTTGCATGGCCGGTACATATTTTTAATGGAAGTAGAAATATTACCTTGAGTAATAATGTTATCGAAATAACAGGCATAGGTGCTACCGCAAATAATAATAATTATGTAAATGTTGTTGTGAGTGGTTCTTTAAATAGTTTGTTCACTACCATTAGGGTTGATAGTATAACCTTAGATTCTAATCAAATTAACGGAGGTTACGCTTCGGTGTTTAGTTACAACCAGCAAAGTTTAGCTAACAACTTTAATAGAAATACCCTTAATCAACCTATTTATTATGGTTTGTACTTGTATAATGCAAATGAGTTGAAGTTTAGAAACAACACAATTAATATGTCGCCAACAGGGATGTAAATAGTGTAGGAGCTTACCTCTTTGTTTTAGGAACATCTAATAATAGCATTCATGAAATTACAGGTAACAGGATTTCTAATATGGGTCAATATGGTATACATCTTTTTGTATCCAGCGGTTCGTTTATCACACCTTCATTAATTGCTAATAACTTTATTGGAGGCGGTTTTAGAAATACCACACAACACGCAGGAATTTTTTCCGAATCGTCGTCAAGTTGGAATATCTGGTTTAATATATTCATTGTGATACCATTTCAAATGCACAGTTTGGAGCATTTCATGCAACCGGTTCAAATAATTTAAATGTACGTAATAACATTTTTGCTGTATTCAAATGCCAATTCTAACGGTATTCCATTTTTTGCTGCAACTACGGGTAACACATCAGCATTAGATTATAATAACTACTATAAAAATGGTGCATCAAAATGCATTGGTATTTAATGGATCATTATTTGGAGTCAATAATTTTGTATGGAGCCAATGGTGTTAATCTAAATTCTTTTAGCAGGGATCCTCTATTTACTTCCCGTACCGATTTACATGTTGGTAATGGTTGTAACAATGGAATTACTATTGCATCAATTACAACGGACATTGATGGACAAACTCGTACATCACCACCTGATGTTGGTGCAGATGAAGTGATTACCGGATTTAATAATAATATTGGTGTTACTACTATTTTACAACCAACTTCGCCATTGATTTCAGGCATTCAACCTATATCAGTAATTTTAGCTAACTTAGGTAATAATGCTGTTAGCCAAGCTAACGTTTCATATCAGGTGAATGGAGGGACTCCGGTTACTATACAGATTACCGATACTATACAGCCATGTGATACCATGTTGGTAGTATTTAATGGTACAAATGCATTTAATTTCCAAACAGGTGTTGCTTACACAATCAGGGCTTATAGTTCGCTACCAAATGGAGTTCCGGATGCTAAAATATTGATGATACGGTTACTGTTGGTCCGATATGTTCTGCCTTAAGTGGTAACTATACCATCAATCCGGCCGGAAGCGGAGCAACAAACTATGTTTCATTTGCTTCAGCTATTCAAGCGCTTAACTGCGGAGGTATTGCTGACGATGTAACCATTAGTGTGTCACCTGGTACTTATACCGAACAAATAAATATCGGAACTATTACAGGTGCCAACGATACTAATACTGTTAGTTTTATTGGGACAAGTTTAAATTCTACAATACTTACGTTTTGCACCAAATAATATAAATGCTGCACACACTTTACGTTTAAATAATGCTTCGTTTGTAAGAATAAGAAATATTACCATCCAAGTCAACAGGCGCTAATTTTGGAGCTCCTGTTCATATATTAGGATCAGGTAATCAAATTCACATCAAACAATGTAATATACGAATCTCTGGTACCGGTGCTACTTCTTCAAATATAGGCTATATTGGTGTTTGGATTGGCAGCAGTACTGATATAAACAGTGCATTTGGTGGAACAGGCGCATTTGTAAATAATTGTGAGATTGACAGTAATCAAATTTTTAGTGGTTATTATGGCGTAGTGTTTAATGGAAGAAGTTCATCAACGCCCTTATTCGAACAATAACATGTTTAGAAATAACAATTTTGATAGTACCTTCTATTATGGATTATATATTCAATATGCATCAGGTTTACGTGTGATTGGAAACAGAATAAATATGCGTGTGTGGGTAATACAGTATCTGCAGGTATTTATCTGTTTGCATGCTTTAATAATACCGGGGTCCTTTCATCAAATTAATGCCAATCAAATTATTAATGCCGACAATACGGGGCTTACATATTTATTAGCTCCGGATCAGTATCGGCAAACTAATCAATTTTATAATAATATGTTAGGCGGTGGATTCCGTGCTTCAAATGCATCAGGTTTATTTATGCAAAGTTCTACGAATTGGAATGTGTATCATAACTCGGTTAATCTTGATTTTGCAACCACTAGCAATCAATCCTCTGCTATGGTATTTTTATCCTCAGGTAATTCGCGGAAAGCAAATAATATATTGGCTTACTCTGCAGCAACAGGAAGCGGTTTGCCACTATTTTCTTCAACTGTTCAAACTGTAATTAATTACAATAACTACAATAACAGTGCTTCAATAAATTTATTAAATGTAAACGCTGTTAATTACACCAATGCAAACTATATAAATGGTGGTGGATATAATGCAAACGGTTTTAATACAACCACCGGTTTTACTTCATCACGTAATTTATTTTTAAATGCTTCAACCCAAAAGGTGACCCAACTTTGGGTATTACAACTGATATACAAGGCCAGTTAAGAGCTACACCACCAGATATTGGAGCTGACGAATATTTTGGTTTATTAGATGTGGGTATAAGCTCAATTGATTCGCCACAGACTACCATTTTCTGCGGAGGGAATAGGAACGTGGTAGTTAGGTTAAGGAATTATGGCAACCAAGTAGTGAATTCTGCTAACATAAATGTGGCCATTGATGGTGTGTTTGTTGGGTCGGGTTACATGGAACGGCAATTTACAACCCCGGTGCAGTTAGTTCACAGATAAATGCAGGTAGTTATTCGTTCCCGGGTGGTAGTTATCAATTAGCTGTATATTCAAGTTTACCTAATTCAGGAAATGATACTATCTTCAGTAATGATACCTCATATCGAGTAATTACCACCAATTCCAACGGTAACTCAACCATTTCTCTTTCAGCTTCTCAAACAAATATTTGTACAGGACAGCCTGTAACTTTGATTGCAAGCTATACGGGAGGAGGCACAACACCTGTAATTCAATGGCGAAGAAATGGACTTACTTTACCTTTTAATGGTGATACGTTGGTATCTTCAACTTTGGCAAATAATGATTCGATAGTTGTCATTTTATCTTCATCTGCAACGTGTGCTATTCCATCAATTGTTGTATCAAATGCAATCAAAATGAATGTAGGGACAACAGTTGCACCTGATGTTAATATAAGCGCATCCGCAAATGCAGTATGTGCAGGTAATGTAGTTACATATACTGCTACTCAAAGTAACGGAGGAAGTTCGCCTCAATATCGTTGGTTTAAAAACGGTGTGTTGGTAGGCGGCGATTCTGCATCTTATGTGAATAGTACACCTGTTAATAATGATTCAGTTCGAGTTGTTTAATTAGTTCGTTGGGCTGTGCCAGCCCTGCTACCGATACTTCTGCTATTCATGTTTTAACGGTAAATCCGGTTCAGGTGCCGTCGGTTGTGATACAAACTGCTTCCACATCTATATGTGCCAATACTCCTTTATTATTTGTCGCTAACTCAATAAATGGAGGTACAAATCCTATTTATCAATGGAGGATAAACAGCACAGTGGTAGGTAATAATAACGACAGTATCATTTTGTCAAATCTGAATAATAACGATTCCGTTAGTGTGCAATTGCTTAGTAATGCATTATGTGCAGTTCCTCAAACCGTGGTGTCAAACCAAAATAGGAGTCACTGTTCGTCCGGTTGTAAATACCAGTGCAACTATTAATACATTAACTCCGTCTGTTTTGTGTTGGAACCGCGGTTAGTTTCACATCTAATGTAACAAATGCAGGTGTAAATGCAACTTATCAGTGGTTGTTGAATGGAGTTTCAGTTGGCAGTTTATCTACATTTAGTAGTTCTTCTTTACAGCAAGGTGATAGTATTCAATTAAGGGTACAAACAGATACCTTGTGCGCAAACACCTTCTGTATTGTTGTCGAATCGCATTATAATGAATGTTGCACCTATAACTTCTCCATCAGTTACAATTAGTTCAACTGCCGACACTGTTTGTGCCGGAACTTCGATAACTTTTACGGCTGTTGCAACAAATGCCGGAAACTACTCCTTCTTATCAATGGTTACGAAACAGTACTAATGTTGGTACAAACAGTGCAACATTTAGCTATACACCTAGTACATTAGATACAATTAGGGTTGTTGTTACAAGTTCTTCATCATGTTCAAGTACACCAACTGCTGTTTCTAATAACAAACGAATTTTAGTTAACCCAATTCTACACCTAGTGTTAGTTTAAGTAGTTCTTCTGATACTATCTGTGCCGGAAACCTTGTAACTACACAGCTAACCTGCAAAATGGTGGTAACAATCCACAATTAGAGTGGCGCAGAAATGGTTCGTTGTTTGGAGGAAATAACACATCACAACAATTCACAAATTTAACTTCACAAGATAGTATTTGGGTAACTTTAACATCGAATGCTGTTTGTGCGAATCCAGCCGTAGTAAGTTCAAACAGAATAAAAGTAAATGTTCGACCGGTATTAAACCCTTCAATTACTGTTACAGCCAATAAGAGCACTATTTGTTCAGGTGATAGTGTTATTTTTACAGGTACATTAATACAAGGTGGTAATGCAGCTACCTATCGTTGGAAGCTAAATGGATTTGATGTTGGTAATAATACAAATACATATATTACCAATATGCTTCATTTAGATGACAGTGTTTGGTTGGAGGTTCAAGTGAACGATGCTTGTGCTACTCAACAAAATTTAATTTCTAATGTTGCAAAAGTAAATGTTAATACCACAGTTAATCCGTCGGTTAATGTAACCGCATCCTCAACTTCTGTTTGTTCAGGAGCACAAGTTACTTTCTCGGCACAATTTACCGGTGGTGGTTCAGCTCCAACTTTTCAATGGAAGAGAAATGGTATTGATGTTGGGTTTAATAACGATACATTCATTACTTCTGTTCTGAACAATGGTGATAGCGTTTGGGTAGTTTTAACAAGTAATGCTGTTTGTAAAACACGACCAACAGCAACATCTGAGAAAGTTGGTGTTACCATTAGTAATCCTGTTACACCTTCGGTTTCAATTTTTGCATCAGAAGGAAGTATCTGTTCAGGAAGTAGTGTTTCATATACAACAGCAAACTCAAAATGGAGGTTTAACACCACGCTACCAATGGTTGAGGAATGGATTACTTTTATCAGATACCGGTACAACATTATTGGTAACAAATTTGGCAGCAGGTGATATTATTCGTTGTGTACTTACTTCATCGGTTGGATGTGTAACTCGTACTCGTGATACTGCCACTGCACCACTAGTTGAAGTAAAACGTAATCCGAATAAGCCTACCATTACAAGAAATATTGATAGCCTAAGCACAAGCGCTGTTGCAAATTCATACCAATGGTACAGAAATGGAAACTATCCTTCAAGGTGCTACGCAACGTACAGTTCGAATAACTAACAACGGTTGGTATCAAGTAATGGTTGATAGCTTTGGATGTACAAATATTTCTGATTCATTTAATGTAACTAATATTGGTATAAGTTCAATTCAACAATTTGGGGATGTGAAAGTATATCCGAATCCTACAAATGGAATGTTAAATGTTGAACTCGACTTTACCTCTACAGGTGCAACACAACTTACCTTAATTGATGCATTCGGAAAACAAGTGATGCTGATATCATACGCATCAGGTAATTCAGTATTAGATCAACTTGATTTAAGCGGATTAGCTGATGGTATGTATATGTTAATTATACAACATGATAATCAACAAATAGTGAAACGGGTTCTAAAGAATGATTAATTGATTATTCTTATCAATTTAATGGCTGCTTGATTTATCAGGCAGCCATTTTATTTACTCAACTCTTTTGATTCTCTATTGATGGTTAACGATTCTTATTATACCAAGTTAAAATATTATGCTAACACCTCATTCCATCATATTAACTAATTTCATTTTGCCTGATATTTTTTTAGCACTCATAAACCTATATAATGTTTTATAAAACCAATAAACCCGATGTTCTAAATTATGTATTAATTTTCATGTGCTTTCTTATTTTATTATGATTTATTAATTTCAAAATCAATGCAGTATATAAAGTTTGTAACATAGGGTACTTTTGATAGACAAGAATGTTTGATAAGATTGAAAACAAAAACAGGTCAGTTTAATTTTAATTTTTGCTATTCTTTACAGTCGTAAATTGGTTAGATTGGTTTGATATGGTTATACTGTTCTCGTATCTTCTTTTGGATTTCTTAGATTATATATCTTGGGGTTTATTAAAACAAGTACATCAATGTAGTTTCAAAATTGATTAGACAGTTACAACAACATTAATCAGTTTTCAATCCTATAATGGTTGGTTAAATAATAAACGATGATAAAGGCAAATACAATTGTTGCTTAATTTTATTTATGCAGGATGTAAATTATTTTTGATTTTATTCAAGCCTTCATTTTTTTGCTATTAATAAAAAATAAAAAGGGTAACCGAAGAAGTTACCCTTTTACTTATGAAAACTAGTATCTTTTAGTTAATTACTAATTTTGAAATTGCTCCAGAGGAAGTTTTACCAAATAAACGCCCTTATTGAGGTGCTTTACACTATAAGATGCTTGCATATCACTACAAACAAATTCGTCAACTATTCCACCGGTTAAATCTGTTATGGTTATAATTTCGTTTTTAGTTGAAGAATGGTTAAACGTATGGTAATGCTTTCATTCGCAGGATTAGGATAAATAACTAAATCATTTTCATCATTGATTTCTTCATTTATCACAACCACATTACTGTATTTATTATAGGCAGGATTAAAATCAACTACAAATAAGCGATAATACACTTTGCCATCAATAGCTTTTGTTTTAAATGTATATTGTTGAATGATATTTTTGTTATTGGCCTTTATTAATCCTATTGAACTAAAATTGATACCATCTGTTGATTGCTGTATTTCATAATGTGAAATATTTTTCTCTTCTGCAGTTTTTCCATACAACATGGTGCATGTTATTTTCTTTATAAGCTTTAAATGCAATAATATTTACAGGTAAAGCACTTGATTGATCTGTAATTATTAGTCGGAATCTATTGCCAAATGTAGCAGGATTTAGTGTTGTTGATTGAAAAAGCATAGCTATTAATTGTTTTAATATCAATCCAATTGTTGTTAAACAATCAAGCAAGAAACATTTTTGTTAGCCGGTAGCATATCTATTTGCTCAAAGGTTAACCAATAATTTCCATTTTGAGTACCACGTGTATTTAGTACAAAAGTATCAGAGGCATTTGTATTCAGTTCTGCGGCCACGTTACGTTGCACTTGTACTTGGTTTGGAGTAACGTAGGCGATATTGAATATTGAATTTTGCATTTTTACTGCATCTTCATTAAATACATAGTCATTGTTTAGCAGCAGTTTTAAACGACAACCAAGCAACATCATATCTAACACTATCAATAAACATTTTTATTGTAAAATGGTTCTTCATTAGCTTTAAAGTACGCTGTTGGGGTAGTTGTTCTTTTATCACTTTCTTCAAAAGTTACGGTTTCAGATGTACCGTTCACCTGTACAAAAAATCCTTGACCAATAGCAATATCGTTAGATGCAGCTAAGTTTACATAATTTCCTGTAGTTGGGTTCCATGTCCAAAATGTAGTGCTAACTCCGGAAGTTTTATTGATACTTCCGTAATTAATTTCACATGGATAGGATTGCCAAGTAAGTTAAATCCATCAGCCGAAGCACTACCGGTATTTGTGTAGGATAAATTAACAGGAGTTATACCGAACGTGCCTTTATTAATTGTACCATTAAAATCAAGTACAGTTGAATTAGGAACAGTAGAAGGTACAGTTAAACTTGCTGTTTGAGTTCTGTCGCCACGGTAAAATACAAACAGTCCGGCACCCGGTGAAAATGACGTACTGATATTACTGATGGATTTCCATCCTCTTCCTCCCGAAGTGCTTTCTTGATAATTTAGTACCGAAGATGTTGTTGTTGCTGCATCAAATCCGTTAGTAGTACCACCCGGGCCTGTTACAAAAATATTATCTATGAGTGACTTAATCCAAAACCTGTGGTTGGTGCTGCAATTAATCTCCAACCGCGCAATCCGGTACCACCTTGCACAAAACGCTGCACAGTTTACATTGCCTGTAACATCAGCACCTGATTGTATTTCAGCAATTCTTGCCGTTCCTGATGAAGAAGACACCAATACAAGATTACCATTTGCATTTAAGGTTTCCGGCGGTTGGTGTAACAGTTCCGTTCGGAGCAATTTGTAGGGTATTACCAAGTGTAACGGTAGCACTGCTTCTATTTACAGTCAATTGATTAATTCTGTTAGTAGTACCTGGTGTAGACTGATCAAATTGTAAGGTACCAACAGTGCCGGCACCTCCAATAATTAATTGCGCTCCACTACCACCTTCAAAGGTTGGTGTTCCTGATATATCACCATTTAAAGTAAGGATATTCGCACCAATTACAATTTTCTGATGTGCCTGTGAAAAGCGCACCTGTTACAGTAACGTTGCCTGATAGTGTGGCATTAGATGTAATATTTATATTATTGAATGTACCGGAAGACACACTGCCTCCTGTTATTGTTGTATTAAACATTCTAAAATCAACCTCATCAATAGCTAATGCATCATCATTACTGTCGCATCAGGCATCAACCCAACGAATCCATAAACGAGAGCCGTTAGAAATACTTATACCGGTAATTGAACCCTTGAATTGTTGTTCGATTAGCACTGTTATTTCCATCCAATGCACCAACACTTCCTGTTGTAATAGGAGATGAAAAGTCAAGGCTATTCACATCATTCCAAGTTCCTGTTGTAAGTGAGGTAGCATCAGTACTATATTGGAAATCCAAACGGTCGCTTCTGCCGGTATTGCCTAATCTCCATTGTTCACCTACGTACATCAACGAAACACTTGTAACTGTATTTCCTGTGTTATTTATAAGTTGGGTTCCGAACATTGGTGTTAAATCAGCATCGCGAATTGAACCCAAAGCACGATCGGTTGCAGTTCCGGTACCAAAGCTTGAAATATCACCGGTAGAGGTACTGCCATCATTTGCTGTATATGAAGTATTGGCATTTGTTCCGCTTTCGTTAGTATACCATCCATCGGGTAATACAGTGCTACTTCCGGTGTTTTACAAGCGTTGCAAAGTTTTGTGTTAAGGCAGCAGCTGATGCGCCATTAGCATATTGTGCTGCTTCAAGATGTAACACTTCCGGTAGCAGCAGTGGCAAAATAATGTTGTGAATTTGATGTTCCTTCATTGTATTCGTAAACAGCAACATGATAGGTTCCCGGTGAAAGGCCTGTTATATCAATTGTTGTTTCAGTGCGTTGTAAACAATCTTATTTCCACTTCCTAAATCGTTCGCAACGGTAAAATTGGTATTAATACCTGTTGAATATTGAGTTGCATCTGTAGGACTAAAGGTTACAGCAGATGCTGCACGAACTACAACTATTTTTTTAGTGCCATTACCTCCACTAAATAAAATCCTTACTCCATTTGCAGTTTGGTTACTAAATGAAACTGTAGCAGATGTAGTTGGTTGTGCAGCTATTGAGGTTGATACCAAAGCAATACTTTTTGTAGCAGCACCGGTTGATGAAAAGGTTAAATAACTGGTATTGGTTCCGATGGCAGTGGTAGGCGAATATCTAATATATAAATCACAGGTGCGGCGTTACAAATGGGTCGGTAGTAAAAGAAAAGGTCGAGTTATAGGCCGATAATACACCATCGTCATAAGCCACTTGAAAATCGGTAGGAGCATTGATATTCATGTTTTCGTTTAAGCCATTCCAACTGTATTGAAATGCTGCTGCACATCAGAACTTGAACCTACAGTTGTAGTTGGGATAGTGATGTTATATGGTGTTCGATACCGATTATTTGAATCACTTTGTACCCTGTACTTAATTCACCAAATGCAATTTCGCCAAATGCAGTTTGATTAATGATATTGTATGTATGAGAATTTTTATAAAAATCAACACTGCTCCAGGTGAAACTTGCTGCATTATAGAACCGCACAAAATAAAGTGCAGAGTCGCCACTGAAAGTAGTATTGGCTAAATTAATTGCGGCATTGTATGAAGTAAAAGTTCCTGCACCTGATTTACTCAAAGTAATATAATGATTATTGCCTGAGCTAATATTACTGCCTGTTGTAGGCGTTCCTAATACCGCGGCTAGTGTTATATTTACTGTTCCGCTAATACCGGAAAAATTAAGTGTAACAGGTGCGTATACAGATGCACTACCGGTATGAAAAACATTATTTCCATTACTCACTGTTCTTAGCAAATTAACCGTTTACATGTCCTGATGTTCTATCAATGGTATTTGCTGTTAGAATATGTGTTGAAGTACTTAATACCCCTGAGGTAAATGTAAGCGTGCCTGTAACAGTAGCATTTGCACTTAAAGTAATTCCACCTGATGTGTTTAAGGTGACATTATTCGGGCTATTTGTAAACAAGCCTGCCGGTAAAGTATAGGCACTGCTGTTTAAGAATGTAACAGTAGAAGACGCTCCATAAGAAATGTTTCCATTTAGGGTTATAGTTCCGGCTGAATAACTTAAGGTACCATTGATGGTTAAGGTTACTCCTGCATCAACAAGAAGTTCGCCTCCGGTTATGGTTAAATTATTTAATGTTTGATTAGTACTAACTCTAAAGATTCCTCCCTCGATAGTAACATTATTGGTTGCAGGTATGGTGGTTCCGCCGGTTCTGTTTAATCTTAACGTTCCTTCTGCAACTGTTGTTAGTCCGCTGTAAGTATTTGCGCCTTCCAAGGTTAATACTCCGCTTCCTGTGCCCTCTTTTAGTTAGGTTTCTTGAAGCGCCAATAATTACAGATGTTATGGTAACCCCACCTGTTCCATTAATCAATACTACATTATTAGTTGTATTTGCTAATGTTAAAGTCATTGCACTCGACTGATTTGCCTGAATGGTGAGCAACTGGTTACTATTGTTCTTACGATAACATTTTCTGTAGAATTTACTACCACTCCTGACAATGTTAAAGTTCCGGCAGTACTTCCTGAACTGTTTCCAATATTTAATGCTGCAGCTCTGCTGTTAGTTATCTCTATTGCACCGGTAATTTGATTTGAAGTACCATTATTGGTTGAGCCACCCATATTTATACCTATTGAAGTGCCTGTAGGATTGGATCCGAATTGTGCGGTTTGCGCACTTGTAGGTACTGCACCACCAGTCCAGTTGCCTGTTGTAAGCCACGCCGAGCCACCTGAACTGCTCCATAAAATAGTTGTTGCATTCGTTAAATTTGGTGTAGCACTCACTTCGGTTCCACTACTCCAAGTTGATCCTTTTCTGGTAAATACATCTATAAAATAGGTAGTACCATTTGTTAAGCCGGTTATGGTTTGTGGGCTTGTACTCCCTTTATAAACTACAAAGCCCGTACCATCAAAAGCAGTTGCTCCACCGGTTCCGAATGCTAAATTAGCTGTGTAGGCACTACCATTTCCACTTGGTGCTGCGCCAACAGTAGAGGTAGGTTTAGCAACAATCATGATTTCATCAAAACAAGACGGATTTGTCCAACTTACATTTAAAGTAGTATTCCCACTCGTTGCTGCTAATCCGGTAACGTTTGTTGGTGTACAATCTATGATGGTTTTGGTTCCACTCGCATTTGCTGTTCCTGTTTTATTTCCGGTTACAAATCCAATATCACTTGTAGTTATGGCATTAACAGCTATTGTATTTCCTGATGTGGCAGTTATAGGTAAATCAACAGTAATAAATATGAAGCCTGTGGTTGAAGCTGCTATTGTTTTTGAAATGGACGAGAATGCATGAGTTCCTGTTCCAAGACTTGTAGATTTGGTAGATAATAATTCATCACTACCGGCATTAAAGGTATTATCAGCAGAAAACCAACATTTAAAGTTTGTTAAGTCAGATGCAGCATAGGTTCCTGTTGTTGTTATGCTAACACTGTTTAAAGTAGCTGAAGCAGTTGTAACTGCTAAATCAAAGCGATAAATTTCTTGATTACTTATACCTTGTGTAATATTACTTGATGAGGCGGCCGGTGAGCTTAATGCTATTTCAGGTACAAGGTTAGCAATAGTTCTTGTAGTTCCGGCAGCAACAGGATTGGTTCCTGTTTTAGTACCGCTTACAAAACCAATATTTGTATGTGAAGTAGAAGAAATTCCAATAGTTGCACCATCGGTTGGAGAAGCGGCTAAATCTGCAGTTAATACAATAAATCGAGTTGTGCCGCTGGTAATGGCAGATGTAAAACCTGAAATAGAAATGTTGCTTCCATTGCCTGCTGCAGCCACGTCTGAACCAATTCTTGTTGCTCCCGAAATATCGGTTGCACTGCTACTCAACCAAAATTTAAAACCTGTACTTGTAATATCTGCTGCGGTATAAGTACCCGAAGTAGTAAAAGTTACTGCATTTAAAGTTGCATTTGCAGTAGTAACATCAAGTTGAACGGCTCCAATAATATTATTAGTTGTTCCTCCATTAATATTACTTGTTGGTATTGTTGGCGATGATAATGCGATGCTTGGAACGGCATTCACCAATGTAATTGAAAAATCATCAATTCCAAGACCTTGAGCATTACTTGATCCTCCATTACCGGTATAAGTCCATCTCAAATAATAGGTTGAACCATTAGATATACTTAATCCTGTTATAGAAAATGATTTAGCTGTTGAAGTTGGAGGGTTGTTTATTGTACTATTATTTGCATCAGCAGCATAAGCTTGATCACCTGCCGTTTGGGCGGTGCTAGCGGTTGATGTACTTCCATGAAAAAATGTCCAATCAAATGCACGTGTGCCGGATCTGAATTTTTCATAATTCCATGATAAATCTATAGAAGTTACAGTTGAACCGGTATTGTTAGTAAAAGCAAAGATGATACTTCTAGGTGATGAGAATGAACCCGTTGTTAAAAAACCTAGAGCTCTATCGGTTGATGAAGCTGTGACGCCATTTGCCCAATTGATTACACCACCTGATGAAGTTCCGGTAACTACTCCCGTACCCGAAGTGCCATACGCTAAGGTAGTTGCAGTTGTTCCTGTGCTCCAATCTGTTCCAATTCTAAAACCAGATGGTAAAGTAGCAGTGCCTGACGAACCTAAGCTGTTAAAGTCAATAGTATTTGCACTATTACTGGTGATAGAAAGTTGCCCCCATCCAACATGTGCAATTAAAATCCCAAAAACAACAATAATAAAACGATTTAATGTATAGGTAAGTGTATTCATGTTCAATATGAAATTTGCCCCTAATTTAGTGCGTTTTTTCTATTAATAATCTGAGAATTGTTAACCTCGTTTTAATGGTGTAATAATTAAACAAATAGAGGTATTAGCGTATAAACAACTGCAATGTTAAGATAATTTAACATTCTTAAGTCAGGATTTAAAGCTCAGCTTAATTTTAATGAGTATTCAAAAACTTAATGTACGACCAATTTTGATAATTGTCCGTTTGGTAACCTTATTAAATAAACACCATTGTTATACTGTTTTACAGAAAAAACAAACCGGTTTTTATCTCCATAAACTGTTTCAATAATTTCACCTGCTAAATTCAAAATGGTGATGGTTTGAGGTACATCCTCATTTGAATAGAATTCGATGGTTACCCAATCATTAGCAGGGTTAGGAAACATACGATAAAAATTAGTTGTAGCATAATCATCAATTACAACTGTTTTAGTATAGGCTTGTATTGAAGGATTAAACTCAACTATCTTCATTCGATAATAAACTTTCCCGATTACTGCATGAGTTTTATATTGATAATGTTGAATTAATTTACTGTTATTGGCTTTTATTAATCCGATGGAAGTAAAGTTTTTTCCATCAAACGATTGTTGTATTTCGTAATGATTGATATTATGTTCATCAGCAGTTTTCCATTCAATACAATGCATATTTTCTTTTGCTGATGCAGTAAAATGAATCATATTAACCGGTAAAGCAGTAACTACATCTGTAATAATTAGTATGAACCTATTACCAAATGTTAGAGGATTGCCATTATTGATTGTGAATGAATAAGTGTTTACATTCTTGATGTCTATCCAATTATTATTAAACAAATCCAGCAAGTAAACATTTTTATTTGTAGGCAATTCGTTACTATTTTCGAACGATAACCAATAGTTTCCACTGTGTGTGCTTCTTGCATTTATTACAAATGTATCTGATGAATTTAATGCAAGTTCGTTTACAACATTTCGTTGCACCTGCACTTGATTTGAAGTTACAAAGGCAAGGTTAAAAATACTATTTTGCATTTTAACTGCATCTTCATTGAATAAATAATGACTACTTGCACCATTATTAAATGATAGCCAGGCAACATCAAACCTATTGCTGTCTATATACATTTTAATGTTAAAAGGTTCTGTTTGAGTTTTAAAGTAGGCAGTAGGAGAAGAGGCTGTTTTATTATTCTCTTCAAATGTTATACTTTCAGATGAACTATTTACTTGTACAAAAAACCCCTGCCCAATTGCAATATCATTTGCTGAGGTAAGATTTATATAATTTCCTGTTGCCGGGATCCATGTCCAGAACGTATTACTTACACCTGAAGTTTTGGTAATGCTACCATAATTAATTTCACATGGGTAAGGATTTCCAAGTAAATTAAATCCATCACCCGAAACGTTACCTGTATTAGTATATGATAAGTTTACAGGATTAGTATTTATTGAACCCTTATTTATATTTCCTGTAAAATGCAACTGTGTTGCATTGGGAATTATACTTGCGTTCGTTAAACTCGATGTTTGACTTCTATCGCCTCTAAAAAACATAAACATACCTGAGGTAGTATTTATTGATGCATTAATGTTGGAAATATTTTTCCATCCTCTTCCACCGGTTGTATTCTCTTGATAAGTTAGAATAGATGAAGTAGAAGTTGCTGCATCAAATCCATTAGTTATTCCTCCCGGACCGGTGACAAAAATATGATCCATAAGTTGAGTTAACCCGAACCCTGATGTTGGGGATGCAATCAATCTCCAGCCTCTAAATCCTGCACCACCTTGTATAAAGCGCTGAACAGTTACATTACCAGTGATATCAGCACCGGTTTGAATTTGTGCTATTCTACCCGTTCCTGATGATGTAGAAACAAGTAGTAAATTTCCATTCGCATTTAATGTTCCGGATGTTGGAGTAATTGTTCCGGATACACGTAAAGGATTAGCCAGTGTTATGGTTGATGCGTTTCTGTTGATGGTTAAATTTTGCAATAAGTTGGTTACACCTAATTGGGTTTGATCAAAATGTAAACTAATGTTTTGGCTACCTCCACCGATAATAATTTCACCTCCATTCGTACGAATGCTTCCATTTGTTCGCGTTACACCACCGTTGATGGTTAAACTATAATTTGATATATCTAAAAAACCTTCAGTTAAAATTAAATCATTAGCTACAGTTAATGATTGATCCAATATAACACCGGTTGTTTTATTTACTGTTACATTATTTAAATTACCTGTAAAAAAATTTGGGGATAGGTTAAGTGCATTAGTGCCACCGAAAGTAACAATAGCAGATGTGTTACTCGCATCAATTACTCCATTTGTTCTAACAACATCGCCACTTAAGGTTAAGGTGTTTGTGCCTACTAATAAAGTTCCGGAGGTTAAAGTAAGTGTGCCGGTTATAGTAAGCGAGCTTCCCAAATCAAGTCGGCGGTTTGTACCTCCTGTATGGTTTAAAGTTAAGTTACCAATGCTACTTGCATTATCTGTAAAACGTATGGTTCCTAAATTACCATTACCTGTTCGCGACAAAATAAAGTCACTGTTTGCAGTTGCAGAAATTGATCCGGTATTATTTAATATAAAAGCATTTGAAGTGCTATTGCTATTAAATAATGTAAAATCATTTCCATTTAAATTTAATATGGATCCATCAACTAATGAAACTCCGCCACCTGAGTTATTTCCTAAGGATAAATGACTGGTGCCGTCCGTTGTAGATAATAGTATGGTATTCGCTGTTGTAGTTGTGATACGAAACCAACGCAAAGTATTACCTGCTCCGGTAAATGTTTGCGTTCCACCCGCAGTTCCATTTGTTGAAAGTGTAATAACGTTAGCATCCGTTGGTGGTGTTATGCTGCCTATGTAAGTTAAATTTCCTCCAAGAATAATAGTACTAAATGGATTGGTTCCGGAACCATTAAAAGTAATATTATCGAATATTAAATTTCCGGTAATTGTAGTATTGTTTACAGGAAATGTTTTTGTTCCACTACCGGTTAATTTTAAATTTCTATAAGTAATTAAATTTGATAGTGTAATGGCAATATTATTATATTCTATAGTACTGCCATTCGCCAAGGTCCCAATCGTAGGTGATGTTGTGTTCTCTATTGTTAATTCTGCTTCATTGCTTACATCAATTGTTCCCGAAAGTGAGAAGTTAGCAGGTATAGTGAAGTCTGTATTGTTTGTTCCATCCCCAACCACCACTTTACTGTTTGTTCCTGATACTGTCCAATTAGCATTAATTGTTGCATTACCTCGATTTCTAATTTCATATATAATTCCATTGGTAGTAAAATTATTTGGCGAAGTACCACTTCCATCACTATTTGTACCCCAAGTATTCAACTCATTTAAATCGCCTGAAGCCTTGCTATAATATGTGCCATTTCGTTGTCCGGATACTGAAATATTAGGATTATTCGTTCCTGCCGATGTGTGTGAAATGATACCGGTGTTTATGCCAAATGTATTTGAATTTTGTCTTATATAAATAGTAATGGGTTGTCCTGTAATATTTCCATTTGACACATTTAATGTAAGAGGGTTTGTGGCAGAGAAACTCACTCCGGTTGATGTTGAAATTTCGTACCCTGTGGTTGGTGTAATTGTTACGTCTGTTGTTAAATTACTTCCTGAAATTACGAATGATTGTTCGTTACTGGGAGCTGAAGTAAGTTGTGTAAATCCTGAAATTTGTGTTGTTGATACTTCAATGAAAGGTGAAGTATTTACTTCAACTGTACCACGAACAATTAGATCGTTCCCGGTTTGAAACTCATTAAAGTACCAAGTGCCGGATGCACCGCTTGCCCCCCATATTATGCATCTAAAAGTAATGGTAGTGTTTACTGAAACGTTTTGTAAAGCTGTTATTCCTGATAAATTAATAGCAGTTTGTGCATTACCTGCAGCATTGGTTGTGCTACCCCAAGTTATCGCACTGCCAATATTAGTAAAGGTTGTGCCATCTATACTGTATTGCCATTGACCGGAAGTTGGGCCCGAGGCTGAACGCCTAATGTTATAATTTGAAATTTCATGTAAGCTGATTAGGTATCCACTATTTGCTTTAACTGTGAAGGTGATGAAACTGTTAGCATTAATTGCGGCTGCGGCGTCACTTAGTCCTGTAACATTTACCGTTGAACCCCATGCATTACTTGCAGGCGAACCTGAATTTCCTAAAGCACTTGCTCGTGTAAGCCCAGTTATGCTAACGTTACTTGCTATGGTATTTGCATTTTGAGGACTAGCTCCGGCACCCGTGAGGCCATCAAAATTCCATCCTGCTATGGTTACAATGGCTGCCGACGTTGAAGCAGAGGTATTGCTTCCATAACTTGTCTCCACATCATTACCATTTCTAGCTTTAACACTAAAGGTATAACTTGTGGATGAGCTTAATCCGGTTATGGTAATAGTGCCCCATGTTGCTGCTGTTTGCCAAGTTTCGGTAACCCCTAATGATCCATTTATTTGAACGAAATTCCCACTATTATTTTCCCTTATGGCATAGGTTGTATTATTTGGATTTCCATCGCTATTTCCAATTGCAATATTTAAGGTGGTAGCACTAGGTGAATTTACAATTGGTGCAGTAGGTGTATTTGCCAATGTCCAAAAGTTAAGTTCCGTACTTAAAGTTGTTCCTGCTGAATTTATAGCATACGATTTGAAATAATATAGTGTGTTAACTGTTAAAGTTGGTGTAATAGAAAATGAACCTAAACCTGATCCACTTTGTGTTTTTATTATTAGCTATGGTTACACCGGAGGTAGTGTTGTACACAAATCCTCTATCAGTAACACTTGCCGAACCCTCATTTGTTACTTCTCCATTTAAGGTAGCTGCTGTTGATGTAATACCGGTGGCAGATGATATATTTACTGAGGGTGGTGTGTTATTGGTTGGAGTAGCTTGAATCATATTACTTTCTGCACCATCACCAATGGCATTAATGGCTCTAATCTTTATTTGATAGGTTGTATTATTTGTTAGTCCGGTGATTATAAGTGGACTTGTTGTAACATTTGGTGAGAGGGCTAAATAATTTAAACCATTATCAGTTGAATATTTATAATTGGTTATTGCGCTCCCTCCATTAGATGTTGGTATGTTAAATATTACAGTAACTTCACCATTTCCATTAGTTATACTGGTAATATTAGGTGCACCGGGTATTGTTGCAAATATGCTTGCTGTTAATGTTGGTTGGATAATTGTATAGTTGGTAGATGGTGCATTATAATTTCCTGTTCTTGTTAAGGTTTTATTATTCCCAACATTTGCATCAGGAAACGCCCAAGTTACACTTCCGGTAACAGAAAACGATTCACTGTTTACTAGTCCGTTATAGCTTGGTGTACCTGTTACAGAAACAGTTGTGGTTCCATCGAAATCTTTATTACTTGCTGTAAGTCCGGTTATAGTTAATGTTGCTGCTATAACCGTATTTCCACTGATTGGTGTTGTGATGTTAACTGATGTAGCACCGGTACTTGAAAGAACAATTTGCATATTATTATAATTGCCAACTGTTGCAGTTGCTGCTAAGCGTATATGTAATGTTCCTGAGGCGTTACCACTTGTTTGATTGAATGTTGCTGTTGTACCAAAATTTGTTCCATCGTTTGAAACCTGAAATCCGGTAGGGGCGGTTGCTATCAAATTAGCTGTAAGATTACTACCGGAAATACTGAATTGTTGAGCTGCAGAAGCAGTACCATAAGTTGTTGTAAAAGCAGAGGTTGTAGCAGTCCCGGTTATAGTAGCTGATGAGGCAGAAGTTACTTTTAAATAAACATTATCAAAAAATGCTGTTTGGTTTGCTGCTGTTGAACCTTGCCAATATCCACCAATATATCTCATCCCACTAGTTGATGTATATGTTGAGTTATTGGCGGTACCTTGAGAGGTTAATGCTGTACCACTTGTTGGGTCTGTAAAGGTTGTTGTGCCATCATTCCTTAAGAACAGTTCCCAAGTGTTTGAACTTGGAATATAAGTTACCTTAACACTTAGGTATTCGTTACCAAAATCAGTTAATCCTGTTGTATTACTACTAATAATATTTGTTGATGTGCCTTGTAAACCGTTATTAAAATGAATCAATCTTATAGCATCGGTTGAGCCGCTTTGACCTAAAACTACAGCATAGCCGCTACCTGATGTACTAACTGTTGTATTAGTACTTGCAAGTACAAAAGCAACTCCATATGAACCTGCACCAAATCCTGCAGGGTCAGTTCTAATTTGGCGCATATTAAATTCCCAGCTAACAGTTCCTGTGTTGCTTGATAGGGTTGTGTTCCATCCTGAAAGTGAGTTGATGTCTCTATATCCAAAAACCCAACCATTTGCGTTACTTGTTGCGCTTGCATCGTTTGTTAAATCTAATATACCGCCATCAATTCGAGCGCCCATATCAGAGCCGGAGCGCGAAATCAGCCAGTTGGCATCAGAACCGATGGCACCGACAGTTGTGGTGTATGTTGTTCCTCTGCTTGTGCTAAAATTATCGCTGAACAATGTTGTTTGTCCAACACTGTTTTTACCGATACATATTAGTAGTAGCAAACATAATACCTTAATAAAGTATAAATTTTTCATACAAACCTTTAATAGGATTTTACTGATTGACAAAGTACCGTATGGTATTTGAACTTAATATTAAGTTTAGGTAATACAATTTAATCTTTTGAGAAATTCATGTTTTTATGTGAAACTATCCGAGTAAATGATTTACAATTATAATATCGGATATAAAATATTGGGAAAAAACCGATATTTGAGGGATGAAGTGGCCAGCAATTAATTTAGATGAGCAGTCGAAAGCATTATTGAATAGATTGGATGAAAAACTATCCGTGCTTAAAAAACTACGACCTTTGCCCGTTTCTGCGCTTAAGCGAATTACAAATGAATTATCAATTGAATGGACTTATAACAGCAACAGTATAGAAGGGAATACATTAACACTTCAAGAAACTAAGATGGTATTGCAAGATGGAATAACTGTTAGAGGTAAATCATTACGAGAGCATTTTGAGGCTGTTAATCACTTTGAAGCTGTTCAATTTATTGAATCCATTGTTCATCCTCATTACCTGATTACTGAGTACGATATTCTTCACACACATAGTTTGGTATTAGATAAAATTGAAAAAGATTATGCCGGAAGATTTCGTAATGCGGGTGTGCGTATAACAGGTGCTAATTTTACTCCTCCAAATGCTTTAAAAGTTTATGAATTGATGCATGAATTAATGAAATGGACAAATAACGCCGCTAATGATTTGCATCCGGTTATTCGAGCAACCATATTTCATCATCGTTTTGTATGGATACATCCTTTTTTTGATGGCAATGGTCGCACAGCCAGATTACTTTACAACTTGCTATTAATGAAAGAGGGTTTCCCTCCGGCCATTATTTTGCGTAACGATCGTAAAAAATATTACAATGCTTTAAACCAGGTTAATGAAGGTGATTACAATAAACTCATTTTATTGATTTGTCAAGCTGTTGAGCGTAGCTTAAATATTTACATTTCAACATTTGATAACTATGCTGATGAGTATAGATCAATATCGGATATAGTAGCTGAGGAACATATTCCATATGGTCAGGAATATTTGAGTTTACTGGCTAGAAGAGGGGTGATTGATGCATATAAAGAGGGAAGAGTATGGTATACAACAAACGAGGCAATTAAAACATACATAAGTAATAGAAAACGTAAGCACTAATAAACATTACAGATAAACAATTTTAAAACTTAGTTTTTGTGCAAATGATTTATAGTCATCATTAATTTTTTGACTAACGGTAGCGATATTACGGAATTCTTGAAGCATATCTATAAACAGTATATCAAACACACTACTTTCAACAAAAGGAATTTCTTTACCGAATCCGCATACACATAAAGCATTAGTTTTTCTTAAAAATCGTTTGATGTTTCTAAGATCAGTATTTAAGGTATGGCAAGTACCAAAATGAATTATTTTGTCATTACAATTTGGGCCCAGCATATCTGCCAATTCATCTAAGGTTACCCTATCTTTTCCAATTAATATTTCATTTGGTTTACCATGGAATGCAATATAGATGATGCTATACTTACTGTATTTTTTAAGCTGAACTTGTTTTAAATAATACGCTAAGTTTTCACGAGTTCCGCAATGACGATGTATAAAGTTGATATTACGGTTTTGTTTCAGGAATAACAATACTGCCTGAACGGAGGTTTGTTGTTTAAGGTCTTTACTCCAATCACCTTCTAGACAAAAAATGTCTTTATCATATTTCTTGGCGAACTTCATGATGGCTATAAAAATAAAAACCCCGCGTAAGCGGGGTTATAAGAGTTACTTAATCAACGTTATCATGTAAAAAACTATTATTGGTGCGAATACCATTATTGGTACCGTCATCAAACAGGCTTAGTCTAGAAAACTGATTGCTCAGAGGAATGTGGTACTTCATTTAACTTTTTTTGTCTTCTGATGTATGCAGGTTCTTTTTCAAGGTCTCTAACTCCACCGGGTGAACTTATTTGAAGGTTAAGCTCTTTTATTTTTTTTAGTCGAGCAATACTTTGTTTGATTCTTTCTTCCTGTTCAACTTGTTGATTTTGTTCTTCAAATTGAAACTCTTCATCAATACTAAAATGTAAGGTTTCCTCTTCGTTTACAGTATTAAAAGCAACAGGTTCATCAATATTCAATTCTTGTTCCGGTTCTTTAATTGGGGGAACTTCATTTTCGTTTACTGGAGTTATTGTTTTCAAAAATGGTTCCATTACTTCTTCGGTTTCCTCTTCCTCTTCCAATTCGTTTTCTATGTTGGTTGGTTGCTCAATAACAGGTTCAATTTGTTGAATATTGTCTTGAGTATCTACAATCAATTCGTGTCTTATTGTTTCTTCTTCCACAGGTTGTATTTCATCAACCACAGGTTCAATAATTTCTTCTACTTTTTCAACCTTTGGTGTAATTAAATTCTCAAGTGGATTACCTATAATCATATTAGGTTTAACAGGAGTCTCATACAATACATGTTTGGTTTTTTGCTCTATGTTTTGTACTTCAGGTGAATGAAAAATAATTTTATTATCACGACTTTCGAATCCTGTACAAATTAGGGTTACAGAAATTTTTTCACCTAATGTTTCATCAATTGAAGTTCCAAAAATAACATCAGCTGTTTGTCCGGCTTGTTCTTGAATATAGCTGGTGATAATATCAATTTCATCCATTAACACTTCACTTGTACCAAATGATATATTTAACAATATATTTTTAGCGCCACGAATTTGGTTATCATTTAACAATGGAGATGCCAAAGCAGCTTTAGCGGCTTCAACAGCTCTGTTTTCGCCATCAGCGCTTGCGCTTCCCATCAATGCAACTCCGCTGTTTCTCATCACTGTTTTCACATCTTCAAAGTCAACATTGATATAACCTGTATCGGTAATTATTTCTGCAATACCTTTAGCAGCAATTGTTAAGATATCATTTGCATGACTGAATGCGGTACGAAGTGGTAAATTACCATACATTGATTTTATTTTGTCATTATTAATAACAAGCAAACAATCAACACTTCTTTTTAATTGTTCAATACCTTCTTCGGCATGACCTTTTCTTTTTTTACCTTCAAAGCTGAATGGTGTAGTAACAATACCAACAGTTAATATATCAAGTTCTCTTGCTGCTTTAGCAATAACAGGAGCTGCACCTGTACCTGTACCACCGCCCATTCCGGCAGTAATAAACAGCATTTTTGTATTTACGCCAAGTACTTCAATTATATCTTCTATGGCTTCCATAGCAGCTTTGTGTCCTTTATCAGGATCAGCTCCAGCTCCAAGTCCTGATGTTAAACTTGCACCTAATTGAATTTTATTTGGTATTGCACTGGCTTCCAGTGCTTGTAAATCAGTATTGCAAATAACAAAGTCAACCCCTTTAATGCCTTGGCTAAACATGTGATTTACGGCATTGCCGCCACCACCGCCAACCCCAAGCACCTTAATAATGCTTGATTTATCTTTAGGAAGATCAAATTTTAAAGTATTCATATTCTTTTTTATTAAAGGGTTTAATTATAATCTTTCATATCATCATCGTTAAGCCATGCCATACCTTTTTCCAGCCATGAACTTAAGAATCCTCCGGTTTTTCTTTTTGAATCTAATTTATGCTCGTTATTTTCCTCTTGCTCAGATTCCATTTCATTCCAATTATCATTTAGTCCTTTAATAACCAAACCAACACCTGTGGCATACATCGGACTTTTAATTTCATCGGCAATTGATTTAGCTATATGTTCATTGGGGTAACCGATTCTGGCATCCATACCGGTTACATATTCTACTAATTTGCTTAAATCTTTAAGTTGTGAACCGCCACCGGTTATAACAATGCCTGCATTAAGTTTACGTTCTAGCCCTGAGCTTTTAATTTGGTAAAGAACAGATTCAAAAATTTCTTCCACACGTGCTTGAATAACCATAGCAAGGTTTTTTATTGAAACCTCTTTTGGCGGACGTCCATGGAATCCCGGTATACAAACTATTTCATTTTCTTTGTTTTCCTCGGCAACTGCCGAACCGAATTTTATTTTTAATAATTCGGCTTGATTCCTTAATACTTGACAACCTTCAACCACATCTTCTGTTATAATATTACCACCAAAAGGTATTACCGCTGTATGTCTGATTATTCCGTTTTTAAATATGGCCACATCAGTAGTACCTCCTCCAATGTCAACCAAGCATACGCCGGCTTCCATTTCCTCCGGAGTAAGAACCGCTTCTGATGATGATAACGGCTCTAAAATTAAATCAGCCACATGTAATCCTGAACGATTAACGCTTTTATGAATATTTTTTATGGCTTCTACATGACCGGTAATAATATGAAAGTTTGCACTAAGTCTAACCCCTGCAATACCAACCGGGTCGGCTACATCAGCAAAATCATCTACTTGATATTCCTGAGGAAGCACGTGAATAATTTGGTCGCCGGGAGGTAACGCTAATTTTTCTGTTTCTTTGATAAAGGCAATTACTTCATCAGCAATGATTTCGTTTTCAGGGTTATTACGACTAACACTGTTTCTGTGCTGTTAGTTGCCCAGCAATACCAACATGGACCGAGTTAATTTCAACTCTGATATTATGGTTTTCCATGCTTGCTTTTGCCTTGTCAACTGCTTCTCTGATGGCTTTTACCGTTTTGTCTATATTTCGAACCTCCCCACGTATCACTCCTAGTGAATCGGCTTTACCCATGCCAAGTATTTCTACTTTACCGAATTCATTTTTTGTACCAACGATGGCACAAACTTTTGTGGTTCCGATATCAAGACCAACGATTACTTTTTTACTTTGCTCCATTGCAGCTATAAACTTAATTTTTTCGTTTTCCAACAATTTGATTTTTATATTCAACTGATATGGAAGAGTAGGTACTCCAACCGATTCTGGTCATCGCTTCTTTGTAAAAAAGAAACAGTCTTGCAAACTTGTCTTCTATATCTGTTGAGTTGCCAAAAAGAATAACCTGATCGCCAATAGAAGGGTAGAGGTTAAACTCATTTTCTGCTGTAACAAATATCTGTTCAATCTGAGCGTTCCAGAAGGTATCTTTATCAACATATGTGGCTATCTTAAACAATTCTTTACCAATGAAACTTTGCATGCTATCTTTGCCGGTGTTGTGTTCAAAAATATAACCTGATGCTACGGGTACTTGTGCCGTGAAATCAGGCGATAGCGGCATTTTTAATCCATCCTCATCTAAGTAATAGCTTTCCCCAAATGCATTTAAAATTCGTAGTATTGGCCTACGTTGTTTGATGTGGATATCAAGTTTACCGTTCATATCAGTGTACAATTCTGCCCACTTAATCATTGGATTTCGTAATAACTTGTTCTCAATTTTACTCACACCCAATTCCTCAATTTTGCTTCCAAGTATTTTACTTTCATTTCCTCCGGGCATAACACTTTTAAGCGCCATTTCCCTATCAACAAAGCCTGCCGGGTGCATCTGATGTGATGTGAACATTAATGGCTGTACATTTTATATTTCCTTCCATTTTGTTTACAAAAGCCATACTGAAACATAACGATGTGATTAGGCTAATCCACATGGTTATTATCATTACCTTTTTTAGTCGGGTTAGAAATAATGTTTTATTAAACGCCATCAGGTACTATTGAAGTTAATAACCAGTTTTAATAGGGTTCACTAGTGTATCTATATCACCCGCGCCAACAGTAAGTAAAATATCAAATGATTTTATTTTAATCAGTTCAAGTACTTCTTCTTTTGTACTTAGTTGCTTTACTGTTGTGATATTATCCATAAGCATACCCGAATGAACACCCGGCATGGGTAATTCACGGGCAGGATAAATGTCTAATAAAATTATTTCATCAGCAAGGGATAAACTTTCTGAAAATCCTTGAGCAAAATCTTTAGTCCTACTAAATAAATGTGGCTGAAATATTGCCAGTAATTTCTTATTAGGATACATTGCTTTTATGGAACTGATAATTGCAGTTAACTCTGTTGGATGATGAGCATAATCATCAATATATAAACACTTATCTGATTTGTAAATATATTCAAAACGTCTTTTTACGCCTTTAAATGAAGCTAATCCAGTTCTGAGCTCATCTTCAGTGATGCCTTCAGCCAAGGCTATAGCACTTGCCGCTACAGCATTTTCTAAGTTATGTAAAACCCGGTATTCCAAGATATAAATCTGTTATAATAACACCACCTGTATGTAGATTGAATAAGATTTATCTCCTACGATTCTTATATCAGTTGCATAAATATCCGCTTCCGATTTTATGCTGTAACTGAATATTCTATTTTGATTATCTTCATCTTTTAGTGTTTGGTAAAGTTCAAGTTCTTTTTTTATAAATAGTTTACCACTCACTTTTTGTGCATACAATGCAAATGATTCTAATAGCGATTGATGTTCACCATAAATATCGAGATGATCAGCATCGGTTGATGTTATAATACCGTAATATGGATTTAAAGTTAAAAATGATCGGTCAAATTCATCCGCTTCAACAATCATTATTTTCTGGTCCTTAACACTTTCGTTTTCGATACATAACAGATTGGTTTCATAATTGGTAGATATACCACCTAGAAATGCAGCACAATCAATATGACTTTGTTTGAATAGGTGGGCCAATAATGTTGACGTAGTGGTTTTACCATGAGTGCCGGCAACTCCTGCAGTTTTATAAGCATCACAGATTAAACCTATTACTTGTGAACGTTTCAGTATGGTGAATTCATTTTGTTTAAACCAATTCCACTCTTCATGATTTTTAGGAATAGCAGGTGTTAAAATCACCAACGTATTATTTTTATTAAAACCTACATCTGCAAGTTGGCTTCCACTGTCATGATAATGGATTTTGATTCCTTCCTGTTCGAGTTGAAAAGTGAGCTCAGTTTTTGTTTTATCGTATCCTGAAAACAGGGATATTTTTCGAGTTAAAGTAACGAGCAATGGCACTCATACCAATTCCGCCTATGCCTAAAAAATATACTTGCTTGATATCACTTAAGTTCATGTTTGCTAATGTTTGATAACCCTTACCACTTCCTGCACAATTCTATCTGCTGCATCAGGTATGGCAAATGTGGCGATGTTATTTTTTAATTGTACCTGCTTTATGTCATTTTGAACCAGCGCAATGCAAGTAGATACCAAGTTGTCTTTGGCATCCTTGTCATCTACCAAAACTGCTGCATCTAGTTCAACTAGCGATAATGCATTTTTCATTTGATGGTTTTCAGCAACGTTTGGCGAAGGAACGAGTATAACAGGTTTTCTAACTTGTGCCAACTCAGCGATGCTTAATGCTCCGGCCCTCGAAATAACTACATCCGCAATTGCATAGGCCAGGTTCATTTCATAAATAAACGGGGTAACTTTTATTCCTTCTTGAGTTTCAGTTGTTGAAGCTGAAAAATTTTTCCCTGTTTGCCATAACACCTGTATGTTGTGTTTAGCAAATTCGTGTAATCCTTCAAATATACTTTCGTTAATTGTTCGTGCACCTAAGCTGCCACAATTACCAATACAGTTTTTTATTTTCGCTTAAACCAAAATGTGCATAGGCAACCGACTTATTTTTATCAACCTCCAATAAATCCATGCGAATTGGATTACCGGTTTTTAATAGCTTACGTTCAGGAAAAAATCGTCCCATATTATCATAAGCAACACAAATACTGTTAACCCTATTTTTTAGTATTTTATTAGTAATGCCTGCAAATGAATTTTGTTCATGTATAATGGCGGGTATTTTTTTTAATGTAGCCGCATAAACCATAGCTCCGCTCGCATATCCTCCAAAGCCTATTACAGCATCCGGTTTGTAACTTCTAATAATTGATAAACTTTTCCAAACACTAATAATTACTTTAAATGGAAACAAGAGATTTTTAACAGATAAACTTCTTTGAAGTCCACTAATCCATAAACCAATTATTGGATATCCTGCTTTAGGAACTTTTCCATTTCCATTCTTCCTTTGGCTCCAACAAAAAGTATTTCTACTTGATTGAATTTTTTTTGCAGTGCTTGTGCAACAGCAATGGCCGGGTATATATGACCACCTGTTCCGCCTCCACTTATAATTATTTTATATTTTTTATCGGCACTCCATACACTTAATTGTTCTGCTTTAGGATCGGCAATCTCCGGCTCATCTTCCTCAACATATCTGCTTACACTCATAATTACACCAAAGGCAACCGAAGTTAATAATATTGAGGTTCCGCCTTTACTCACTAAAGGCAGTGTAAGTCCGGTAACAGGAAATAAATTAACTGCAACGGCCATGTTAATCATAGCCTGCAACACTAATGAAAAACTTAAACCAACGGCAATTAGTGCACCAAAGGCTTTCGGACTTCTTATAACAATTCTGATAGATCGGTAAAGAAAGAAGATATACAGCATAAGCATAATAAGTGCTCCTACAAGACCATATTCTTCGGCGATAATTGCATAGATAAAATCGGAATAAGCTTCAGGTAAAAAGTTTCTTTCGGCACTATTTCCCGGAAGTTTACCAAATATTCCCCCGGTGGCTATAGCTATTTTAGCATGGTCATTTTGGTAGGTTTTATCAGGATCAGTTTCTTTTTACTAAAATGATTCAACCCTGTTTTTCCAAGTGAGCATTCTTCCTTTCAGTGTTTTTTCGGGCGCTAAAAAGAGTAAAGTAAAAAATAAAATTCCTGTTATACCAACAATACCTGTTATTAATGCCAGGTGTTTTATTTTTACTCTTCCAATAAATAAAATCAGAAAACAAGTTGCAAACAAAACCATTGCTGTACTTAAATTTTCCGGTGCAATTAATAAACAGATTGCTGTTATATGGCCTAATATAGGTAGGAAAGTTTTTTTGAAATCATCAATGGTATCTTGTTTTCTCGACAACTCACGGGTAACAAACATTATGATTGCTAATTTTGCAAAGTCGGAAGTTTGAAAAGTAACTCCGAACAAATTTATCCATCTACGTGCACCATTAATTTCTATGCCAAAAATCAAGGTGTAAATAGCAATGGGTATGTTATCCAAATAAGCAGTTTAGAAAGGCCGATGAAGTATTTATAATGGATAGAATGAACAATAAACATTAAGAAGAACCCACCGGTAATTAGAGCAACTTGTTGGATAAATAAATTTCAACGATGCCACCTTGCTTTTTATATGCAAGTGCACCGGTGCTGCTGTAGATAGCTGCCAGTCCCCAAAAACTGAGGACAAAGATAACCATCCACATAAAGAAGTCGCCTCTAGGTCTTATTTTCTCCCAGGTTGTCATTCTATAATTTAAAAATTATAACTCTTTTACCTCTTTTTTAAATTGTCTTCCCCTGTCTTCATAGTTTTTAAACAAATCAAATGAAGCACAGGCAGGCGAAAGCAAAACGGCTCACCTTTTTTGGCTAGTTGTTTGGCTACATGAACCGCTTCTTTCATACTGCTCGTATTAACCATCATATCAACATCTGTTCCGAAGGCTTCATGAAGTTTTCTATTATCTAAACCAAGACAAACAATGATTCGTACTTTTTCTTTAACTATTTCTTTAAGCATCGAGTAATCGTTTCCTTTGTCAACACCCCCCAGCAATCCAACCACCGGTTTTTCCATGGCTTGCTTTCTAAAGCATACCAAGCTGAATTTACATTAGTTGCTTTTGAGTCGTTAATATACTCAATACCACCAACTGTTTGAACACTTTCTAGGCGATGTTCGATGTTTGTAAAATTCATCAAACTTTCGCGAATGGTTTCTTTTTTGATGTTGAGTACTTGACCAATAATGGCTGCTGCCATTGAGTTGTAGGCATTGTGTCGGCCTCTTAGTGCCAGTTCATTTATTTGCATAGTAAATGGATTTTTATTTTCAGATGTGTTTACGGTAATTATACCATTGGATATATAGGCACCTACATCGGTAGGTGTTTGGTAATAAAATGGAATAAGTTTAGCTCCGGTCTTTTTTAAGTTTATATTATTGATACTTAATTCATCATCGCCGCAATACACAAACACATCTTCTTGTGTTTGATTTTGTGTGATTCGAAATTTAGATCTGATATAATTTTTTAACTCATACTCATAACGGTCAAGGTGGTCGGGTGTTATATTACATAATACTGCATAATTCACTTTAAAATCATACATGTTATCAAGTTGAAAGCTGCTTATTTCTAATACGAAATATTCATAATCTCTTTCTACAAGAAGCCTTGCCATACTTGTGCCTATATTGCCTGCAAGTGCAGCATCGTAACCTGCTTGTTTAAGTAAGTGATATATTAAACTAGTAGTTGTTGTTTTTCCATTAGTACCTGTAATACCTATAATTTTTGCTCGAGTATAACGGTATGCAAACTCCAATTCATTAATTACCGGGATATTTAGTTCTCGAGCTTTTTTAATTATATCAACATGGTCAGGGATACCCGGGCTTTTTATAATTTCTGTAGCGTTTAAAATTAGTGATAGGGTATGAGTACCTTCTTCAAATAAGATATTAGCTTGTAGCAACTCTTCTTTGAAAATTAAAGGAATGGTTCCGGCATCAGATACAAAAACATCATAACCGACTTTTTTGGCCAGTAATGCTGCTCCTGTTCCGCTTTCTCCACTACCTAAAATCACTATTCTTTTCATACTACTTACCTAATCTTTAGTGTTAATATGGTTACAACAGCAAGTAAAATTCCGATGATCCAAAATCTGGTAACAATTTTAGCTTCATGGTATCCTCCTTTTTGGTAATGATGATGAAGAGGCGACATACGAAATAGTCTATGTTCTCTAGCATATTCAATTCCATGCTTTTTCTTTTGATACTTGAAATAATACACTTGAAGGATTACAGATAGATTTTCGATTAGAAATATTCCACAGAGGATAGGAATGAGAAGTTCTTTTCTAATCATTAAACTAAATGATGCAATGATTCCTCCTAAAGCTAAGCTTCCTGTATCACCCATAAATACTTGTGCAGGGTAGCTGTTATACCAAAGAAAGCCAATGCATGCTCCAACGAAGGCTCCTGCAAATATTACCATTTCACCCAAGTGCGGGATGTACATAATGTTTAAGTATTTACTAAAAACAACGTTCCCGGATACATAGGCAAGAATTCCTAAAGTAACTCCAATTATTGCTGATGCTCCTGCTGCTAAACCATCAATACCATCGGTAATATTTGCTCCATTTGATACGGCAGTGATGATAAAAATAACTACTAATAAATACACTATAAAATTGTAATCCTTATAGCTATTTCCAATAAATTTCAAGAGGTTGGCGTAATCGAAATATGATGATTTAAAAAATGGAATGGTAGTAGTTGTGGAGCGCGAATCTTTAGCTAACATCATTTCGCCATCAACCATTGTACTTACTAAATGATGTTCTTTAATAAATTCAGTTGTTACTTCTTCGGGCTTGTAAAATTCTCTAATTTTTACATGTTGATTATAGTACAAAGTAGTTGCAACTATAATACCTAGTCCTACTTGTCCCATTACTTTAAATCGCCCTGCAAAGACCTTCTTTGTTTTTCTTGAATACTTTAATGTAATCATCTAAGAAGCCTACTAAACCAAGCCAAATTGTTGATAGTAGAATAAGAATGATATATACATTACTTAAACGAGCAAATAATAAGGTAGGTAACAATATGGCTCCAAGAATAATTAATCCTCCCATTGTTGGTGTACCTTGCTTTTGCTTTTCGCCCTCAAGCCCCAAGTTCCTTACAGTTTCAGCAACTTGTAAATTACGTAACATGTTAATCAATCGCTTACCAAAAATTGTTGTAATGGTTAGCGATAAAATTATAGCCATAGCAGCCCTAAAAGAAATGTATTGAAACATTCCGGCTCCCGGGAAATCAAATTCTTTGTTTAAATAATCAAATAAATAGTAGAGCATGGTGTTAGGGATTATCAGTTTTGTTGATGCATAATTTTAAATAATTCATTTACGGTATCTTTATCATCAAAGGGATATTTAATACCATTTATTTCTTGATAGTTTTCATGTCCTTTACCAGCAATAAGAATGATATCTCCTTTGCCTGATTGTGCAACTGCGGCTTTAATAGCTTCCTTTCTATCTGATATGCGCAATGTTTTTTTATAGTGAAGTGGTTTAACTCCACTTTGCATATCATCTAAAATGGTTTCAGGATTTTCGTTTCTTGGATTGTCGCTTGTAAAGATTACGTGTGTGCTTAATTCCGACGCTATGTCTCCCATTACAGGTCTTTTAGCAGCATCTCTATTACCTCCACAACCTACAACCGTTATTAGTTTTTCATTCTTTGTTCGAATTTCATTTATGGTATCAAGGATGTTTTTTTAGTGCATCAGGTGTATGTGCATAATCAATAATAGCAATAGTGCCGAGTTCACTTCTTACATATTCAAATCTTCCTTTTACTGCCTCAAGATTACTTAGATGGGTGATAATTTCATCTTTGTGTTTACCAAGAAGGAATGCAGTACCGTATATGGCCAACAGTTATATGCATTAAAGTTACCAACCAATCGAAACCACGCTTCTTGTTCATTAATAGACAATAACATACCGGTAAAGTCACTTTCAATAATCTTAGCTTTAAAATCTGCTGTTGATTTTATGGCATAAGTATATCTTGTTGCTTTCGTGTTTTGCAACATCACTGAGCCATTTTTATCGTCTTTATTTGTTAAAGCAAAAGCATCTGAATTCACATCATCGAATAATTTTTTCTTCGCTTGAATGTAATTTGCAAATGTTCCATGATAATCTAAATGGTCGTGGGTAATGTTTGTAAAAACAACACCTGCAAAGTAAAGTCCACTAATACGATGCTGATGTATGGCATGGGAGCTGGCTTCCATAAAAGCATATTCACAACCCTGCTGAACCATTTGATGTAGCAGAGCATTAATTTTTTATGCTATCAGGGGTAGTATGCGTAGAAGGGATGATTTGATTGTTGATTTGATTTTGAACAGTAGATAACAGGCCGCAATTATGATTGAATGAGCGAAATAATTTAAATAATAAAGTGGCAACAGTTGTTTTTCCATTGGTACCTGTTACCGCTACTAATTTCAATTTTTTGGAAGGCTCATTATAAAATTGTGAAGCTGCTATACCCATTGCTTCAGCCGAATTTTCAACTTGTATATAAGTGATATTCGCTTGCAACCCGGTTTGGTAAGGTTTCACAACATATAACAGAAACTCCTTTATTTATAACATCTTCAATATATACATGACCATCGGTTTGCGTTCCTTTAACAGCAAAGAATAGCATACCACTTTTAGCTTCTCTTGAATCATAAATTAATCCTTCAACAGCAACATCAACATTGCCATAAAACTTGCCTTCTTTAATTAGTTTTTTTATGGGTATCATATCAACTTAGGATTAATTTTATTGTTGCACCTTTTGTAATTGTTGTTCCTGCCGGAATGGATTGACTTTTCACTTTTCCGGCACCACTTACCTGTACTTTTAAACCTATGTTTTCCAGTAAATAAATGGCATTTTTTATACCCATACCTGATACATCAGGTACCATTTTGGTAGGCATATTTTTAGCATAGATGTTACTTTGTTTGGTATTAACAATTCCTTGTATCCATTCGCTACCGCTTTCTTCAATACTATCTGAATCAAGTTTTAAATTGTAACCTAATTTTGATAGTACGGTATTCACATGTGTTTTGAATCCATTTTTTATTTCTATCGGTAGTTCATTATTACTTGCCAGTATCAATTTTATATCACCATGAAGGTTATGACTGTTGGCATATTACTTTATCGGCAATTTCTTTAAATACAGGTCCGGCCACCGCTCCACCATAATAAATACCTTTTACTGGGTGCATTAACCATAACCATACAAGTATATTGTGGATTATCAGCAGGGAATAACCACAGAATGAGGAGCGATAAATTTTCTCCTTGTAACCTTTTCTTCCATCGGCTACAAGTGCGGTACCTGTTTTTCCTCCAATAGAATAGTTTGGATTTTTAAGCGATCTGGCTGTACCGCGTTCAACAACTCCTTCCATCATTATCCGTAAATTTTTAATAGTTGCTTCGCCCGCAATCTTATCTTCAATAACTTCGGTTTTATACTCCTTTATAAGTTTCCCTGTTTGTGTAATTTTTTTAACAAAGAAGGGTTTTACCATCTTGCCGTTATTGGCTACAGCATTATATAAAGTAAGCACTTGCATCGGAGTAACCTTCACTTCATAACCAATACTACTCCATGGTAAAGTGGTTCCATACCAATCGTTATCTTTAGGATGTTTAATACGAGGTTTACCTTCTCCTTTTAATTTGCAGACCTAGCGTTGAGGTGAAATGCAATCTTTCTAAGTGATTATAAAATTTGGTTGGATTACTTTTATAATATTGATAAATAGCTTTTGAAATTGCCACATTGGAGGATATTTCAAAAGCTTGTTGAAAGCTAACTATTCCATGACCACCTTTTTCACTATCATACATTACAGCGGTTTCAAAATATCTTTTTTCACCATTTTCAGTGTCAAATTGATCGGTCATTTTCACATATTTATCTTCAAGAAGTGCAAGCGCACTTGCCAATTTAAAGGTTGATCCGGGTTCCAAACTCTCGCCAACAGCATAGTTATAATTTTCTGTATATACACCTTCAGACACTTTGGTAAGATTAGCGATTGCTCTAATTTCACCTGTTTTCACTTCCATTAAAATTGCAGTTCCCCAAGCAGCATCATTTTGGGTAAGCGTTCTCATTAAAGCATGTGTGGCAACATCTTGTAGATTTACGTCTATTGTAGTATGAATATCATTTCCATTCCTTGCTTCAATTTGTTGCTCATCATTTAATGGAATCCATGTACCGCCTGCAATTCTTTGCATAGCTCTTTTACCTTCTTTTCCGCTGAGTTCAGTGTTGTAAGCGCCTTCCAATCCTACCGGTGCAACACCTTTAACACTGTAACCTATTGTTCGCTCTGCTAAATATCCGAATGGTTTTTCTCGTTTATTTTTTTCTTCAATAGTTAAACCACCTTTGTATTTCCCTAACCTAAAAATTGGAAAGCTTTTTACTGCCTTCATTTGTGGGTAGGTTACCTTTCGTTTTAATAGATAGTAGCGTTCTTTTCTTCTTTTTATACCGGTAAGAATTCTTTTGTATTCTCCTTTACTTCTGTCTTGAAACAGTTGAGATAATAAGAGAGAAAGCGAATCAACATTATTTTCGAAAATATCATTTTTAGCAAATCCGGGAGCTTTAGCATCTATACGTAAATCGTAAATAGGTAACGAGGTAGCTAACACGCTTCCATCGTTAGCAAATATGGTACCTCGCACCGGTTCTATTGTTTGTATAGTTGTGCTAAGGTCTTCACTCATTTGCACCCACTTTTCTTTCTCAATAAATTGAATTTTAAATAGTGTGTATACTATAGCAGCAGCAAACACACACATTAAAGTAAATGCGGTGTAAGTTCTTATCAATATTACTTTTCTAACATTAGCTGCCATCTCCGGTTAGTATGTAATTTTTATTGGTGGTGTTGTTAATTCTTTTATTCCAAGTGTATCTAATTTTGAAGCAACGGTTGACTGTTTGCTTTCACTCATTAGCTCACTTAATATGGTGATATATTCAGAGTGAAGCTCTTTTACTTCCTTATTCAATTGGTCGGTATTTCTAATTATTCTTTCAGTGGTATGAACATTATAGATATGCAATAGCAAAAGAAAAAGAACAAAAAAGGCAAACGGAATTTGTTTAACCATCCAATCACGATTGAGGTTAAAATCAAAGTCAGCAATTTTTTGAACCGTATTAGTTAAGCGTGAAGGTTCTTTAGGCTTAACTGTTTCTTCGGCTTGCTCTTGCTCTTCCGGTGTTATTATTCTGTTACTCATTTATACTTTTTCTGCTATTCTTAATTTAGCACTACGTGCCCTGTTATTTAAATTAAGTTCATTATCATTGGCTGTTATTGCTTTTCTGTTAATTGCATTAAATGGTTTAATAAGGTTTCCGTAAAAATCTTTCTCCAACTTACCCTCCACATTTCCACTTTGTATAAAATGTTTAACTAAGCGATCTTCCAACGAATGATAGCTCATCACCACCACCTACCTCCGGGCTTAATAAGCATTGAACATTGTTCTAAAAACTTTTTTAGAACAACTAATTCGTTGTTTACTTCAATTCTTAAAGCTTGAAACACCTGTCCCCAAAATTTATAATCATTAAATTTGGGTGCAAAAGATTGAAGTGTAATTTTCAAGTCGCCAATAGTATGAATCCTCTTACTTAATCTGCCGGCAATTATTTTTTTTGCCATTGCTTTTGAATGATTAAGTTCTCCATATAAATAGAAAATATTAGCAATACTGTCTTCATCTGCAGTGTTTAAAATATCGGCTGCCGAGGTGCCTACGGTATTATTCATCCTCATGTCTAAAGCTGCTTCATCGTAACGATAACTAAAACCCCTAGACCCTTCATCGAATTGATGAGAAGAAACTCCCAAGTCGGCTAATATCCCATCAACTTCACCAAAACCTTGATATAACAGATGGTTGCTGATGTATTCGAAGTTTTTGATCAATAAAGATGAAACGACTGTCTTGTGGTAAATTACGTTTAGCGTCTTCATCCTGATCAAACGCAATTAATCGGCCTTTTTCACTTAATACCTGCAGAATAGCTTTAGAGTGTCCACCACCGCCAAATGTAACATCAACATAAACCCCATCAGGTTTAATCGCTAAACCTTCAAGGCATTCATTCAGCATTACCGGTATGTGATAGGTAGTTGACATTTATAAATATAATTATTGAGTAGGGTTGTTATTTCTTTTACTCATTACTTCTTCTGCAAGTGCACTAAAATCTTCTGGCTCTTCATTCAGCATTTTTTCATATCCGGCCTTGCTCCATAATTCTATCTTATTCCCATAAGCCAGTAGTACAATGTCAGCTTGTTCAACACCTGCATATTCCAACATATTTTTAGGGACCAGAATTCTGCTTGCATTATCCATTTCCAGCATGCTTGCACCACGCAAAAAGTATCGTTTAAATTCCCGCTCCTTTTTTATGTAATCGCTCAACTTGTTTATTTCCGTTGCAATAGCATCCCATTCTTGCTTAGGATAAATCACACAACATTTCTCAAATCCTCGGTTTATAAAAAACACGTTACCGGATTGCTCAGGCAATTGTTTCTTCAATGCAGCAGGAATAATTAGCCTTCCTTTTGCATCCAGTTTACATTGATATTCTCCGTGTAGCTGCGACAATTTTTTTGTGTTTTATGATTCCGCTAAACTAAATCAAAAAAACCCACATTCCTCCACTTTCCCCCACTTTGTGGAAAATTATTGTTTAATTATGATTTTGTCTTCTATGGTATAAATTGTAAATAACAGAAAATCAGCGAGTAGTATATGATTTAAATTTGTGGGCGATGTGGCGACTAACACTAGTTAGATTGTCTGGCCATGATATCGAAGGGTGATTTTGAAAGTGCGACACGGATAGACAAATTTGAAGGAGTGTGAATAATCAAGATTTACGGTAACAACCTTTTATGTATTTTCGCTGACTTGAATTGATAAATGAGTATACAGGTAGAAAAATTAACAAAGATTTACGGGACTCAATTTGCCTTGAATGAAATTTCATTTGAAGCAAAACCTGGGGAAATTGTCGGCTTTTTAGGTCCGAACGGTGCAGGAAAATCAACCACGATGAAAATACTTACCTGCTATATTCCACAAACCTCAGGTAGAGCTGCTGTGTGTGGTTTTGATGTGGCGCAAAATCCTATGGAAGTTAGGAAGCGAATTGGTTATTTGCCTGAACTTAATCCATTATATACAGATATGTTTGTAAAGGAATATTTGTTGTTCAGTGCCGAGGCTCAAGGGTTAAGAAAACAAGCAAATAAGTTGGCCGAACATATGATAGCTCGCGTTGGATTAACTGCTGAACGAAAGAAAAAAATCGGGCAGTTGAGTAAAGGGTTTAAGCAACGAGTTGGTCTTGCTCAAGCCATGTTGCATAATCCGCAAGTGCTTATACTAGATGAGCCAACTTCAGGTTTAGATCCAAATCAGGTTGTTGAAATACGTGAATTGATTAAAGACATCGGGGCCGATAAAACCGTATTATTATCTACTCATATTATGCAAGAAGTTGAAAGTATGTGTAATAGGGTAATTATCATTAATAAAGGAAATATAGTTGCCAATGATTCGTTACAAGCCTTACAGCATAAGAATAAAAAAGAGTTAATCATTACAGTTGAATTTAAACATGAAATTAAAGAATCATTGTTGCGTGGAGTTAAAGGTGTAAATCAAATAAAACAAAAAGGTAAGAAGTATTTTATCTTTTGTGATTCAGATGTGAGGGAGCAAATTTCAACACTTGCCTCGTCTGAGGGCTGGATTTTATTATCAATGTCGGTTGAAGAAGAATCGCTCGAACAAGTTTTTCAAATGTTAACGGGAAAGATAAAATAGGGGAGTTTATGTTGGTAATTTTTAAAAAAGAAATAAGATCGTTTTTAAGTTCACTTATTGCCTATGTTGTTATTGCTGTATTTTTAGCTGCTATAGGATTATTCATGTGGGTATTGCCTGAGTATAATTTATTTGACATGGGTTATGCAAATTTAGATACCTTATTTGGTATGGCCCCTTGGGTTTTTATTTTTTTAATATCAGCCATAACCATGCGAAGCTTCAGTGAAGAAAAAAAGACCGGAACTATCGAAATTTTAACAACCAAGCCAATTAGTGATTGGTCTATTATCGGTGGTAAATTTTTAGCCGGAGTTACCTTAGTGTTGTTTTCATTAATTCCAACCCTTTTGTATTATTACACGGTATACCAATTAGGTGCGCCTGTCGGAAATATTGATAGTGGTGCAACTTGGGGTCATATATTGGATTATTTTTTCTGGCAAGCAGTTTCGTTGCTATTGGAATTTTTTCTTCAGTGATAACAGATAATCAAATTGTTTCTTTTATCGTAAGCATGTTTTTATGCTATGTATTTTATGCTATTTTCGATATGCTTGCTAATTTCAACTTATTAGGCACTTATGATAGTATCATAGATGCATTTGGCATTAAGGCGCATTACGACTCAATGAGCAGAGGTGTTATAGACAGCCGTGATTTAATTTATTTTTTTAGTGTAATTATTGCCTTCTTATGGGCAACAAAAACTGTTTTTGGAGCACGCAAATGGTAAAGCAAGGGAAGATAAAAAAATAAGAGCGCAAAGCTTCAGTCAATCCTAGAGTTAGGTGTTTTATTAGCCTTATTAATATTCTTAAATTTAATAGCAGGAGCCTACTTTTTTAGGATAGATTTAACAACCGAAAAAAGGTATTCTTTAGCATCAAGCAGTAAAAATCTTGCATCAAAAATTGATGAAGTGATGTATGTGAAAGTTTATTTAGAGGGCGATTTTCCCGCAGGATTTAAAAGGCTTAAACAATCTTCAAAAGAAATGTTGGATGAATTTGCCGCTTATGCAGGTGGTAATATTCAATATGAATATATTGATCCTTTTGATGGTGCAGATTTAAAGAAGGCAAATGGATATAATCAGGGAATTAGGCGAAAAGGGATTGCAACCAACAAATGTTCAGATTAAAAGAGATGACGAATCTTCTCAAAAGTTGATCGTTCCGGGAGCCTTGTTTTACTATAAAGGACGCGAATTTGCAGTAAATTTTTTAAGGCCTCAATTCGGCCAAGCACCGGAGGAAGTTATTAATGAATCTATTGAATTACTTGAGTATGAAATTGCCAATACCATTCGCAAAGCAGTTGAAAAGAAAGCTAAACGAATAGCATTTATTGACGACCATGGTGAACTAGAACGCTGGGATGTTGCTGATATTTCTCAAGAACTTAAAACATATTACAATGTATCACGAATTGGATTAGGTATTCAAACGCCTCAAAGTTTAATGGAAAATGATGCCTTAATTATTGCGCGTCCCACAAAACCATTTGTTGAGTACGAAAAGTTTTTATTAGACCAATTTGTGATGCATGGAGGTAAAATTTTATGGTTGATTGATACCCAAATTGCAGATATGGATAGTATTGGTAAAACCGGTATGTTTATGTCGGCAGGCTATGAATTAAACCTTGAAGATATGTTATTTAAGTGGGGGGTAAGAATTAATCAAAACCTGATTCAAGATTTACAATGTAATGCCATCCCTATTTTAAGTACATTAAAGAAATGGTACTCCGCAACAAAAGTTAGTTCCTTGGATGTTTTTTCCTGTTGCAGCCCCATCAAATATAAACCCGCACATTACTGTTAAAGGTGTTGAACCAATATTTTTTCAGTTTGCCAGTGCAATGGATACAACATCAAATAAAGATGTGAAGAAAACAATCCTGTTAAAGTCATCGCCTTATTCAAGAACCGTTTCGGCTCCTGTAAGGGTTGATTTAAACTTAGCTCGTATTGCACCCGAACCGGCTTTGTTCAATTCAGGAGATATTCCCTTAGCGGTATTGCTTGAAGGTAAATTTGTATCACTATTTCAATATCGTCCCGGTGCGCAAACTGATGCGCTACCCTTTAAACCTGAAATTGCATCTAATAAAATGATAGTAATTGGAGATGGCGATGTAATTAAGAATCAAAGAAAGAAATCAACCGGAGAAATTTTTCCTTTAGGTTACGATAGGTACACTAATCAGCAATTCGGTAACAAACGGTTTATCTTAAATTGTATGGATTATTTATGCGACGACAGCGGAATTATTGAGGTAAGAGCAAAAGAGATTAAACTTCGTTTATTAGATAAAGGGAAGTTGAAATCGGATCGCTTGTTTTGGCAACTAATCAACTTGTTATTGCCTATTATAATGCTTGTCTTGTTTGGTGTAATCAACCACAGAATTAGAACTTATCGCTACACAAAAATATCATGAATAAAATAACGAAAATTTTAATATCAATTCTACTTATTTCGGTTGCAACTTATTTTCTTGTGGTTAATAAACCTTGGAAATCATTTGCAGGAAATGATTACGATTTTGCCATTACAGATACTGCTTCCATTACCAAAATATTTATGGCAAGTGCCAGGGGGGGCACAGTTTTATTGGAAAAGAAGGATCAAAATCATTGGCTGGTAAATGGAAGTACACCTGCAGATTTGCCTAAAATACAACTGTTGTTGGAAACACTTCACGATGTGCAAATGAGAAATCCGGTTGGCGAAAACGAATATAATAATGTAATTAAAGAAATGACAGCGGCTGCTGTTAAAACTGAAGTTTATGCAGGTGAGAAACTCATTAAGGTAATTTATGTCGGACAAATGACTTCCGACCAAACAGGTACTTATTTAATGCTGGAAGATGCTAAGCCATATGTTGCGCATATTCCGGGGTTTGTTGGGTATTTAACTCCACGTTTTTTAGTTGAACCAATAAAGTGGAAAAGCAAACTTATATTTGATTATCAAGCATCAGATATTAATTATGTGCAGGTATTATTTCCCTCGCAACCAAAGAAAATTTTACAGTAGATAATCAAAGTGAATTACCTAAACTGTTGAATGGAGCGGGTGAAGTTATTGCGATTGATTCTAATTATCTTAAGTATTATTTAGGTTCTTTTTTACAACTATACGCCGAAGGTTATGACGATAATTACACCGCAATTCAGCAAGATAGTATTTCATCAAGCATACCTTTTTGTACTGTAAAAGTAAAACTGAAATCAAGTGAGGAGGTGAGTTTTACGATTGTTTAGTAAACAAATAGATAAACGCACCAAACAAAGATATGATGAGTCGGGTAATCCCTTACCTTTAGATACAGAAAAATACTTTGGTTTTAAAAACAACGATAAAAGTATGATGTATGTTCAAGACTATAATTTCGGAAAAATTATAAGAGGGTTGTCATACATTAAAGAAATTACTGCTCAAGCCTCTGCCATGCGTAAGGCACAAATACAATAAACTATTTTCCTATAAATTTAACCTCAACAGCGTCGCCCCACAACTCTTCTAAGGCATAAAACTCTCTTTTTTCTGTTTGGAAAACATGGGCTACAACATCAATATAATCTAATAAAACCCATTCTAAGTTCTCAAGCCCTTCGGTATGCCAAGGTTTTTCGTTTAGTATTTTTATAGTTTCTTCTTCTGCACCACCGGCTATGGCCTCAACCTGTTTGTCACTTTCAGCATTACTGATTACAAAAAAATCAGCACTAGCACCTCTCACATTTCTCATATCCAATATTCTGATGTTCTCAGCTTTTTTCTCGTACATGCCTTGAGCAACACAATGTGCTAAAATTAAAGCTTGGTCAGCTGTAGTTAATTTCGAACTCCTTTCAGGCCTTGTACCTTTGGGTTTATTGACTGTTTTTTTTGTCGCTTTTTTTTCTTTGCTTAAAGCCTTTATCTCTTTTGCTATGGCCTCCTCATCTGTTTTCTTCTTACTGGTGCTTACTTTAGTTACTTTTTTTACCGAAGTTTTTTTCGATGCACTTTTGCCAACAGATTTCTTTACTGCATTTTTTTTTAGGAGCCGTTTTTTTTGATGGTGTTTTTGCCATTTCAGTTATTAACTTTGAAGCAAAGGTAATCTTTTCATGGATATTCAATCATTACATCAAACATTGCGTTTTAAAATTATTGAGGTAGATGAGGTTTCTTCCAGCAATACCTTATTAAGGGAATGGTTAAGCAATCATAATGTTCCGGAGGGAACGGTTATTTTGGCCGGTTATCAACGACATGGCAAGGGACAAGCTGATACCCAATGGGAAAGCGAGCCATTTAATAATTTACTAAGTTCTATTTTATTAACCCCTCGTTTTCTTGATATTCAGCAACAAGTTTATTTGAACATGGCTGTATGTGCAGCATTACACGAAACAGTAAGTAGTTTTGTTGGCAATGCCGAAATTAGTGGCCCAACGATATTTACATTAATAAACAAAAAGTTTCAGGTATTTTACTTGAGAATAGCATTCAGTCTAATCAAATTCAATCATGTATTGTAGGTATAGGTTTAAATATAAATCAATGTCAGTTTTATCAGAAAAGGCTACTTCTTTAAAACTCCATACCAATACCTCTATTGAAGTTAAGCAAGTATTAGAAGTATTACTCAATAATCTTCAAAAGTGGTATTCAGCCCTTAGCTTAAAACAGTTCGAATCTATTTCGTCTTATTATCACAAACAATTGTTAGGATTAAACCAAACTTTAAAATTCTCTTCATCAGGAAAATATTTATGGCAATAGTTAAAGGAGTAGATGAATTTGGAAGATTATTACTAGAGCAAGATGGGGTAATACAAGCGTATCAAGTAAAACAGGTAGAATGGCTATGGTAAATCTTTGTATTGATTCAGGAAATACCAGGCTAAAAGCGGCGATCTTCCAAGAAAATATATTAGTAGAGCAGTTTATTATCAGTAACTTAAATGATTTTGAAACACTTTTGGTGCAATACCCTGCAATAGAATATATCGGTATATGCGATGTTTCAAATAAGTTGGAAATATTATCCGACTTTTTTCAAGCTAAAGAAAAAAAAATATTTAGTATAAATGCCGAGTAACCTTTCCGTTTTCCATTCAATACGAAACACCGCAAACTTTAGGTCCGGATCGTTTATGTGCTGTAGCGGGAGCATTTTCTCATTCAGGAAAAAATCCTGTATTTGTTATAAATGCAGGAACATGTATTACATATGATTTTTTACATA